>PVJL010000995.1:0-310493 GCA_004026885.1 Lyroderma lyra | reverse complement strand
CTATATCTGAGGAGATAATACTTAAAGACTCTCCTGAGCAAGAATGAGCCATTTGATCAACAGGGAAAAAAATTACACCAGAATAAGAAACAACATTTATAAAGGCCCAAAGATAGGAAAAGGTACAGCTCTTGAGGAATTTTTAAAAAATGTAAAGTTCTCATAGTTAGGAGGAGAATAAAATAAGATTGGAAAGATCAATGTGGGTGAGTATACAAAATTTTGAAGTTAAATTTTATCCTTAATATAATAGAAAGCCAAGGCAGGCTTAGAAACTACAAATAACATGATGTGATTAAGGCTCATGTGGATGCTGTGTAGACAATGAACGAAAAGGCATCAACATCTGAAGCAGGGAGAACAATGAAGAGGTTACTGCAGTGGTTCAATCTAGTGAGGGGAGAATAATGTACTGGTTAGAGGTTAGAGAAAGATTAAAGAGTAAGGGGGCAGGTAGGAAATATTGAGATCCAGTTTCTTCAACATACTGTGATAAAAAAGTCTGAAAAGGATTACATAGGAGAGACATCAAGTAAGTACTTTTATATATATACACACACACACACACACACACACACACACACACACACACACACACCTGGAATTTAAAGGAGAGATCCGGGAATAGAAACATGTCAGTCTCTTGAGAGCATTTCAAACCATGGGAAGAGACAGCACCAGTGGAATGAATATACAGTAGACTCCCTGATAACCGAAACTCAAGCAACTAGCAAAAAGCCAGTTGCTTGAGATTTCTGCCAGTTGCTTGAGAGTGCCAGCTGCTTACGTACAGTGTTTAGAGGTAAGAAGTCATGTTTTCTACTACTTCTCTGAAAGGTTTAGCAATCATAGTAATAATAACTAGATATAATATGGAATGATAAAACAAATATGGCAAAAGAAAACAACATAAAAGCATTCATCATTGGTGAGTCTAGGTGAAGGGTGTAAGGACTTTATTGTTTTAATTTTTCTAGTTTTCCATAAGTTTGAAATTATTTTGAAATACAGAATGAGTGACAGGTCTGGATTTCAGAAACCTGCCTATGAAAGGGAACTGGAAAATGAAGTGGTAACTGGAGGACAAGAAGAGACAAGAGAAGCATTTTCAAGGATAGGAATCACTAGAGCAAGTTCATAAACTTACATATAGGTGAGAGTTCTAATGTAGGGAAGAGTCAATTATTAAAGGATAAATGCCTTTGAGAAAGTAAAAGAAAAATGTGATCCAGAACATAGCAGAAACACTGGTCCTGAGTGAAAGAGGAATACTTCTCATATCAAAAAGAAAAAATGGAGAGGGAAAAAATGAATACCCCATTAGGTAGTCATTTGAACTGACAAGTTCATCAATATTAACCTGACTACTACTGACACTGCCTTAGTATAAATAATGAGGAGAGCTAAGCATATCAACGACCAGAAAAAAAAGTCACATTCCAAAATATATTTAGATTTATTTACCTCAGGTTGAGATTAGCCCAGATGTGCTATTTATGTACAACATAAACTGTTACTATACAATTAACTATGTAATACTTTTATAAGTTTCCTAGGATCTGAAAAAAAGGAAATGGAAAATGTGGCCTACCAGGTATTTAATAATACCTATTATTAAATCAATTAAAGTCATAAACAGAAAATATATATTAGGAATATGATTAACAGGAATCATCCACTATAATTTTTTTCTTTTAGACATAAGTGACAAAAACAAATGTTCAAAAAGATGTATAATACAAAATAAATTAAAGTGAAAAATCATAAGAAATGCCACAAATATAATTTTTGAAAGTACAAAATACAGAAAATTATCTACCTAAGTGATGCTACTACTTTTCACTTCTGGCATGCCTAGTAGACATCTCTTCTCCCAACCCAGGAAATCAAGAATGTAAAGCCCAGTCAGTTTAGAAATAAGACATGAGCACTAGTAGTCAGGATAGACATCTATCAACCTAGGACTAGTAAGCACAAATAATAGCCAGGTATGGGTTAAGGTTAAGTACCTTGAAACAATTCATGTAAGAAATAATCCCAACCAGCTAAATCAGGGTCTGATACAGATCAATCCAGTGCTACTTACACATGACCCAAGGATTGTATACTGTCAGCAGTCAGCAACAAGATTAAGGAGCTTACACCAGAATGTAAATCATATAGGTCTACAGGCTCTATAGTTAAGTGGATATTTTTTTCCAGTAAGATTTTCTGAAAGAAAAAATACATTGATTTACATTCTGTGTTTTTATGAGTAGCTCTGGGCAAAACAACTCAAAGATCTGAAGTTAAGCCTTTTCTTCTATGGCTTCAAATCAAGGAGTTGTCAACTAAAGACAGATAGACCTGCTACCCTAAGTCAGTGGTACTCAACATTTTCTACCTGTGTATCCCTTTCAAACCATTTCTATAAACTGTACCCTTTGTTTTCAAAACAGTTGTTTTTAAATATTGACGCTTTCCCAAGCATACAAAAAACAGTATCCTTAATACAAGGAGAAATTACATCTTCAGCTATGGTGTGGTTTTTACCACATTGGGCTATGCCATAAGCAATATGGTATGAAGCTTCAACTTACTCATTGTCTTTCTTTCCTGACATCATGTATGAAGTAACAGTTGGATGCTTTTCTAAGCACCAAAAATAATGTATTTCCTTGTTTTTATACATAGGATGTTTAGTTTCTAAATATCTCATGAGTAGAGAGGGTTTCATGCAACCGTTGGATAATATTTCCCCACACATAACACACAAAGGCTTAGGACAGTCATCATCCCCTACAAGTGAAAAACCCATATTTCATATACTCTGCAGAGTATTTCCTTTTCTTCTGTGTAGTATCTGAGGCATGCATCTTTTTACTATCTCTTGGTATGTGTATACTCATAGCTGCAGACACATCTGGCGATGGGTTATTATTCATGTCAAGTTTTGGTTTTTTAACTGTTCCTGTTTTCAAGCATTAATCCATAACTGACATGCTTAAAAATCACTGACAATAATAACTAAAACTACATTAAACATTAAATAAAAAAACTACTTGAAAAGAATCAGGTTTAAAGACAACACACTACATTTACTCAGTCAACAAAATGATCAAACAGTTTGGCTACAGATGTATTTATATTTTGGGGAAGTTCTAGAAAAGTAGCAAATAGATTGTTCTGAAACTGTGTGTAATGATTGGGAGAAGAGTGGTCTGGGGGAAGGGGTCATAGCCACATTCTCACCAATCATCATTCACTAATGTAATTGTTTTTTAAGTGTCTCCATTAATGGTGATTGAAACTTAACATTTGCTGTTCTATAACTAACGTTTTACATTTTTTTCTTTACTTGTTTTTTTCGTCATTTCTGATTATTTTTCACATATTGCTGTGGGTACATGTACCACTGCTTGGGAAACAATACTCTAAGTGATAAGCCTCTCTGAGGCTATTACAACTGTATTTTCCTACTTTCATTTTATTTTGTGGAGATAGGTTCAAAGTTGCTCAAATAAGTGGGAAGATGATGAGGGGAGAGAGGAGTGGGGAGTTGGGGGAAATATACAGATAGATCCTTTAGGAAATAAAAAATAACAAGTAAATTTCACCAGTAGTGACACTTTACGGCAGAATGAAAAGGGTTACAGAAGATGAAAACTGTGGCAAATTCTCACACAATTAATAATGCAAACTATAGAAAACTTAAACTGCAATTACACACTAACTAATATTTCTAGTTACTTTGACAGTCTCAGGCACTTTTAGACTGTTGTGCTTAAATACAACAGAAGAACAAAAAAGCCATGTCAGAATTAAAATTAATTTTCAGTTACAAATTCCCAAAATTAGTAGAAAACTAAAAGCACCTTTGCTCAGTAGCACATAACCAAACTGATTTTTTTATTCCAATTGTAACACACCTAAAGGAGACAAATCTAAATTGAATTGCCAATTAGTTTGAGTCACTACACCAAACTCAGTTACATTACAAAATATCTAAAATGTACTAAATTTATTTACTAATGGAATGATATACAATATGTACCTTTAAAAATACTCTACCTTTTTTACTTACATTTATAACCAAAGAAACCTTTGGGCTTCTTGCTCTCCAATGGGATAAATGTTCCTATGATGAAATCAGCAATAGCAAGCAGCAGAATCACCAAAAGAACAATCTGAGCCTGGAATTTTAAACGTTAAAAATCAGAATCAAATCTCCTATATCTATATATTGATTCAGCTTCACTAGAATATAATTTCCATGAGGGAAGGATTTCTGTCTTGTTCCCTCAGTGCCTAAAACAATGTCAAGCATAAAGTAGGTGTTCAATAAATGTGTTAAATAAATGCCCAATCTTTAAGGAAAGATCCTAAACGTTCAATACACTGGGCAAAAACGCATAGCAAAATTAAGATCATGCCATATATGAGGTCAGACAAATAATTTTGCGAATTCATCCTAGAAAAAGTGCTACATATTTTACTGCTGAATATCAATACGGTCACCCTCGAACTTCACCCGTTGGGAAGCTTCAATACCCGTGCCTAGTCCACCCTTCAAAACAATTTTGGAACTCTTTTTCTGGAATGACTATCAGAACTGTTGCCATACCTTGCAACCTTACTGAGTTGTTTGTACAGTGCTGTCAATATAAGTGCACGGTGGCCAGTTCGTGAACTTAATTGTCAGATTTTAGGCATGACGATAGCTCTGATGGCCATTCCAGAAAAAGAGTTTCAAAATTGCTTTGAAGGGTGAACTAGGTGCTGTTGTTGGTGCATAGCTTTCCAAGGGAAGTACTCTGAAAGTGACTGCAGCAATATTCAGCAATGAGGTATGCAGCATTTTTTCTAGGATGAGTTCACAAAATTAATTGTCCAATCTCATATATAGCACAAATCTGTGATTTTACACAATCTATAAAAGTAAACACAAAGAAACCTGGAACAGACTTTGAGTTGCTCAGGAGCATCTTCACGGATATGCATCTCTCAGGAAACAAGAACTGTGCTGTGGCATATTCTCTCAAAGATACAGAAATACATTTGAGTGTTCTGCCTACATGCTAACATGTGACTTCAGCAATTTTCTCCAGAAACAGTGGTACTAGCTTTGGTAGTCATGATTTTTGAGATTTCAACGGCAGGGAGCAAGATTAGCTTCTCTAATTTCTAATGGGCACTAACTTATTGCCCCCAAATTTATTTGTTAAACTGAATTCTAAATAAATTACAAAGCCAACAGTTCAATTTGGGGTACCTAATACTGACCTGAACATTTCTACACACCATAAATTAAGAATATGGGGTGGGTCGGGAGGTAGGAAGTCAAAAATTTAGAAAGTACTGTGCTTAACTGGATCCTAGACTGACAGCTATCTCTAAATATTCCTTGTCTTGTCAATTAGAAAATAATCTTGTACAACAGACTCTTTGTTAACCGGAACTCAAGCAACTGGTAAAATTTTTTGGCCAACTACTTGAGATTTTTCTGGTTGCTTGAATTCCAGTTAACAGAGAGTCTACATACATTTATCCGTCATCTACCAATCCCCATGGGTGCCAGTTCACGGAAAGTCTACTGTATATCAATTTCTCTAAAAATGGTCACCTTAGGAACCTTCAAAAATCTAAAAATATTACCATACTTTATAGCATTCCTAAAACAAAAGCTCTGAAAGTTCATATTTTAAATATTTATAGACATTTTGATGATATCATTACTTACTTTTGCTTCCCACTCCATTCCGGCTACTGAGATACCTAGAAGGATCACAACTGTAATGGCTCCAATAATTCGGATATCATTGATTTCATCTATCATAAGTATGGAATGTTCCTAGGAAAAGAGAATTATAAATGTAATAAGCAATATTAGTTATTTTATATAAAGTCTTTAATTCTTTTGAAACATTTTAGAGAAAGCACAGTGCCTTACATGTAGAAGCTGAATAAATGCTTATTTAACAAATGAATAGGGAGACCTAAGGAAAAGGAATAACTATTTACTATTGAGATGTCATTCAAGTACGTGTTGACATCAAAAATATGATCAAATGAATAATGATTTTTTAATGCAGACACAATAAATCAAAAAGGGAACTGCTAACAAGCAAATAAAAATCATAATATGAATGAAGTGGTACTAATAGTTAGGGTTTTCTTAAGTTACATAGCAGAAATATCGTTTGTATTTATTGTAATTAGTGAACTCATGCTTTAAATGGTCTTCAGTTAATAAGAATAGACTTTCATGTAGTTGTCCAAAATATACTGTTTCCATTCTATGAGCAAAAGTATTTGTGGTTTAATATCAATGAAATTAAAAACATACTAAATTAAACAATGAAAGAACATAAACTTTTAATGATCATTACTTGCTTATTTATAGCCCTTCCTTTTCCCCATCCTTTTGGCCTACACAAATGAGGTCAATGCCAACATAAGTGTCAGTCATTTTCAAATTTTATACTTCCTAATGTACCACATACTGTGGTGCAGAAGAGTTACAACCTAACCTAACATGAACGCAAGTATTGTTCAAGTTTCCTCTCATTTAATAATAAAGAATCCTATTTTTGCTTCTACTACTTTAACTACTACTACACATCCCAATGACTCTGTTCAAAGACGTTCTCTTCTCAATTCCTGAGAAGTATTATCAATTTCCTTTCTGGCTAGCTCCACTAGGATACAACTCTTGTTCCTCAAATTAGACATCCAAAACTAAACTGTCCTGTGTTCTCTCTCTCAAGTGAATGGCATTACCTTCCATCTAAATCCTCAACTGAGAAATCTGTGTATAAACTTGAAGTCCTCCTTTCTCTTTCTTTAATTTCCCATATCCCATTAACCAAGTCCACTTATTCAATATTTCAAAAATCTCTCAAATTCATCTACACCTCTCCAGCCCCACTCACCACTGTTTTAATATTAGCCACACCTGTTCTCCTAGGATAGCTATGACAAATCTTTTAAAAGGTCTTCGTCTCCAGTTGTGATTCCTCAAATGCATTTTCTATACTGTGGTCAGATCAGATTAAGTCCCAAATCTGATCATGTCACAGTCCCCAATTCCAATCAAGATAAGATCTAAATTTAATATTAATCATTACTTAAGACCCTTCCTGACTTTATTCTTTTTCCTCTCTCTTGTCTCAAATCTCTTGCCACTCTGTACTCCAGTCTTATAGAAATATTTATAGTTGTTTTCATTTGTTTTGTTTTTAACACATTATACTCCATCCATTCCAGGCCTTTGTTTCTTTTTTCTTCCCTCTTCCTCTCATAGCACACTCCACCTCTCCTACCTGCTTGCTAAAGACCAGACTTCTGCCCTTGACACTCCTCTTCCATTGCCATATCTGATCGTAAGTTAAGTGATCTCCTTTGTGTTGCCAGGGCCTCCTATAGTTACTTACTTCTGACATTCTATAGTAATTTTCTCTTTGTCTATCTCATAGACTAAACATCTTGAATTCCTAGCATCTAATATGGTGAGTGGTACATAAGCCCTCCATAAACATTTGAGAAACGAATGACTAGAACAAAGGTGAATTACCTTAAGCAACTCCACAACAGTTTCTGCAAATCCAACCACATACATAGCAACTGCAACAGCATTGGCAAAAGCAAAGATGAGGCCAATTGCACCACCAAATTCCGGCCCTAGACTTCTAGATATTAAATAATATGCTCCTCCTAAAAAAAAAGAAAGGAAAAAACAACACAAGTACTAAAGTTAGGACTTCAAATTCCTCCTCCAGTATGTGGGTGGGTCTCATTCAATCAGCTGAAGGCCTGACTAGAAGACAGGCAGACCTCCCGTGAACAAGAAGGAATTCTGCAGCAAATGGCCTTCAGACTTGAACTGCAGCATCAGCTCTTTTCTGGATCTCCAGACTATAAGCCCACCCTGTAGATTTTGGACTTCCAGACCTCATGATCATGGGGATCAATTCTTTCAAATAAATCTTTATACACGCATGCACACACAAACATCCTCTTGATTCTGTTTCTTTGTAGAACGCTAATACAGATGTTAACAGGTAAATATACAAAAAAAAAAAAAAGTATTTCCATATACTAGTAATGGACAATTAGAAACTGAAATTTTAATAAGTACCCTACAATAGCACTCAAAACCAGAAAACACTTAAGTCTAAATCCAAAAAAATTTCAAAGATCTGTGTACTGACAAAACAAAGTAAGTAATAGATATACCACTCAGCAAGGTGTCATAACCTTACAGTGCTCCCAATGTAAACACACAGTGACAAGTTTGCGAACTTAATTATCAGACTTCGGGTAGATGACAGCTCTTATGCTATTCCAGGAAGAGTTCCAAAACTGCTTCGAAGGGTGGATTCGGTGATGGCGTCAGTGCATAGTTTCCAAGGGGAGTACTTCAAAGATTACTGTAGTGATATTCATTCAGCAATGGGATATATAGCACTTTTTCTAGGATGAGTTCATGAAGTGAATTGTCTGACCTCTTATGTCAAGACCATGGTATCATGATAGGAATTAGGTTTCACGAAATAATGCCATTATTATCTGAACATAAGCTCCAAGAAAAAAGAATCTTGCCTGACTGTCATTGTTATAAACCCAGTGCCTGTCATGAAGTGCTCAGTTATCTGCTGACTGACTGAAATACAAGTAATATAAAACTATAATACATCTTAGTCACAGAATAGGCAAGTTTATATTGATTTTAGATTCTCAGAACCACCTGCCTGAAATTCGGTATAACCTGGGTTTTTATTTAAAAGTGTAGTGACCTCTGCTTTTGACAATACTCCAAAACAAAAAGTAGCTGAGCAACTTTTCCCCTTCTATTGCTCAGTTTATATAATACAATATGATTTAAAAACCAGAATTTTTACTTTTATAAAAAGCTGACTGTGGTTGTCCTCTATTTCATAAGTGAGTTCCTGTTCACAGATGAATTGAGAATGGATGAACTCTGGTCTGTGAATCTAGGAAATGCATATCTAAGGGAAAGTGGCGGCTGGCCAACACCATCTAAGTTGCAGAACCTGTTGCACATGGTCCGAGTAAATTCTGCAAAATCCAACCAAGCTTTTATGAACACTGATGGGATCTGCAGAACAGGAAAGAGCTCTGAGATCCTACCAGGCTGCAATAATCTATACAACACCACTGTCTGTTAGGGTAGGGGCTAGGTCAGAGGTAAAGGTAAAGGGGAGACTGCAGATTCTTAATACTGCTATTCTTAGTTTGTTGGGGCACAGAACCAAGGGAATGATTCTCTACCCTGCCACTAGTAACTTTAAACAGTACCTCAAAATCATTACTAAAAGCTAATCAAGCCCCAAGCTAAGAATCTTTAATTTTCTAAGTTTTGACTTTTTTTCCCCCCAGAAACACTAAATGTTTCCATGGTTACTTAGTAATTGCAATCTCTCTCCTATGATAAAAAAAAGCACACAGGGCTAGGAAAAGTACAATTCCACATACTTCCACAGGGCTGGAAACGCGAACCTTATGAAACGGGAAAATATTGCTCAATATTAATAAAATATAGATAATGTTCTAATTCAGTTAAAAATTTAGATAAATACAACTATCAAGTACTACCTCAAAATAGTTCTTTATATTAATAATGTAACTAAATAAGTTTAAAATGTTTTTTTGCGGGGGGAGTAGTTCCCTGGCTGGGAATCGAACCCAAGCTGCAGCATTGAGAGTGCCGAAGCCTGGCCACTACACCACCAGGGAACTCCCCATAACTAGGTAAGTTTAAAAGGAGGTTATCCAAGTTGAAATTACTAAACAGAACAACTGCAGTCTTTAAGGAATATATTTGGTAAAATATTTCCTTATTAATTCCCTTATTAATCAACTTTCAGTCAACAGAAAATAAAGGTGAGTCTGTAAACACCATTATTTCCATACATAGTATTCCTTCATTTTTCCTAAGCCCTGATCCTTTGAATAGTTCTAGTGCTTTTACTCTCCTGTCTATGTAGCTCTTTCAAGGGAAGCAGTCCAAGTGGCCAGGCTAGAGGAGATACAATTTAGGCCTTCTTGATCCCATCCTACTAACACATAAAGGAGTTTATTATTAAGAACACAAATAAAGTCACATCTGTACCTTGAATCTCTTAAAGTTTGTTTTCAACTGCAACTCCCTATATTTTCGGTCCTTGGGAAATTTTGTTGAATAAAATTTCCTTGTTCCTGAGATATTCCCAGTCTGGAATTTGCTGTTGTCACCCCACAGTGTCATTTAATTAGTTCTGCTTTTCTCTGCAGGTTCTATAAAATGCTTCCAGGAGCTGCAGGCATGATGCAATTCAGATTCAATTTGTTGGGAAGCAGTATTTCACAGGTCATCTTATTGAGCAAAAGGTTTATAAAGTTGGAATACTCTAATTCTCTTTCCTTCTTCACTTATTATATAGAATAATTATCCAAAGAACAAATCTCTTATTAATTTCTTGGTTATACTGAGTTCAGGTAAGAAACTTTCGTTCATGAAAGCTTTATTAAACATTAGATTCTTTGCCTTTATTTATCTATGTTCATAGCATTCCTTAGCATTCTTCAAAGGTGAAAAATGAGAATTTGTGCTTATCTGTGAACTTATAGATTTTATCATGTTTTCATTTAAATCAGTTATTAGTAGTAGTACTGCTGTTCAAATTATCCAACTTCATTCAGTATAAGCTTCTTTAAGTTGGCTCCTAGTCTTTTGACACGAAACTAGCAGCCTCTGTTACCTTCTTTACCTCTGATGTGAAAAGATATCCAGGCTCCTCTAGTATATTTTCTGCCCAGATTTGAAATCACTCTTTTCTCCAAGGTTCCCTGATTCCTTTGAATCAAAATACACAACATGGGCACTAGGGGTGCTGATTGCTACTGGGTTAGTCTTTCGCTACAGGTGATTTTTGTGGACAGAGCTAGGAAATGAATACTTTTGGGATAAATACCTATGAATCTTACCGACCTGATATTTTCCATTTAGCATCATGAACACAAGGTGCAATGTAATCTCATCAATTTTTATACCTGTTATCTACTTTCTCCCATGTTGGAAGTACTGTTTTCTCAGGAAACCAAAATAAATCCTATGAGGAGTCTCCAAGTCCATGAAGCAGATAACAGAGAAGACAGAAGAGGCTCACACTGATTGAAAGAATCTCCAGTAAATGTTCAGTGCAGGTGATGCAGCTCATTTATATTCTATAAAGGGTCCGCCAGGTGTCCAAAGTCACCAATTGACAAGTGAAATATGAATGCCTTCCAGCAAAGCTTCAAAGTATTTGTTTATTTCTTGAATTAATAATGCCTTTTTCTTTTTTCTTCCATATATTCGATTTCAGCAAACATTCCTGCTTTCTCATTTGTATGAATATTTGATAATAACAGAAGAATTTGGAATTGCATGATCCAATGTTTGGGGTTCTTTTCCTCCTATAGTTTCTTCCTTTGTGAGCTATCACCTTGAGGGAACTCAGGCAAAACTGCAACATAATGATAATTTATTGAGACATATCTGACATTCCACATTCTCATACTTCCTTAGTATTCAAGGACAGAAGACTACACAAAGTCTCTGAGGTAGATGTATTTGTGCATATATATGAAAACTACTAGTAGTATTGAAGGATGAAATGAGTTTTTAGTCATAGTGCAGGAAAATATGTACTTCCCATGAGTTTGAATTCACATGGAGAATAGTCTGGGTTTCATGCCAGTGACTTCATGTCCCTTTTCCCTTGAGGCTTACAACCTAGATTCGAAAGGTTGAAAATAAAGAGAAATTCTTTGATGATTTCCTGATTCTCTCAAATACCAAACATCCTAACCCATTTCTCCTTCTACTTCCATTCCCCAATAGCAGCAGAAAAAAATGAGGTATGGGGCACTTGTATAGAAGAAGCCATAAAAAGAATCTTTTGGTATTGCCTGATAACTCTGTTGGACATATCCACATCTTACCCTCCATATGGTTCAATTCGTGTACACATGAAACTTCAGCAAACAGTGATGTTCAACATAGTCGAAATCACACTGATGTGAGCTACCAGATTTCCCTCAGGGCCATAGTGATCTGAATTCTCTGATATATAAGAAATGTGAAGATGATGGAAAACATGAAAAACTGAGTCTTGTTCTCTCTCCAAATAAGTGATGCAGATAAATCAGAAATTGAGTTTATATAATTTCCCTCCATTGATCTGCTATGGTGACTCTACAGAAGCTAGTACACATTTTCTCTCCTTTCCCTAGGATCTTCTCATTCTAGCTGACTGAGGAATTTTGGTTTGGAGAATGGAATTCTTTTCTTCTTGTTCTCAGCAGTCCCAAGGCCATTCTCCTGGTCTCCTGAGTGCTCTTCCTGGAGAGGAATAAAATCTCACAAAGTAGATCTTGTGAACTCCAGTGAAAGAGGCCTCTGGGCACCCACAGAAGAGAGCTGGAGTTGAGGATAAGGATTCAGAGTCCCAGGTATAACTCACAAAAGCTGTTACATCATAGGAAAAGAACTCTGCATTACATTTCCCTGAAAGGGAGGAATGAGGTTACACTTGTACAATGCTGACCAAATGCAGGCTGCATGCTACTGATCTAAGGGCTGAAGCCTGGGAGGAGGTAACAAAGGGTAGTCCAGTTAAGAAGAAACACAGTTAGAAGCTTCATTCTTGCTACCAAATACAATGAACACCTTACATAATTTAAAGTGTACATGTTTGTGAATGGGTCAATATGAAATTTTAAATGCAAATATACTACTTTGAAAGTGGTCAGTAGCAACCTTTTTCACCTACATAATCCTGATATATGCTTTTTAAATGTAAAACAGTAAGATTTAAATTTCATCAGTAATCTGATGGTGATGATGTGAAAAGACTGAATTTACCTCCTCGTACAAATCCATTAGTAGCTATTGCTGAAGTTGATAATCCTGTGATAGTTGTCACAACAGTGGCCATTGCTATTACAAGGACCGACAGACCTTTAGGGAAAAAGAAAAGAGACTGAGAAAATTTACACTCTCATTTAAACCCACCGTATTTAGAACTGGTTATAGCCCGAGTATGTTGAGTTTACCTTTTAACTTATGAATTATCTTATTTTTATCCCATTTTTAAAAAATCAATCAGAATTATGAAAAAAATAATATTAAGAACAATCTCATACTAAGGAGAACATAACTTAGAATCTTATACTAAGGAATACATAGCTTAGAATTATTCCAATTGCTTGCATTTTATGAGGTTCAGAGCCTAGACATGCATACAGTTCCTTTGCTTATTCACTCAAATGAATCAGTTTGAACTTCACTTACCTATTCCAGCTTGACCTACAATCCATGACAGTCTTATGAAGAGCATCACACCCCAAATGTTTAACATACAACGTACCTAGGAGAGAAGAGGTCAAGTCATAGATGAAGTAAAGTGGTCAAGTATAATACAGCAATAAATGCTCAACTAGCCAAAAACAGTCTAACATACATTTATAACTATAAAGTTGTTTTAAATATAACTCTTATCCTATCCTTTTCTTTGTCTTTTTAGAAGAGTTTAGATGTGAGCTAATGTAAGTATAAAGTAATATGAGTGTGTATATATAAGTATGTGTACACACATACACACACCCCTTTCAATTATCTAAAGCAGCAGAAACAACTGCACAAGAATGGTACAAAAAATATTTTAAGACTTCAACCCTAAAAAAAGTAGTTCATGTTTCCTTTTATCAATGCAAGTTTAATTTTTGCTTATTTCTTGTACCATCTTCATGTCACGAGTTCTACAGGTGATTTAAATATTACATAACATTTGTCAACACAAAATGCCAATTGTTCACATTATCTTTCAAAAACTCTATTTGTGACAATTGTTTCCCCAATTTATTTTTATTTACTATGTTTATACATAGAACAGAGTCTTCTAAAATACTAAACTCTAAGAATAGGCAAACTAAACTATCTGGAGCTTCACATTCACTACTGATCAGTCAATAAAATTACTACTAGAACTAGGATATTTCCTCTACTTCTCCCCTAAATGTCAATACAACTCCAATTAATTACTTCCAAAGTCCCAATGAGAGGTCACTTTATACTGTCCATTCTAGTCAGATCCTTGGTGCCTATTCAAATACAAAAACCAGAAGTAAATCTAAACCTCAATCACCTAAACCAGGCATGTCCAAGCTGTGGCCCAGGATGGCTTTGAATGCAGCCCAACACAAATTCTTAAAACATTGTGAGATATTTTGCAACCTTTTTTCAGCCCATCAGCTATCGTTAGTGTTAGTGTATTTTATGTGTGGCCCAAGACAATTCTTTTTCCAATGTGGCCCAGGGAAGCCAAAAGGTTGGACACCACTGACATAAACTGTTTATTGAAGTGACCTCAACACTCAAGAAAAGTATTTCTATTGCCTGTTAACTTCTATACATTTCTGTTCAAAAGATAATGGGGTAGCAGAAAAGGAAGCAGGTATATTTCAGCTCTATTGCTTGCTTGGCTTTCTCGATTCTGATGCTCTCATCAATTTAACAACTTCATACTTAATTACTGAAAAGTGACAATAGATGAGATTTAAAAGAGGCAATGACATACAGTTTAGAAGTAATCAAGTATAATTTGATTAACTCTAAAATTAAGTCTATATGTACATACTAATACACCCTTGATCCAGCCAAACTTCACAACTCCTTTACTTTCCGCAGTGTATGTGACCACAGCATCTCTGGTTGGAGTACTTTCTTCCCCGTTTGCAAAGCCATCCTCAAAAGGTTCCTGGTTATAAATGGAAATGTGAATTATTTAGAATGATTTCAAATTTGAAACCACCTGATAAAAACAAACAACTAATGCACCTTTCCATGTTTAGAAGAACACAGTACAGATTTCCAAAAATGAAGCATTACTAAATATTTTACCTGAAGAAAATGTAAAACAACGAAGTGGAAGGAAACTTAGTTACTGAGTTTTAAAAATTTAAACCTCATCATGACATTAAACCCACTTTAATAATTTCAAATTTTAATCACACTTTGGGGGTATCTGGATAACATAGTGAATACTGTTCACCAAGCATACGTTAGCTAGGTCAGTCAATTCAGACCTCTGTCTCTCTAGCCACATCACAATCCCTAGCTGGTATTTTTTCTACAGCTGAAATTTCAGCATTAACAATTTAAAACTCCTCTTCATCATCAATGAACACAGTTTTCCCTTCATAGTCCATGACAGCAGGATTCTCATAGATCCCAAGATTCACTCATAATCCCTCCCATTACTCACTCCTTACCTGCATTCAGCCACTCACTCAGCGCTCTTCATTTTTTCCTTTGAAATTTTTCTCAATTCAGATGAACTGGTTGACACAGTTCATTTTCATAATTAGTGTTTTCCTGCTGAGGTTTTTACATTTCATGTTTGATTCTATAATTCTCAGTTTTTTGTTTGTACCTTCTTTTTCTCCCTCTCCCCCTGGTTTTCAACTTCACAAACAAGGCATATGACAAATTTCCAAATTAGTACTCATGGTTTTCACAGATCATAAAGGGTGGAGGGAAGTGTTGGGAGACAGGAAATGTTCTAGATCTAGAATCATCATATCCCTAACACTATCCCCGTATTTCTTCCTCTATCCATATTCTCAAAGGTAGGGAGCCAAAAACGCTATATTGCAAACATTGATTCTTTAAATGCAGAAGAGCCAATTAAATTATCATTTAATCCTGAAAATTGTGATCTAGATTTCCTACAGTACTTTTTTAAAAACAATTTTCAGTGGTTCATCTCCTCTAGTGATTTCTAAGTATTTTTTTTTTTCAAAGAAATGAGCTGTAGTAAGTTCTGTATTACCACAAAGTAAAATCTGTCATAATCCAAACTTCCCTATTTTCCTTGACCAATATCTGTTAGCTAAGTAGACTAACTTAATTCCGTTTAATGCATTGTTGCTCCATGTTTGTCTATAAACGTAGTTTATAGGAAAACATAGTACTATAGAAACGTAGTTTATAGAAATGAGTCCACATTTATATAACTCAACTACTGCTAATTTTTAGTTTTTTAAGCAATAGAAGACAAATTACAATAAGTTAGATGCAATAATGTCTTTAATTGTATCTTTTGAAAATTATTTTACCTAGGGTTTTTAATGATGTTAAGAGAAAAATAATCAAATTTTCAACTAATCCCCATGTTTTCATTATCACATAGTTATAACTTCAATGATGTAAAATACATGAAAACAAGTTATTCAAAGATTACTAAGAACTTAAAAATGAACTTTAATGTTCACCACTTCGGAGAGTTCACAAATTGAAAACAGATCCTAAGAGAAATAAATTTTAATAATTTCCCTTTCAACATAGTTTCAAAACTAGTATCTACTATATCACTGATTACTGTACTGTATTATAAGAGAGATGCCCCAGGCTTATGATCTAAAGAACTAATCAGTCCCATAAATATTTTTAATTACCCCAATGCACTATACTTTTTAAAGAGTTTTACTGACATATATTAATTCACATACCACACAATGCAGCCATTTAAAGTGTACAAATCACTGATTTTTAGTATATCACAAAGCTGTGCAATTAGGCACCACAATCACTTTTAGAACATTTTCATCATTCCCAAAAGAAGATTCACATCCATTAGCAGTCACGCCCCATTTCCCCTTTTCTTCAACTCTTGGCAAGCACTTACAGACTTTGTTTCTATGGATTTGCTATTCTGACATTTCATATAAATGGATTAATGAAATCATACAATGTGTGGCCTTTGTGCATGACTTCTTCACTTCACATGTTTTCAAGGTTCATCCATGTTATAATATGTATCCTAACTTCACTTTCTATTGCCAAATAATATTTGATTGTATGGATATACCATATTTATTTATCCATTCATCAATTGATGACCATCTGGGTTTATTCCACGTTTTGGCTGCTGTGAATAATGCTACTGTGAACATCTGCCTACAAGTATTTTTGTGTGGACCTATGCTTTATTTATCTTGGGTAAAGACCTAGGAATGGAATTGCTCAGTCATGAACACTTTTTGAAATGACTTCTTCTGGTCATTTTTCTCATCTCTTCTTTTGTATCAGACTGCATACTGTCACTCCTCATTTCAGTTGATATGTCTGCTATTGTTATCCTTCTTCCTCACTCAGAATTTGGTATAAGCATGGAAAACAGTAACCATTAAACTTGGTACAAATAGGGAAAAACAAACAAACAAACAAACAAAACAACTGTGACCAAGGGTCTGTGTAGCTTCAAACCACAACAGCAACCCACTTTGGCTTTACTTCCACTGTTGGGGGTGTTCTGGATGGTAGAGCATCAGTGATGATCCAAAATTAAAAAACATTCTTCATAAGGACTGATGCCTCAACTATTCAATTATTCAAATAAAAGAATAAAAATGTGTGCTTGTTAATTCAATTAACTCTAAAGCAGACAGAAATTTCTTAATTTTCAATGTAGGATATTTAGTGCTCTTCAATTAATTTATGAAAGATGACTTTAAAAATATCATATAACCTCCAAGTAGGACAAGAAAATATAATGTCTACAATACACACTAAAAGGCTTTTTCCCATCTCAGTGAAAAGAAAACTGAAGATATGTGTATGTAACAGGCTACTTTTTCCAAGGCTAAGTATGGGTGTGGGTGTCTTTTTAATAATGCAAAAGAATGCAGGCATCTTAAAATTTTTGCTGTGGGTGTTTATCAGAATTCCACCTCAAAGTTGAAGAGTTAGCACTAACTACGCTAGTTTCCACTATCCTGCAAACAACTATGTATAAAGGAAAAAAACAAAGATTTTTCCAAAGTGCATGGAATAGTATTGGAAAACAAAGACAGATCCACATAAAATGAAGTCTACCTTCCTCATTATGTTCCAATAGCTCTATTTTAAAAAGTATTTGTTGGTAATCTCTAAAATACAATTCAAAAATTAAACTCAAATAAGTATATGTTATTATTTGTAGTCAAATCAATACACTTAAATATAATGAAATTGGGTTTATGATTGTATTAATTTCTAGGAGTAAAGGAAACCAACGTAGAGTACACATCCAGGTTTCCTCCACTATCCAAAAGTAGAGAGTTCTTATAAAATCTTTCATAAGCTGAAATGGTATAAAGCAAAAAGTCTATGACCTTAGGATACATCCTGCTAACGAATACACAAAGTAAACAGAAATGAGATTAAAGCACAGATGCTCACAGGCACAGTTCAAAATTATGGTGGCCTGATGCTGAGACGCTGAATGTAGTTCCCGAGGAAGGAGCTTACAGGTGCCACTCTCACTGCTCAGGGTGTGCAATGCTTCTATATGGCTCATTGCAAAACACATGCTGAATGCTATTATAGCTTTTCACTTTTTCTCATAAAAGCAAAAATTCTTTTTGGATTTCTTTCAGTTAGTGAAAGTTAATGCAGGTCTTTTGTAAAAATGAAGTGACATAAAGCAAGTTTTCAAAAAATGGGGAATATCTGTATTTTATTTTTTTAAATACATCACTGTGGAGAAATAAGTAAATTGTTGGGTATGGCATTATGTCTATACACACAAAAACTGCATTAAATGTACACTCAATAAATTTTCACACGTACAATTATGAACTATAAATAATGCCAATATTGAGGTAAATAAAAATTTTAATTTACCTACCATTTTCACAGAAATGATAGGTCTGTGTTCTTTACTGTTTTTCACATAATGGATAAAATATCAACATAAATGATTTTATGGATAACACCGTATTAAATGAGGTGGGCCAAATTAATTTGAATTTATTTGGGGAAATGATCTCTCAAAAAGTAGTATTGTGATTCTGAGTCTACTAAGCAGGGAATGAGGTAAGGAGGAAGAATAAAATGGAGAAGAGAGGAAACAAGGAAAACTCAGATAGGAAGACCTTCAGTAACTAGAAGGATTTCTTAATCAGAGAAAGGGAGATACTGGTGAATTATGTCAGCCTGAAAAGAAAATGATTAATTCAATTGGACAATGTTGAATTTGAGGAGTCATGAGAGAGTTAGTTAAAGAGTTCTATCAAGCAGTTAAAAAATTCATGACTGGAACTTAGGAGAGGGGCCAGGGTAGAGAGCTAGTGAGTAAAGCTATGGAAACAGAATGAAAAGAGAAACTTACAGAGAGAAAACATTAAGAGTTGAACAATTTTCTGAGGATATAGAAATCACAAGAATGAAAAAGAATTTTGGTCTCCACAGTCATTACTTCTTTGCAGGGAGTGGAGAAAAGGAGAATTTTTACACTGTGGATAATGTCTTTTCTCTCTTGAATATTCAAATTTCCACCTCAGCTTGATCATTCTTTCTCCTTTAATCATAGTTAACTTTTTACTGCACACCACTCCCTCCTCCCCTTGTCAAATGCCCAACCAAACTTGCTGTAAATACTACAGCACATTCCTCCACGCAAGCCAACCTGGCTTCACCCTACCACAGCACACTGAAATAGTTTTGGAAGACACCCAAAAAGGTCTCTACCGTACATTTTTCAGTCCCTGTCTCACTGGACTTTTGAAACAGTGTGATGCTTTCAACCACTCCCTCTTTCTTGAAATATCATACCTTTTCTCAGCCTCTTCTACCCACCATAAATAGTTAAGAGTCCTCCAGCACTTTAGTCTTAGACCCATCTCTTTTTCTCACTCTTTATTTTCTTTCTTTGGTCATCTCAACCAGACCTGTAGCTTTAAGCACCATCTAAATATGGTAAGAAGTAAGTGATGGCTCCCATTCATTTCCAGATCAGACCTCCCCTCTGAATTTCAGCCCTATGTGTAATACTGATGTTGCCACTTAGATAATTCATTATGTTTACTATATTAATTCTTATCAAATGTGAAAAGAAAATTGTCAATGTGTGAAAACAGCAACTTTCCTTTAAATGAAAAGAGGGAAAAGTTTATTTTTTCTATTAATTCCTAAAGTTTTCAGTGACTACTTTATCAAAAAAAAAAAAAGAAAAAGAAAAAAAGCATTTGACCAGAAAGATATTAAGTTCTTAATCATTAAAACCTTTTCTCATGTAAATGTTTTAGATTTATTCCTCAGTGCATGTCTTAAAAATTTACAAAGTATTTTCAGTTTCCAATATCCAAAAATTAACTCATCTTTAAACTCACTGATTTAAATTATCTTTTACATACTAATGTCATATTTCAATTCAGCTTTACCTAAGACAAAATACTACGTATAATATACTGACTTGGTTTAATGATGTTTCAGTAAAAAAGAAAAATCTTATAAAATCAAGCTATCATTTCTTTCCTTACACAGTTAATGTGAGGCCTGTGTAAGATAAGGTATTCATTTACAAAAAAAAAAAAAAAAAGAGTGATTACTGAAGATGAAGAAAGCTGCAATGCAAAGGAAGGAAAAAAGATATAATATGAGGTTGTTTTAGTTTTTCAATAAGACAAAGTTACATGTATTGGCTAATCATTTTCTTGCTGTCACAAAATGGGTCAAACGACTAGCCCTTCCAAACAAAGACTAGAGAAACTATACTGTTTCTAGCATTCTGATGTGGGAAATAAAATTTAGGTCCTAATCACAATTGAGGTATATTTTTACACAGTAAATCAATCTCACTAAACAATCTAAAGTGACAGGAAAAAAAGGAACATAAAAAGGAAAAAAAGGGGGGATACAATGGCATTAAGCAAAAGAACAGTAGTAACTACAGTAGAGAATATAGAAATTTTAAAACATTAAAAAAATGTTTACCCTCATCCAAGTTATCCAACTTCAAATTATTCTGACAGAGCATATCATCTCAATGCTAAAAAACGCTGGTAACTACAACCACCAAAGAAGTCTCAAGTCCAACATTAAGGAGGATGATATATAAATAAAACCAATACAATAATCCCTTCCAGAAGATAAGTCTTAAATTCTACCCCAAATTAACACTTGCACTAAATGAAAAATAAAATGGAAAAGCCTATTCAGAAGTGTAACAAGCTGCCTTAGTAGTTAAATACTTTATTTACATCTGTTTTTGAGCAATTCCCTTATTATTTCCTATAACTATGCAAACACTTGGAAAATACAGAATGAAAAGGGATGGTATTTTTTCCCTGTGACTTTTAAAGAGTTCAATTCTGGATAAAGAATTGCTTTGTAGGGTAGGAAATAATATGATTTTGCATTTAGGGGTGATGTGAACCCTGACATAAAATTCAACCCAATTCAAGTTTATTGTGATATACACCAGATTTCTGTGCAAAGTAATACTGCCAAACACAATGAAATGGTTTTTTTTGTTTTCAAGAAACAAGTGTTTCCTATAAAATATATTGTATATAATCTAGGCCTGGTTATCCATTATCTAAGGAATAAAGTAAGAAGTTTTACAATATGAGACCCTCATAATCTGTCTGGCTTACCTGAAAGCCTACTGTGTTTAAGACACTACCCTAAATGTTCACATGTCCTCTTGCCCTGAATTGGCATATCTGTGTATTAACTTACCAAGTAAGGAAACAGTCTTTGAGAGGTTATGATGCCCCAAATCAAGCAGTCACTAATGTGGCAGTGCAGACTCTTCTAAATGGTACAATTCTATACATTACAATGCACAAAGGTAAATTATTTTAGGTTATCTATTTTGGGGAAAGGGGGCAAAGAAACTGACAAATCATTCAACTCAGGAAATGGTCCTGCTCGAACTTCCCAATTCCCCAGCTATTTTCACACTTCACCTTGCTTCATTTTTCCTTCCTTCCTGTGCTTTCAAAAGCTAGGGGCTTCCGACATGGTCCTCATAAAAATGACAGAAATTCTTCACTAGATGGCTCCACAGAAATTTTTCAAAAATCTCTGTGCTTTGTAGAAATTCCTCTAGGGTCAACAGTGTCTATAAAACTGTTTTAGGACTGTAAGTTACGGACAGCTGCACTGGACTCTACCTACAGTGGAGAAAGACATGCTAGTGTTAAGACATAATCTATCCGGAAGGCATGTCAAATGTTCAAATATGAAATTGTGCACTAGAGTTATGTGTGTTACTTAGCTCTGGAATTTATATGGAGGCTATTATGGTAGAAAAGGTAGTAAAAATAGGCCAATCATTCAGTTTCTGTGTTACCTAGAATTTTCTTTTTCCAATTAAAGACCCACATTATCAGCTCAAGCTTGCAATTCCTTTCAATCAAATATCCCAGGTCTGCTAGGTTTTTCTTCCCTTACATGCTTTACCATTGCAATCTCTTTACTCTGGGCCCATGTACACATCCGTCCCCTTTCAAAAAGGCTTGAAAATAAAAATTATCCATACAGAATTCTTGAATTTATCATCAATGTTCTGTTAACCACGTAAAGATTTCACATGATTAAAGAAAAGGTTATTAGTCTGTTTTAGAAATGAAGTTTCTGTATTTTTCCAATCATAGACCATTTTTCCTATTTCTAACAATTTTCCTTGAAGTTTTTTATACACCCTCGAACTCCTATCTTTTAAGTTAGAAAATTACTAGAAGAGCTCCAACTAAAATATTTAATTAGATAATAGTGCTTTATTGCTGAAATACTGGTTTTAAAATATTTTCTCCTGAGGGACTTCTTGCTTGCTGTTTCCTCTGTCTATAACATACTGTGAAGATGGATGGGCTCTGTCTGATCCTTTAGGTCTTAACTTAAATGCAGCCTTCTCTTTCCTAGTCCACTGAACACTATAGTTTATTCTCATCTGTTCCCCTCTTTTATTTTTACAATGTGTGCTTTTTAATTTAGTTTTTGTAATCTAAATCTAAATCTAATTTAGTTTTTGGACTGGCACAGTTTAAACCTACATTGTTCAAGGGTCAATTGTAATATGCTTCAAGAATATATAAAGGTAACAAAAGTCACTTAAAAAAATCAAGACCAAAGCTCAAAGAAATAGTTATCTCCACTCCCAGTATTAAAATGGAAGGTCCACAAGGACACAGATCGTTTCTTGAACTTTTATGGCCAATCTCTATTTTCTAAATAATGTCCTGAAATAGAAGTGAAATTTGAAGTGTCTACTCCTGAATCATATCTACATTCAAATTCCAGATCTGCTACTTACTAGCTATGTGAACTCTGGTAAGTTATTTAACCCCTGTGGGTGCTCAGTTTCCCCATCTGTAAAATGGAGATATTACTGGGTTACCCCATACTGTATGAAAAGATGTACTGAAAAACTACGATGACTGTATAGAACACAAAAATTCTGATATAGTGCTAGTGATAATACAAACTGGTCAACAACTTTAGAAAAAAATTTGGGCATTATCTTCTAAAATTGAAAATATGTATACCTTTTAACCCAGCAATTCTACTCCTAGGTATATCTTTATACATATAGAATATTTACATGAAGCAGAATACGTGTATAAAATGTTCATGTCAGCATTGTTAAAAACTGTCAAAAACTAGACACAATCCATACATCCATAACTGCAGAATAAATAAATCATAGCATCTCATACAATGGAATAAAAATGGAATAGCAATAAAAATAAATTATAAATACAAACATATCAGTGAACAAAAGATGGCAGATAAAAATATACATTTTCATTTACATAAAATTTTAAAGCAGGGAAAACTAGACTACAGTTGACCCTTGAACAATGCAGAGTTTAAGGGGTGCCAACCGCAGCACTCAGTCAAAAGTATATGTATAATTTTGACTCTCTGAGAATTTAACTACTTAATAACCTGCTTTTGACTGGAAACCTTATCAATAACAAAAACAGTCAATTAACATATATTTTGTATGTTACATGTATCATATATTACATTCTTAAAATAAAGTAAGCTAGTGAAAAGAATATTAAGAGAAAGTTTATAGTATTTATTGAAAAAAGTACATGTATGAGTGGACTGGCACAGTTTAAACCTGCATTGTTCAAGGGTCAATTGTAATATTCTTCAGGAATATATAAAGGTAACAAAAGTCACTTAAAAAAATCAAGACCGAAGCTCAAAGAAATAGCTACCATTAAGTTATGACAGCAGCTACTTTGGCGGTGGAGAATCAGAAAGTAGTGCACAGAGGATTTCTGGGGTCCCAGCAATGCTCTGTTTCTTGATCTGGGTGTTGATCACTTGATTACATTACACACTTGTCCTTTTTTTTCTCTGCTATATTCCACAATAAAAAGAAACTTTTAAAAGAGTAAACAAAAACAATGACCTTTAAATACAAACATGGCATCACCTTTCCACCTGGTGGGAAAGGATTTATCATCTACACCATCAGCAAGTCGACTGGGTATACTGTGAAGAAAGTGGTTTTGATGATCAAAGATCATACTACTAGAAATGTTTTGCATCTTCTTTAAACCTAAAAATATGCTGAGTCAAGGATAGTTTCCTCTCTTCCCTATTTCCTTTGGTGGCAACTGATAAGTACTTTATAGCAGGTCTAGCTGAAGAGCACGTTAGAGTGCATAATCTGAGAACAGAAGCAACATTTCTGGGCCCAGCTTTAATCAATCAGATTAAATTACTGCTAATGACAGCCAGAGGAGTGGGGATCTTTATTTCAGGGCACTATTACTATATAAGAATTTATTCCTTTGTTTACAGGTGCTTATTATTGACTTAAATAAACCCAAAATTATACTTGAAAAATGTCAAAGTTCACAAAAAATATGCCATTTAAATCCTAAAAACAAACCTTTTAACTAAAGTATTAATGAAGATATTTTAAAGATAAAAAATCTCATATAGTTCAATAGCATCTGCTTAACACTAAGGTAAGCCAAAGTGTTAAATTAATATCATGAAACAAAGCCAAATCGGTAACTAAAAGTGATGCATATGTATGCAAATTTAGATGCTAAACTGGCTGGGTTGATTCCAACAATTTTTTTCATCAAGTTCAGCCAATTATATCATCCTAATGCTACCAACATTTCCTGTCCGTGCTGTCGGTGATTGGTGTATTCAGTGTAATGCTCCCCATACAGACTACTCCCTCAAAACAAAGTATTGTTTTACTGGAATCCAATCTGCTCTGGTTAACAATGGACTATTAATATCCAGTGGTATTAATGCAAAGCTCAAAACTCAAGTGCCACAGATAAAAGTGGATGGTGTGGTCATGTGACTTAACAATGAACCAAGTCAGAACTGCTGACTGCAGTTAAAGAATTCAGTCCTCTAGCCTCTCATGTTCTTTACTAATCATTCAAGACTGAATTACAACAGAATGCATTAAGAACAGCATAATTATGCATCATTTCAAATCCCAATTTGCTAATGTCAATAAACAGCTTGAAAACATTTTAAATGAAATTATCAGAAAACTTATACTTGGTATTGTAGTATTAATTAATAATATAACAATGTGATCTACATTTAAAGTTTTTATTTTAAAATAAGAACCAAAAGTTGTCAAGGATGTAAATACATGTCTAGTGGCATCATAATGGGTAAAATATTATAAAAGAGAACTAGGTGATAACAAAAATTACATTTAGTGCATGACATGTACTTAGTATTTCATGTATTTCTCACGATACAGAATTATATCTCACTATGAAGTATTGTTTTTCTGTAGAAAGAAACTGAGGATCAGAGGTGACAAGTCCTTTCTCTGAAGGTCACACAAATATTAAATGGGAAGGCCAAGATTTAAATCTCTGACTGACAGCTAAACTACATATGCATGGAAAAGAACCTAGGCCAAATGGAAAAAAAGCAATCAGAAAGAAAATACTCTTGTAGAAGAGCTGCTTTGGGTGAGATCCCTGAGTTTGCTGCCTTTTTTTTAACTGAGAACATTCCCCAGTTGTGTATAACTTGGAAGGCTGAAAGTGAAGCCTTAACTTGAAATGTCAGAGAACAGAGCCCAAAAGCAGCAAAGAATTAGATATTAAGAGGGAATTTCTAGGAAAAAATGGGATGATAGCAAGGGTAAGCTCCAAATCTCAGCTGACAACTAAAATACACAGGTATAGGGGAAACCACCCTCCTTCCACCAGGAGCCAAGCTGAAAAAGCAGCAGGTGGAAATCATAAAACAGAATGGATTATCAGCTACTACATAGCAGGGAGAGGACCCAGTTTGAAGTTTGAACCTGGGCAAATTAAGTGCATGTTAGAACAAAATAATCCTTAGAAGAATATAAATAACAACAACCCAAAGTCACTACAATGTATTATCTGCATTTCCAGGTTTCACCCCAAAATATTACTAAACAGGAAAATATAACCCATAATCAAAACAAACAAATAATCCAATCAATAGAAATGAACTCTAAGTAGACTGACAAAGACTTCAGAATAGGTATAACAAACGTGTAAAAAATTAAAGGTAAATATAATACCAGTAAATAACAGACAGGGAATCTCAACAGGGAAATGGAAACTCTATTTTAAAAATTATAATTTTAGACCTGAAAATTACAATAATTGGAATGAAAAATTCAATAGATGGAGTCAACAGTAGAAATGAAAATGGCAGGAGGAAGCAGTAAAAATAATTAACTTATGAATACAAGAAACTTAACAGGCCCAAAAAGGATACACACACAGAGAGACACTCCTATGTATAAACTGCCAAAAACCAAAGATAAAGAGAAAATCCTGAAAACAACCAGAAAAAACAACATATATAAAAATAGGCCATGATATGATTAATGGCTCACTTATCAGAAACAATGGTAGCCATAAGACAATGGAAGTACATATACTCTAAGGGCTGAAAGAAGAAAACCCTGTACACCAAGAAGTCTACATCCAGCAAAACTATTCTTCAAAAATGAAGTGAAATAGACATCTTCAAATAATCAAAAACTGAAAGAATTTTGTTGCTAGTTGACTTCCATTAGAAGTACTCATGGAAGGGAATCAGTATCAGATGGCAATACAGATCTACAAGAAAAAAATGAGAAAGCATAAAAGTAAATTTGAGCAGAAACTACTACTATGTATTTTTCTTTTTTAAAGCCGTATAATCGTTGAAAGCAAAACTGCAACTGAATTGTTGGTTTTATAATTTATATAACAACCAGAACACTAAGAATAGTATTCTGTTTTAAATTTCCTATATTCTATCTGAAGAAATTCAAAATTCTAAGCACAGCAACCACTAAAACAGAGAGTATAAAACCAGAAAGTCAACAGAAGAATTAAAATGAAATATGAAAAAATTAGAGGAAAATAAACCAGACAAGAAAACAATCAGAAAAATATTAGGCCCAATTATAACCAAATCACAATAAATGTAAATGAACTAAATAGTCTACAAAGAGAAAATGCAAGTTATGGTATATGTATCATAGCGTACATGTATGAAATATCATATGTTCAGTTAAATAGAAGATCATTAAGTGTGAGATAGGAATCTTTACTTATTTACTAATAAGTTATTTAATGCTAGGTGAACAGAGTAGGATATAAAATTATAGTTTAAAATATACATAAAAATGCAAAAATGTTAAGAATTTAAAGTTTTAATTTACTTTCTATATTTTCCAACCCTTCTATATTATTTTTTCTTCAAAATGAAACAATAAATATTTTAAATAAAGTACAATAAAATCCCTGGAGTAAATTTTTAAAGAATTGGTTTTGAAAAGGATTAATCCTTAGCCTTTTAAATTTAATATTCTGGGATGACTTGAGACTGAAATTTTCCAAAAATGTGTAGTTCACTGACTCTTTTTTTGTATTAAGATTTAAACTAGATGGAGATGCTGCAATGACCAAAACTCAGGTTCTATAAATCTTTGTATCTATTCTAAAAGGCTACTGTAGTCTATTTTCTGAGAACTTTGTTTCTGCTTTTCATGATTTTCTTATCTTCTGTCTCTATAACATTCTGGCTATTTTTGGATCCACCTTTGCCAGTATTCATTTTCCCTTTTAACATGCCCTGGTTCTGGAAACTAGACATTCATATTTGTTATAATTATGTATAAAGTGTAACTATACAGTCCCCAAGTTCAAATGTGGTGAATCTCTTTTATGTGAAAGCCTTTTGGTTGTCATTGTTGTTGCTTTGCTTAGTAACTGGATCATCTTTGTTTCTAATCAGGAAATCTGCCCAATAATTGAGATTGAAACAGTTGAGACAGTATAGTAATTTCTCCAAGCCTATAAACCAAATCTATTATTTCTAGAAATTTATCGGTAAGCCATTGAAGAGTAATTTATCATAAAACTTAATTACTAAGATACTAAGTCCTGACTGTTTATGTCTGAAATCACTAGGTTCTACAAAAAGAGGTACTATCTAGGCCCAACTATTCCATGTGAACTCATCAGGATTCAAACTTAACAGTACTTTTATGTCTCATTTCCAATAGGATTTTAATAGGCCACTTAATAAGCAATTTTTTTGTTCTAATACCTCACATGTGAGCTTTCATAAATCTGTCTAGGTTTAAATCCAGCATCTACTGCTTACTGGCTGTGAGACTGGGGCAAGTGCTACTAGCCTCTGAATTTGTCTAATTGTAAATTACCTGGTTTGGAAGGTTATTGTACCCAGACAACACAGAGCTCCTGAAACACAACAGATGTTCAGTAATTGGCAACTACTGCAATTCAGTATACAGTTATCTAATGGTTAAAGTCAAATTTTTGATAGCCAGTACTTGTCTATATAAGGGTATTTCAAAGCTGAGAATCAGCATATCAAAGAAAATAACTATGTAATACTGTCAATGGGACAACCAAAGTGTTAAGACTTTCAAAATGGTCTGGGCATTGGTTCTTAAACTGGGATTTCTGGGAATCACTAGAAAGCTTTTTAAAAACTATACATATATTCTTTGGGAGCAAGGAATCTGTAATTTTTCTCCAGGTGATTCTTTTAATTTGGGAATTTACTGTGCAGAAGAAAAGGAGGGGGAGACAGAAACCTAATGTCAAAATGATCCAGCTTCACCAAGTATTAGTTATGTGGCTTTAGGCAAACCACAACCTTGCAAAATGAGACTGTTACTCTAAGACCTTTTGAAAACCCACCTCCTCTAAAGATAGATTTGAAGACCAAAAATAGATATTAGCTTTAGAGTGCTCAGAAATTCTAATAGTTTATATAATGTTAAGAAATTCTACACAGTCTTTGCAATTAAAGACCCAGATCTCAATTCTCAGACAAAAAGAGATAAATGTCACTAACAAACACTTCATTGGGGGCCTTATGTTTTAGACACCCTCATTTGAGGAAGAATCCCATGCAAAATTAGTAGAAAATTTGTTGACTTTAAATTCATGGTGACTATTTAATGTGGAAGAAAAAAAGGAAGAAAAGAAAGAAAGGAGAAATGAGGGGAGGAAGAAAGTTCTTTTAAATGTCACTCCCTTGACAGTACTTCATACTAGATCTCTGTGTGACGACAGACATGTTCTCTATATCTCCACTGTCCAACATGATAGCCATTAGCTCCATGTGAGTACTGAGCACTTAAAATATGGTTTGAGTAATTAATTGAAGGACATAATTTTTAATTTAAACTATGTTACAGCCACATGCAACCAACGGTTACAGTACTGAAAAGCGCAACCCTAGAACATTTAAAAATTTAGGTGGTACTTTTGGGAGATATGCATAGGGAAAGGCAGAGGAAATGGGGGGAAAAGCTTAGTAAGATTCCATTTATAAGAAACTATATTTAATTTGTTTTTAAAGATGCTCCTTCTAGGATACTGGAAGTAACACCAACTGGGATCAGAATGTTTCCTGCAAGTTCCAACCCTGGTTCTGCCCGTTATAAGTCCTATGATTTTTGCACAGGTTACTTAGCTCTTTTGCACCTAAAACTCCAAATGTGCAAATTGGGACAATTTGCCAGTTAAATGTCTTTTAGGGATTCTAGCTAACAAATACAAGACATTATACATAAAAGTGTTTAAGATTCTTTTAGATTACATTAATTTATAAAGAACTAGTTCTATTATTCAACATATATCTTATATAAGAGGTGCTAGGGACATAATGATAAACAGCCACAGACTCAGTCTGCTTCTCATGGAGTTTGAAATCAACTCAAGTTGCCTCAAGTAACCACATTAATAAATATACTATAACTGAAATAAGGTTTTATAGAAAAAGGGATTTGTCCTATACTGGAGGACAATAAGGCTTCCTCTCTGAGGAAATAAGGATTGAAGTAAAATCTTTAAACTGAAATGTTAACTGTGTATATGGAGAGAAAGGAGGAAAAGTTCAGATTGTATTATGTATAGTCTAACCAAAGGAAGTACTGTGCTATTGAGTAATTTTAACACAGACTAAGAGGTAGGCCAGAGCTAGACAATGGAGGGTTAGTTTTAAGTCAAGAAATGATATGATCCATTTTGTTTTGAAAAGATCATTCTGAGCACAGTAGTGATGGGAGGGCATAGTGAATTTGGAGAATCCAGTTAGGTTACTGTGTAGAGGGACTGCTGTAGTTGGATCTAGTAGGATGGTAGTAGTGACAAGACTTCAAAAGAACATACATGGTGCTAGAAGAAAAGTGTTCTGGAATTGGAAATGAGGTTGAAGGTGACTGGTGACTTAAAAACAAAACAAAACAAAACAAAACAAAACTATTTAGGTGAAATGATAACATAGAAGTCATACTACTACAGATGGTTGGTCATAGGTCCTTCAAGTCTTCTTCCACTGGAGTATTCAAGCCTACCTACTAAGCCACCTACTTACCTGTGAACAAGCTCCAAAATGACCTGCATACCTAACTACTAGAAGCTACACTGATGAAGGAACTAATTCACAACAACCCAACAAAGAACCATGCCAGAGGTGTTTAGAGTTCTTAACTTACATGAGTATCTAATTTGTGAACATTGAGGATCAGTATCATGAATATGTAAAGCAGAGAAATCCTAAGCTCACGGATGGTACAAACCCACCAGGCATAATTAGCTTCTGGAGAGAGACATTCCACTAAGTTTTATTTTTGCTTTTCAGATTTTCCCTTTCTTCTAATTAGAAATTCCCAAGTTCTTTATCAGCTCCATGTTTTTCATAATAGTTTTAAGACAGCACTGGTACAGGTTCTAGTGAAAAATAAAAAAATAACAGAGCCATTGGCAGATGACAGCTTTTGTATTTTAAATAGGAAGTCATCAATATGTTTTTAACTTCTGTATTTTAAGTAGTTTTTCTTGTCCATTCCTCCATTCTTTTGCTTTATAGAATCAACCCACTACTTCCCCACCTCTTTGTGCCTATTTAAAAACTCCTTTCATGGCTTTACCTAAAATTTGAAGCATAAAAGTTCATTTTTATGCCACAATTTCAAACCCATTTTCTGGAGTTCTTTTATTTCACTAACCAGTAGCTCCCATTGTAAAAATAATTTGTAGAATGAAACCCAGATCCTTTGCCCACCTCCCAAACTTGCTCTTCCCAGTCTTCCCTTTTTACCTATCTATCAACTCCCTCCTACTAAGCAGGGGGAAAACCCTGGCATTAATCTTTCCATACCCCTTATCCAAGCCATGAGCAAATCCCAATTCTATCTTTAAAACATATCCAGCATCTGAACACCTTTCATTGTATAAAAGTCATCATCATCTTAACTGAAACACTGCAATAAACTCCTAACTCCCAGTTTCTACCTTTTCCCCCTTTTACAGTATATTCTCCACACAGCAATCAGTGATATTTTTAAAACTTAAGTCAGATCATGTGAAGTCTGTGCTTAAAACCCTCCGTAGCTCTCTACCTCACTTACAGTAAAATCCTAAGTCTTTATCATAATGTACAAGGTTCTATACTATTTCTTCCTCATTACGACTGTGAACTCCTCTTATCACTTTCGCACCTCTCAGTCCAGTCTTGCTGGCCTCCTTGTTTCTCAATCACGCCGAGTACACTCACATTTCAGGGTCTTTGTGTTTGCAATTTCTCTCTCTATAATGTTCTTCCCCTCAGGTATCTGCATGGATTGAGCCCTTACTCTCTTCTGGTGTCTGCTCACATATCAGAGGGACTTTCTCGAACTATTCTAAAACAGAACCACCCTAACCATCACTATTGATCCACCTTCAATTTTCTTCACAGCAATTATATCTGATCTATCGGTTTACTGTCTCCTCCCACTAGAATGAAAGCTCCATAATTCTGTTGTGTTCACTGCTTACTTCCAACACCCAGAACAGTGTTGTTGGGTGCTCAACGAGGATTTGTTGAATGACCAAATTCATATTCTTTTCACTCTAGCATGGAACCAACCTGAATAGTACTACAGGCTTTCTAAACACATATACAAAACATGTAATTAAAAATTATTGAAAACAAAAATAATGTTGAATGTCAACTGTAATTTTAAAAAAATATAGTCACGGATTGTAGAGTACAGCACAGGTATAATGATACAGTCGATGGTACTGTAGTAGCTATGTTACATGTCAGATGAGTAGTAGACTTGTTGGGGTTATCACTTTGTGAGGTACAAAGTGTCTAATCATAATGTTGTTTTGTATACCCGAAACTAATAGTAATAAAATATTTCAAAAAATTAATGAAAACAAACACACTCAACACATAAGAACCAAGAAACACCATTTTGGTCCTTTAGATTCCAGTTTCACAGGATAGGAATGTGAGTATGCACACAAATGCACATAGAGAAGACATCAATTATGATAACAGTGTATAGACTGTTTCCCACATTTTAAATTGCTACATTTATCTTTCTTTCTACTCAGGCAGTCTTTTGTGTATACTGAGGAAATGCATATAGTATTCTAGATAAAGCAGACTTCAGCTCCGGTGGCATGGGTTTAGCAGGGTGGAACACCTGACAAAATTGTGAAATAGTCCAAATTTGACTTTGCCACATGCAAATATTTCTAATCAGTGTCCCACCTTTATTCAATCCTGGAACTACTCTACTCCCTAACCCCAGGGATGTGACTCATTTCTTGTTCCTCCAGGATGACCTTTAAGGACTCAAGCTATGTATAGAAGTGAATAGTAGTATGTGGAATTTCTCGTCCAGGAATCAACACAGTCTGTCAGAGAGAAGCAGCTAAAGGAGTTAGAGAAGGTAATTTACTTGTTTAATGTTTTAACTGAAAGTCTTTGTTAAGTAGGAAAAATTGCCCACCCTAATATAGTCAATGAACAAATGTTTATTTAAGTATTTATTCTTTATATGAAGATCAATGAGACACAAGTTCAGATCCTAGTGGAAGAGACAGTCATATCATACATCATTGTAACCATTTATTTCTCTCAGTTATGTAATCATTTTACTCTCAGGAGGTCATGGTAGAGAGTTGATGGTGGTAATCCCCAATGTGTCCCTCCTCAACATCCCTGCCAATTCAGAGCAGGTCTGAGGGGTAGACAGGAAGAAGAGATAATTATAAAAAGGAGGTACTATGTCCTGGCATTAGAGTCATAAAAACCTGGTGTGAATTCCATCTGTACCACCTTCTATGAGAGTGACATTAAATAATTTTTTAGCATTCTATGAGCCCATTTTATTATGAGTAAAATGTGTGTAAGACCTATTTTGTGAGAATTAAATGAAAAAAACGAACAAGCTCAGCAAGACATAACACTCTTGATATAGTCGTTCACTTTACTTCTTCAATTTTATTAATGAAGAAGGCTACAATTGAGAGGTCATATACAAAGAGTTGACATACCACTACCAAAAGGCTCTCAAGCCTTGGCCTAAGGACAACTATGAAAAGATAATGCTACCTTTTAAAATTACTTTAATAACCCTTTAAATCCAATAGGAGCTTTTTTGAATTGTCTACCACCATACTTTTCCACATTTGAGAATCATGCTTTCCATCATACAAGCTGAACTTATCCATCAAATACTTATTTCTTTATTAACCCTCCCTCTACTTTGTTTCTTCTTGTAGGTGCAGGAATTACTACTTTGGCTTTATTTGTTGAAATACTTTTTTTCTTCTTTTTAAGAAAATCAATTTCTGGATTCAGCTTTTAAAGAGTTTCTGCCTTCTTTAACACTCTTCTCTTAGCTTCCCTAACATTGCTCTCTTGACTATTTCTCACCAGCTGAGCAGCTCCTTCTTAATTTCCTTTTTTAGTGTCTCCTCAATCTCTAACAAGTCTTCAGACATTCTCTAGGCCCAATCCCAGACCCTATTTCTCTTTTCTTATCTACGCACTCTCCTTACATAATTTCCTTCACAACCCTAGACACTACACACTACACACACACACACACACACGCGCGTGCACACAAAACATACAATATGTTTACATTATACTGTGTGTGGGGGGGGTTCAAATAAAGAAGTAAAAAATAAAAAGATATTATAATCAGAAAACATACACTTTTATATATACTATATACATTTTATACAAATGTATACTGCTCCCCTCCCTCATAACAACTCTTGACCTAAGATATTCCACATGCTACTCAAACAGAATTCTTTGTCTCCCTGCCCCAAAATCTGTTCCTTCTCTAGGTTTTCCTATCTCAGGCAACGGTACTGCCATCTACTCAGTTGTTCAAGTTCAAAACCTGGGGACCAGCTTCTCTTTCACTCCTGCATCCAATTCATTTTGCCACCAACCCTTATTATCTGCAACCCAGACCATAGTAATAGTGTGGGTCTCACTGCTTCCACTCTTGCCCCTGCCAAACCATTCTCCACGAAGCAGCCAGCCATGTTAAAACAAAACCGATCATGTAGCTACCTCACACAAAATTCTCCAATCACTTCCAATTACATTTATAGTAAAATCTTACACTAGCCTCCTTATAGTTCTTTGGACATATCACTCTCTTGTCTCACTACGTTCACATATGCTGTTCTTTTAACCCGGAATGTTGTCCTGCCCTATCATCAACTTATCTTTCAGGTTTTAGCTTCAATGTCACAATTCTTGAAAAAGGTCTCCCCAACCCCAATTAAAACTAGATACTATTATAGCCTCACTAGAATTCTATACTTTCCTTGCATAGAATTGGGATGTGTGTGTGTGTGTGGGGGGGGCGTCTGTAACTATGTTATTCGTTCAACTTCTTGGTTATGTTTTCCTAATCACTGCATCATCCCACAGTGCCACAGCCATGTGTCCAACACCTAGAAACTACTCTCACTAATAAATATTTGATAAATGGAGAATTCATGAGTCCTGGCCCATAGAATGGCTGCATAACACAGCAAGATGCACCATGAATACTAACTGAACTATTCCCCTTCAGTTGGATTTTTAAGCAAACTAATTTAAAGTCAAACTGCTGGGCAATGAAAGGAATTCAAGTAGAAGGAAGACAATGTGGTCCTTTCCCCTAATAGTGTAGAGTGCTTGTCTTTTACTTTTGTTTTTCCACAGTTCTTAGCAGAGTTAGATCCATGGTAGATACCCAAACACTTAGTGATCAAAGTATACTATCACATGACAATCAATAAAGTGACAGAATGAAATGTTATAAAATTCTAAATATTATGGTTCGCAGAGGGTTGGAAGTATTAGAAAAGGTTTAAGGAGTTACAAGTCAATCTAGACAGGGTGAGGAACAACTTTTGGGGATGTAGCCAACCTATGCTATCACCATTCTCCTGCCCTTCTTCAACAGTGGTATATCTCTACAGTCAGATTTGTACTCCTTAACATGAAACATTTCTTTAATCCATTTGCTAAATTCTAAACAAAAGTATCTTCAATAGGAGGTTCTATGCTTAGTTAACCTATTAAATCGTTTTTTTTTTTGGGGGGGGGGGGGTCATTAAAGGACCCAAGTGGTAGAAGATTAAAAAACTACAAGGAATTCATTATTCTACCTGTTGCATACATGAAACTCTGAACATTTTACGTATATTCATTTAATAATGTAAGAATTGAGAATCGAAAATTGAAATCCTAGAGTTTAATCACGTACTTTCGGAAGGGCCAATCAACATAAGATCAAAATAACTACCCTTACCATTATCTTCCAGGCACTGATCATGGGTCTTTACATGCACTTTTTCCACCCTAATCTTCAGAATAACCCTGAAAGCTGAGGAAGCGGAGACTGACAGGCTGGGTGACTTCAACTACTATACAGCTAACAATACAGGTGTTCTTTTTTGGACACTGTAAAATGACCAAAAACGCCAAAATAAACAAACAAACAAAAAACCCCTGAAGTTTTAGAGAACTTCAAGTGCTTTGTTACTGAGAGAATTTAATTTAAAATAACTAAGACTTTCCTAGGAAGCATGTAAGTTCAAGGAATATAATATCCTTCAAGTAAAAAAGCCCTTCTAAAACTGATGGATAAATACAGAGCGCTTTACTGATAACCTACTCAGCTTTGGTGATATAAATATGAAATGTATCTGTATAATATTTTCAATAATAAAAGTTCTCTTAAAAAGGGAAAATTACCAGCTACAGATCTACTTTACAAAGATTGAGTTTTGAAAGGAGAAAATAATAGATTTGAGAAAAACTACAGGAGTATGAATAAAAGAAGCGTTTTAAAAATTGTTTTTCTTCTGCTATGACAAAATACCACAATGGAATAACAGGAGTAGTATTATCCAAAGCTAAATGATGTCAGGTTTCTAAACAATCAATAAACTGTAAGGGTTGGGACCTCTGTAATTATTTCAAACTGTATGAATGTTGCATTATCAAACACTGGGACAAATACAGTCTTGTATGAAAATGACTGTATGAGTTCAAATAAACATATCTAAAATAAATTATATGCTTTCTGTATTTAAACTTTTCCACGTTATGATTATTTCAACCTGTATGGTACCAACTCTTTGCATTCACAAATTCCATCAAAGTAGTCATTACACACTTGTAAAAGCAGACTTCAAATAATCCCAACTCATAAAAAAATTAAATATTAACTGAATCTCAAAAGCATCAATGTTATCAATGTTATGAAATAACGATTTGTACCCTAAAGAAATAAAGTCGTACGTGGCCATAAAAAATAAAATTATAGACATCAACAGATTTCTACAGATGGCTTTCTGTTCGCTGAGTATAACTACTTATTCAAGACCCCAGAAAGTCTTTCTGGACTTCCTCCACAGAAAGAAAACCAATTCTCTTCTCTCTCTCCTCTGTCTCTGCCTCTCTGACTCTGCCCGTTCCCACGCCTGTATTTTTTTGTATAGTCCTCTCCCAAAAGGTTTACATTAAAAAATGGATTTACACCATTATCAGGAAGGGCATGTCCCAAGATTTATGATCTTTGCATATTCAAGACTGCAGGAATTGAGCTTTAATAATTCATAGACCACAAACATATCCTGTTAAGATTTTTCCTTCAAACACTAAAGTTCCCACTCTTGGGACCCCTAATGCGTGTATACAATACAACCTTTAAGGACACAGATGGTAGGTGTTCTCCACTCTCTCCTGAGAGACGTACTCACCTAAATCTCCCGCACATTCCCTTCCAGGGGCCCACAAGCATAACTGTCATTCAGAGAGATGATAATTGTTAAGCGTGGGTGAGAAAGTAAGCGTACAAGAGATAATATAACTGATGGCTGTTATATGCAGCCTCTCCTGTATCACGTAACTAGCCTAACCCACTGCAAACTTTTAAGAGATTAAGTTACATTCCTCTGCAATTCCACCCTTGACAGCTGAATCCAGAGATGCCTAAGAGTCGTGCACGTCCATTCCCGCCACCTCACCCGCGGAGAGCCGGCGGCCACATGCCGCTGTCACCACGTACCAGAGGTAGGGAAAGGAGGGAGGGCTGGCGAGAGGGTTGCAAGGAGAGGGCCGGGAGAGCTCACCTTTTCCAGCTCATCGTGGAGTTCCGCTAAGCTGGGCCGGAGCAACTTCTCGCCCAGCTGCGCTGCTGTGTGCCGGTAGTGGTCGATTCTGGGCACGGCATCCATGGTGTTGTGCCCAAAGGTGCGCAGGTAGTAGGTGTTGGTGTGGGTGTCATAGTAGTAGTGCTGGTGGTGACCGCTGCCGCCGCCCGAATGCAGGCTGCTGCCCTCGCTTAGCACTGTGTCCCCGCCGTTCTGGAAGTTCACGTTGGGCCCCTCGCCTCCGACCCCCGACGCATCAGACAGGCGCTCGTCTGCTGATGAGGAGGCAGCCGGATCCACGAAGTTCACACGGAAGCGGCCCTTGGCTTCCTCGCTGCCTTTGGTCGGTCCGCTTTCGCCGCTGACTTTCCGGTCCGTGGGGGTCTCCTTGCTCCCCGCCCCAGCACCAGCCGCTGCCGCCGCGGCAGCAGCCCTCCCCGCGTTCTCAGAAACCAGGTCCACCTGGAAGCGGCTCTGGCTCGGTGTGGGCCCCAGGGGTCTGCCTAGTCCGTCCCCGGCCGCCGCGGCACCCTCACCGCGGACCCCGCCGCCGCCCAGGCTAGCGGCCGCAGCATCCTCTGGCATCGAGGGCACGGCCGCGCCGGGAAGATCCACCCCGGCGGCAGCCCGTGAGCCGGCTGGCGGAGTCTCCCCGACCCCGGCCCGCCTCGGGGCGCCGGAGGAGGGCGCCGTAGGCCCCGGCTCCATCGTTGCCCGACCCCCGGCAGACACGGAGAGCCTGGCGGACGTCGCGGGCTGCAAGGCTTCCGCGCCCCCGGCCGGTATTGGCCGCGGCCACAACGTCAGAAGACGGAGTCGCTCTGTCCGCCGCCCGCTCTCCGCCGCTAATCCGGGCCGGCACGAACACCGCCAGCAGCCGAGTCAGCGCGCGAGTGCAGCGGGCGCGGGGCGGGCCCCGCTGTTTAAAGCCTCGGCGGGGCCGCGGCTGTGGCGACTGCCGCTGCAGCACGCGGGAGGCGGGGCCCAAGGCTCCTCCGCCCCTCAGCCCGCCCACCCGTGGTCCTGCAGTGGCGCTCGCCGGACGCTCCCTGGGCACCACGGCCCTCCCGCGGTCCTGCGCGACCCCACGCGACAGCGGCCCGCGCAAAGACTGCGTCCGGCCAGTCCGCGCCGGACCTAGGGCAGTACGAGCAGAGCGACCGGGGACCGGGCGCGGCCGCACGCCGCCTGACCGCCGTCGCCGGGAAGATACCCGCGCCGCTACCTCCCCTTCCGTCGCTCTCCTCCCATCCCCCGCCACCTCCTTCTCTCGCCTCACTCTGCGGTGATGAGGAGCAGGCCCCCCGGCCGCCTCCCTCTCTCCCCGCCCTTGGGGCTGCGCGTCTATGGTTCGCGAGCCCAGGCCACTGCAGCCCAGGCTGCGGACGGCTCCCGGCACGGCCGGCGAAGAGGCGCGCGGGCCCTGCTTCGGCGCACGCCAACTGCTGATGCTCGGGCGGCAGCTGCCACCGCAGCGGCAGTTCTAGGGCTCTCACCCGCTGGCTTTTTTTTTTTTTTTTTTTTAAGTTCTGAGCTCGCAGTACTTGGGCTGAGCCAGCGAGATCTCGCGAGATGCAGCAGGGCTACTGGGCCGCTCACCCTCAGGCGCGTGGTACCCGCGGCGCTGCTGGAGCTGCCTGTTGCCCCAGGCTCTTCATGATGCCGGTGCTTTCCTGTCCGGCGCGCAGGTGCTTCCGGAGTTCCGGGCGAGGTGCTCCCTTCGGCGAGGCCTGCTCGAAGCTCCTTCCCGCCGCGACTCCCCGCATTCACTTCGGGCCTGAGCCTAGGGGGAGGCAGGATTTCCTCTGTGCCGCCTTTGAGGCGGTTAACTCATCCTCCTGGCAGCGTCAGATTTGCATAACAGGAGACCAATTCCAGTTGTGCAGTGGGTGTGCCCACACTTCCGATGACACCTTTAATTTAAAAATTGTGGTGGTTGAAGGTGAGAAGGGAGCTTTAGTTGTGATACCTTTATTGTTTCAAGATGTAACTTGGGGCATTTCCAAAAATAATAGGAAGCTCAGAAATGAATATAATAAGAGCGGTAACTAACCGGGGAGTTTCAGCGTAATTTAGGTTGTGAAGACTTAGTCCTCTGTTTTAATTAAAACAGAAAGGTACTTCTCTGCTGGTCTATTTTTCGCTTTTGTAAAATGTACGAGAAAATAATTATTTCGCAGTTGTCTTAACAGCAGAATCCATTTTTAACATAAATTCTACCCACAGTCCTACATAAAAGCATAACAATGAATAGCTTCTTCGTTCACTTGCCGTTTTTGGATTTATACTTATATATTTTTAAATTGTATTTATGAAGATAAGCACCATCCTTTGCAGAAACCCTAGAAGTATGATAAAATAGCTGCAGTTTGCCAAACTGTTTCGAAATACAGTACTGTGAAGAAAGCTGCAACCAGGTAGTTTTGAAAAAACTGTCATAACCATGATCTTTTATTTGATCACAACTTTTCATATCAGTTTTTTATCTGTAATATAAAGATGGAGAGAGGAAGGAACCGCTCTTGAGCTTTAGTAGCAGAAAACCAGAAGAGACCAGGAAAATCAGGTGGTCCTTTAAGCATTGCTGTTTCTACTAGGCCTAGGGGATTGTGGCCTTAGTAGCTGACTTGTGTAGTGCCTCTTGGCTCCTAAGCTGAGTAGGTGGCTGTTGGAATTCAACATTCATTGTACTGAACAAATGCTAAGCACCTACTGTGAGGTGTTCAGTGTTCTGGGGATATGGCAGTGAGCAAAACAGATAACCTCTCCTGGGGCTGTAGTCTAGGGAAAGAGAGAGTGAGGGAATAAACAAGATAAATAGATTATATAGCATACTAGAGAATATAGAAATATACAGAAATATAGAGCTTGCTTGGAATGCTAAGAAAATAGGAATAGGATACGTATGTGAGATGGAGGTGGTAAAATTTTTCATAGAATGGCTTCACTGAGAAGGTGACATTTGAATGAGGAATTGTGTTATGCAAATATTTGGGAAAAGAATATTCCTAGCAGACGAAAAAGCCCAAAGGTGAGAGCATGTCTGACATATTTATGGAATTACATGTAGGCCAGTGTGGCTGAAGCTGCTTCAGGGGTGGGGAGAATCAAAGGTGATTAGGTCAGAATTTACAGGTTGAGAGCATGACAGACCAAAATATGTAGGACCTCTTAGGCTAATGGAAGGTCTTTTAGTCTGAGTGGAATGATATATTAGTCAACTTGGGCTGCCATAACAAAATATAAGGTGTGATAAAAAAAATATATATAGTGAATGTTAAAATTTTAAAAATGTATTACAGTAAAAGACATTGCCATTAACCCCCCTCGAAATACTCCCCCCTCACTTCAAACACACTTATCCCATTATTCTTGCCACTTTCTGAAACAGTTCTGGAAGTTGTCTTTTGTGAGTGTCTTTAGTTGTGTTATCATGGCTGCCTTGATGTCCTAAATCGATCCAAACATTTACCTTCTGTGGTCATTTTGACTTTGGGGAAAAGCCAAAAGTCGCACGGTACCAGATCCCAGTGAATAAGGATTGGGACACACCATAATGTTTTTATTTGACAAAAATTTATATTACATGTTGTTCGTGATCCATGATTTACAACACACTTTAAAACACACCTCACAACCATAGCTCACGACTGACTTCACTGAACAAGTTGAAACTTGCCACACACTGTTACTAAGGTTCAGTACACTGCTTCCCATATCGAAGATCCCTGCCTTTCTGTTGGATGCCACTCAGCAGCAGCCTTTACTGTCACTGTATTTTTTTTAGTCACACCCCATACTATAGACTGGGTAACATAAAGAACAGAAATTTATTTTCTTATCCTTCTAGAGGCAGGAAAGTCAGCATGCCAGCATGGTCAGGTGCTGGTAAGGGGTTCTTTTCCTGGCTTACGGACCACCACCTTCTCGTTGTGTCCTCACATCGTGAAGAGAATACTAGTGTCTCTTTTTCTTAAAAGATCATCAGTTCTATCTGACCAGGCTTCCACCCTTATGGTACTGTCTTTCATCGAGTCACATGGGTTAGGGCTACAACATATGGATTGGAGAGTGGGAGGAACCATTCAGTCCCCAGCAGATGGCAAGTTAGTGGAGGTCTGAGTTAAGGAATGACATATATGATGTATATTTAAATGATCGGTCTAGCTGCCTTGCTGTAAATATACAAAGGCTAAGTGGTGGAGACAAAAAAAAAAAAAAAAAAAAGGAGATGTGTTAAGAGGTAACACAAAAATTCAGGAAGTGATGATGTGGCTTTGACCCCGATGAGTGACAGTGGAAATGGTGGAAAGGTGGTTGAGTTCTGAGGAGGCAATAGAAGTTGCTGATGGGTAATGGAGTATGAAAGAGAGTCCAGGAATTTGAGCCTGAGCAAGTGGAATAGTGGTGTTGCTATTTTCTTAGAGGAAGCACTGGTGAATAAAGCAGCCTGGGTGGGATGAATGTCAGGAGCTCAGTCTGAGATGTCTGTGGGAGGAAACAAATGTATAGTAATAAAAGTAGTCATTCATATAAATGTGTAAGTACAATGTAAGAAGTTCTGTGACAGAAATGTGGTTCAATGAGAATGCAAAATAGAGGGATTAGACTTAGGGAGGAAGTGACTTTTCAGCTGAAGTCTGAAGGATGATTAGGATTAAACTATAACTAGCAGAAGGGTTTCAAAAAGGAAATATGGGCAAAAGCCCTCATGGAGTTAACATGAACTATCTAAGGAGCCTGGAGCCTGTTTGGTTAAAACATAGTGATTTAGGGGCAACAGTGATGAGATGAGTCTGTCTATTCTAAAAGCCCTATGAAACCATTAATGGGTTTCTAGGAAGATAAACACACGATCAGTACAATTTCGGTAATCTAGGCATATGAGATGATAGTAATAATAGTATTATGGCTAACATTTATAGGCAATTTATGTCCTGGACCCTGTGCTAAAGTCTACATTCATAATCTTATTTTATTCTTATAACACTGTGAAGAAATCATGGTATTTCCCCCATTTTACATATGTAACATTAGGTTAAGGAAAAAAGTTTGAGTCACTTGTCCAAGGTCACTCAGCCAAAACCAAGATTTGAATCCAGGGTGATTTCTCCACTAATCAAACTATAGGAGTTTGGATTATAGAGACTGAAGGGGAGATAGGGAAGGAGAAAATTTTGAGAGCTTGGAAATGTATTGAAGGAATGAAGGAGAATAAGGGATAACTAGTTTTCTAACGTTTTTACCTGGGGTTTAGATGGTGGTGACATTAGTGAGAAAGTACATTCTAAAACTGGGTTGGAGACAAATATGAGGAATTTTGTCTTGGCTGTATTGGGCTTGAGATATCTTTGAGACTTCCAAGTGGGAAAGTTAAGGAAGTATTTGGCTATATGGATCTTGTGCTCAAAGGAAAAGTTTGTATGAGTGAGTACAAAACTGGGGGTCTTCTTTAAATAGGTGATAGCTGACACCATGGGCATGTCCATATAAAAAACCCCCAAACCTGTCGAGAACTTTCATAAAACTTTATTTGAGACAAACCGATAGCATAAAACTGTTACTCTCGTATGCTTCAGAGAGTAACAGTTTTGCAGCTTCTTTTATGCATTTGAAATTAAGGAGGGAACATAAAGAAGATTACATGGAGGTGGGAGAAAACAAGGCCGGAATTGCAATTACAGGAGAGTTAACGTGCTCTCTTGAGGGTGGTTACCGTTATTTCAAAGGCGTGCTAACCTAGGTTAGTGGTTCCCAGCGTTTTTCCATTTGTGTACCGCTTTTAACACTATTTCTATAAATTGTACCCTTTGTTTTTAAAATAGCTGTTTTTAAATACTGACACTTTGGTTCAGTGCCTATCTTAATGTAAAATAGTGGAAATGAGGTAATGAGTTAGGAAAGAAAAATTACTACACTGAAAGTAAAAGAAAACCCACGTATTTAATTTTACAAAATTTGTAACAGTTAAATATTGATAATGATGATGAAGTATTTAACAAATAATTTATTATTAATAATAATATTTATGTTATTTGAAAAATCTGTAATAGTTGTTAGGCAGATCATTAGCCCATTGAAACATCATTAGTGACATCATTGAGCATGCTTTGATGTACTTAGTTTCTTAAAATCAAGCTCCGAAGATGCAAGATACAGTCTTAAATCCGGATTTGCATTAAGCTTGTAGGGGAAGTTCTAGAAACGTTGCAAATGGATTGTTCTGAATATTTTTCTGAATTAATTGTCTGAGCTCATAAATTATGTTAGACTTACAACTTTTCATATTGATAGCATTAGAACATGTAAGAATCATGTAGAACCTTTAAAATCAGCTTTTTTTTTTTTTTTTACAGTGAGATGTGCTATGCTCACAGTCTACCTGATTATGGTTTTCCTTTTTAACTAGCATACAGATTAGGTTAATGGTATTTCTATTAAGAAATAAAGTGATTATCCTATTGTGGGAAAAAAAGCGTTACCAAGAGAAGCTTGTTTGTGCTGTGTTATGATTTTATTTTCTTACCTAAGTCCCAATCACATGCTTCTTTAATTAAAAATATTGTAAACATTTTAAAGTCAGTCATAGAATTAAGCAATCAAAATATTTGCTTTTTCTCAAATATTTAAATTCATGTTTGTGAATTTTGTGTTTCAAAAAAGACAGTCCAAAATTTTATGGAATTTAAATATTTTATGTTTTGCTTATCCAAGCAGTAAGTTCATGATGAATGCATTTAAAATAAATGTAATCTCTATCTTCTCTTACCCTCACTTCTACCTACTAATAATGTATGTCATAAAGCTAATCAAAGAAATCTCTTCCATTCAGAATTTTTTTATTGCAAAAGTTGTCTTCCATCTGCACTGATTTACTTTTATACTTATAAATCTACAGGAACTGAACATTTGCAAACTTCAAAATTGTTATTAAATATTAATATATATGAAATAAATATTTTCACAAAATAGCTAGTAGTTATAATCATGGTCTCCGTAGCCAGACTGCCTGGATTTGAATCTCAGCTTCGCTGGTGACTGATCATGTGAACTTGGGCTAGTGTGACCTCTCTGCCTATTTCCTCATCTGAAAAATAGTGGTAATAACGGTAGCTACCTTGGAGTTAGGAGGATTACATGAATTAGTATCTGTAAGGTACTTAGAACAGTGCCTGATACATGGTAAGCCCTAATGTTATAAACATTAAGTAAGTGTTTAAGACTTTTAATATTTTATCATAAAAAGAAATAGTCCTAAAGCAGACCTTTAAAATTGTATCTTTTTTGTGTTGTTTTCAAATTTTGCTTTTTGTTTTGTTTTTGAGAGGCATTTAAGTAATTTTTTTTAATAGCATGTAACTTTTTTTCTGTTACAGATTGTAGGTTTTTAAAGCAGTTGTTAATAGCATTATTTTGCTGCCACTTATTTGGAAGATGGAACAACAGCCTAGACTGAGGATTTCTTTATTATTCACCTTAAATCCATTTTTCTTCCTGTTGGGCTCTTAAAAACTAATGGCTTGTTACTAAAACCATTAAATTCTAAATGTATGTCATTTACTAAAGTATACTATTGGAATTGTTGTCTGCATTCACTGTATTGCATTATACTTTCCAAAAAATAGAGGTTTAAAACACACACACCAATACTTAGAAAACACATACTTAGTAATTAATTTAATTGCTCTCCCCCTTTATGGAGTCAAATGTTGTAATATATCCTATGCCTAAATTCTATACCTATATTTCCTTCACTATTGATGAAAAGTGTCTGATTTTTATCCTCTGTTATATTCCTTAATGATTAATTCACATTTTCACTTTCAAAAAGCTATAAGTATAATTGAGATGTATTTTTATAATTGTTTAAGATGACTGAAATTCAAAAAACCATAAACATGGAAGGGATCCTGAAGGATTATATAGTAAGCTCCTACTTTAAAATATAGAGTAATTATTCTACCTTTGACACTTACAGAAAAACAAAACATTTTTTTTTTTAGTAACATACTCTAATGATTACAAGTCTTTACAGTCATAATACTAGACATGTAATAAACACTGAAAGAACAAGACATTCTTCCTAATGGCTAAACAGAATTGTTCTTCTAACAATTCAGATTTTTTGCTTCTTGTCCTATTCTTTAGAGGTTATGGTAACCCATAAAATGTAATGTTATTTTTGGTTTTATTTTCTAAATGATTTTTTCTTGCATATCATTATAGAGCCCAATTTGTAAGTATGCAATTATTTTTATTACTTTCCTCTGGGCCCTTTCCAAGTAATTTAATTTCCCTTTAAATGTGGGCCAAAACTCTTAGGTTCAATATTCCAGTTGAAGAAACAACTGTGATGATTAAAAAGGTAAAGACAGTTAAAGTAATTGCATGTACTTAGAACTGGTCTACCACATCTGACTTTGAATATAGCCCTGGGTATCACATCTTCTGATTAGTCAAAAAATGTTTTTTGTTTTTTAAGAAATTTGAACTAAAAGTCCACCTATATTTCCACCCATTTCTAAAGGCATAAATAAAAATTTTCATATTTATAAGAGATCAATTAATTTGATATTGATAATATTTTTCTGATTATAAAAGTAATGCACGTTTAATAGAAAAGTCATAGAAAAAATTAAAAGGAAGTGGTAGTTATAATGCCATCATCCTAAAATAACATTTACCTTTTGGTTTATAATAATACAAAGTGCTTTATTATATATTTTGTTAGGTAATTTTTAAAATTTATCAATAACGTGAACATCTTTCTGCATATGTAAATATCTCGGAACTGCATGATTCCTAATGGCTCCAAAATATTGCATCATTTGTATTTATCATAATTTACTCAATCTAGCACCTATTTTTGAATGTTTCATTTATTTTTTTAAATAAATATAGCAAGAAGTGCTGCATTGAATATCTTTGTGCACAGATCTCTCTTCATAAGCGATTATTTTCTTAGGATAAATTCCTAGGAGTGAAATTGTGGGGTATGTGTATTTTTAAAACTTCTGGCATACATTGCAAAATTGATTTTCAGCAACATATCAATCTATTCTTCTGTCAGCATTGTATTTGAATGCCTGTCTTTCACCACCTTTACAATTTCGAAGAAAGATCCTTCTTGTTTATCTTTGTCAAACTGATTAGCAAAAGATGATTTAATTTTCAGATCATTGATCGCTAGTAATGGTGAACTTTTTAAATGTTTATTAATCCTTTATATATTGTTATTTCTGAATTGCTTTTTGATAGCTATAATAGATATTTATTGTATCCTGGAAGTCTGATTTTGATTCTGCCTTGTTTTGGTAATAGCATACAATTGATTCTTTTGGTGGGGTGTGGGAATGACCTCTCTGAGCAGTTTTGGAAGGACATAGTATTAGAGGACCTTGCCTGCCCTAGCCAAACTGTGAGCACATGACCAAATATGCCAGTCAGACTCCCCTAAGAGTTTTGAATTTTGAGTGGTGTGTTGCAAAGTCAGAAAATAAGTCCTGTTGCTGGGACTATTAGCTGCCCATACCTCACCACCTCCCTCTCTGGAGAATTGCCTTGCCTGGGGCCCAAGGCAACTGGCTATAGGGACTGTACAAAGGCTTTGCCTCTATTTGCGACTGCTCCCAAGAGCAGCCTGTAGGATTGGCTGAGGCTTCGGCTGCAACCCCACTAGGGGTCTGCTTCCTCTGCCCAATCCCTGCCTTCTTCATTTCCTCACAGGCCTACCTCCTGAGAGCACTCCCCAGCAAACCTTCTCCATGCCATGCTTCACCTCTGTCTGTTCCCAGGGAACTGTTCATTTATTCTAGCAGCAGCACTCAAGGAAAACCCTACAAGTTAGTTCCTGCTACCAGTACCCTCTGGAATTATTTCTCTTGTCCTTTGTGCATTCAGTTCTTCATCCTTTTAGTTTTTCCATATTCTCTCAGTAATTAACTTTGTTTAAGTTAAGCAGAGTTGGTTCTATGGCTTGCAGCCAAGAATCAGTATTAATACCATGTTGTTTGCCATTTTTCTGATGTCTTTTATTACCATTTTTGAGCTTTTTATGTATTAGACTTAAACCTTAAACTGAATTGGTTCTCTTCAGTTTGTCAGTTGTATTTTTGTTCATCCTAGTGTTGACATTGAATTATTTAGAAAATGTATTGCTACCAAGTATCTCAATCTTTTTATTTGTAATTTTTACCTTTGATATAATGCTTAGAGAGGCCTTTGTAATCGTAAGATTATGCACATAAAATTAATATGTACATGTTTCAGTTTAAGGTTTTATTTTTAATCCTCTAATTCTTATAACATTTTTGCTTTGGTATGAAGCAATGATTTAACAATTTTCTTCAAATAATTTAACTGAATATTTAGGCTTTTATATTAATACCTACTTTAACAGTATCCTCAAATTGCAGTGCTTAAATAAGATAGACATTGATTTTTTTACTCAGACAGCAGTCCAGAAATGATTTGTCTCAAGCTGGCCAGGCAGCTCTGCTATTCTCATCTCTGGGTCAGAGGCAGTTGTTTCATTTCTTGCTATTTTGCAATCAGTGGGAAGGGGAACTGGAGAGAGGGAAAAGCAATTTCTTAACACACACACACACACACTTGCATCTTATTGGCCAAATTTAGGCACTTAGCTATGTACAACAGGTTGGGAAATGTAATCTTTTACTGGGCAGTTATGTGGATAGCCAAATCCCATGTAGTTCTGGAATTTTCTATGATGATGAATCCTTCCAGTAGGTACAAACCTGTATTTTAAAGGGTTATAAAAGATTTTAATACTAGCACACCGTATTATAAGGAGTAACCCCTTGAATGTTAGCTGTGTGTTAATTTTCAGTTAACATTTGTAGGTTCACTTTCAGTGCCATGCTCACCATAATACTTTAATGCTCTCTACTTTTAGAAATTACATAAAACTACAATAGCAGTTAGATCATACATTTAAAAATGTTTCTAAAATAGTTCAAGTTCTTCTCTAACGTATTCCTCATTAAATTCTAGGATAACTTATAAAAACATTTGAACTATAGTATTAAAAGTTGAATTGAACATGGCCTCCACTAAAGAAAATCTACAGGTCAGTTAAGAAGTTAGTTAAAAGGTGAATATAGAATAAGTTATAAGTTGCCTGGACTCTATCAAACATAAACCCTTCTGAATAGCAGAAATTTCAAAATAGCTGAAAAATAGTTTTTTAAATGTTAGGATTTGAAACTGCCTTTAGAAATATTTATGAGGTACTATATATTCTTTACTCTTTAAGAGAATACTGAAAATACTTTAACACTTTATTTGCTGAGATCAATTTTCAGAATGATATAGCTTCATAATATGCTGAAAGGTGGTGGCTGTAGATACAGTTTACATTTATTGGGAGACAATTGTCCATGTGGCTCTTGAGCTGCTGCATGTTTTGAAAGCAGAGACACTGACTGCTTTTATTCCATACTGCCTTTTCTTGAATGTATAGCAGTCTTGGAAGATTGAGATAATGTCTTCCTGGAAGCAAAGAGCAGATATGCCCACTGCCCATTATAGAAGGTTCAGGTTCCCTGAAGTCCTCTCTTACAAATGACTGTGTGTGCAGGTGTTAACCTGGCTCTCTTCACATTGCCTTATAGTAATTGGGGCTTAGGGAACTAGTGCGAATGCTGATATTCTGTTGACTGCTATAGCTATGAGTAATAAAGTCCTTTGTTACTTAGCCTGGAGTCTCATGTCTTCTACCAGCATCTATGAAATTAGGCAAGTAGGATAAAATTCTTAAAACCTTCACCGGTCTTAATATGAGGTGGACCCTCCAAAAAACAGAATTATCTTCTGGAGGGCAGGCCCCTTGTATTATAGTACAGGCTTCTCCTGCTAGGTGAGTGTTTTAGGAACCCTTCAGTGTTCAGCTGGTGGTGGTGTGAGAGTCTGCGTTCAGCTTCAGTGAATTTTTTTGGGTCATTCAATGCATTTGCCCACTTCAAGATGGGTGATTTACATGAACAATGTGCAGCATGATCATACACCTGCCCACACTGCGCTGAGTGTTCAGCAGTTTTTGATTAAAAAAACAGTATGACCCCCATGCCCCTCTTCCTATTCATCTGATTTCACCCCAAGCCACTTTTTTTTGTTTGTTTGTTTCTCCAGATGCAAAAAGTCCTCAAAGAGAAATGTTTTACTGATATAGGAGAGGTGAAACAAAAAAATGGCAGCACTGAAAAGCATCAAAATTGACAAGTTCAAACACTGTTTGAAGCAGTGGAAAGGCACTTGATATGTGTATTGCATCCAACAGAGAGTACTTTGAAAGTGACTGAAACTTAAATACACAATTTTTTATAAATAAATTTCAGGGGTTTTTGGGTCCCCTCTCATAGATGATATAGAACAGGGAATGGCAAACTTTTTCTGTAAAGGACTAGGTAGGCAATATATGATCTTTGTGACATATGCTTCTTTTGAGAGAGAGAGAGAGAGAGAGAGAGAGAGAGAGAGAGAGTGTGTGTGTGTGTGTGTGTGTGTGTGTGTGTGTGTGTGTTTATGTCTGTCCCTTTAAAAACATAAAAACCATTCTCAGTTTGCAGGTCATACCAAACAGTATTTGGGCTGGATCTGACCCAGAGGTCATAGGTTGCCGATGTAGATCCCTAGTAGGGCCCTGATGTAGAGCATGGGATCAAATGACTATTCTGCTTTACCAACAAGTTCCCCAGAACTTTTCTCAAAATCACTGTCTTGCTTTTCACACATGCTTTTCTCATGACTGATAATAAAGTGAAGCACATGCTGCTGCTCATCTGCTTTTAAATACAGTATCACCATCTGGAAATGTAATTAGATAAGAAAAATAAAAAGCAGTGTCTTCCTAAGTGGTTTTTCTAGATAATTTTTATCCTCACTCTCACTCTTGGAAATCAGTTGATCTGTGAGCGAGATAGCTCTGATTTATTTGCTAGTAACAGTAGGTGACAGGCAACTTGTCCCTTCTATAACACACTGCTCATAATAAAATTTACACTGAGAGTTTAGGGAGGATTTATTCTAAAACTTTATAATGTATTCCTCCAAACACAGTGATACTCTTACGAGGTTCTTAAGTTTTGTGTGAATAGTAATTCTCAAAGAATATTAAACTTGGGTCCAGATTGGTCATCTAGTATTGATAGGTTAGACAATTTTATTCAAGTTTCCTTAATAGAACAACTTTAAATAGCTGTTTTTTTGTTTTGTTTTCTTAAAGCATGAGGGGATATCAAAGTTAACCATGTAAGAATGAATTACCAGTCCAGGATCTGCAAGAGGGTGGACACCTAGGGAAATAGCTAGGCAATCAAGGCTGTTATTCCCCCTCGGGACAGAAATGAAGAGGCTGGCCCGTGGTTTTTAGCTCTAGAATAAGCAGTTAGAGGTGCAGAGATGAGAATCCAGGGCCCACTAAGCAGGGGTCCTGGTGAACTCCTTGTTCAACAAGGTTAGCACCCCAAGGGTTAGAAGAAAAGGAGAACCAAGAGAAGACAAGCATTTTCAGGGATGACTGCCCACTTTAAATTGTTTGTGATTATTTTCAGGTAATCCTGGTTTGCTAGTACTTCTAGGAACTTGGAGCAATTCATTGTAAATCCCCTCTTAAGAAAGATAACAACATCATAGGCCTCACATTATTTCTACAAAAAATTTTGCATGAAGAGGCAAGACGACATGGACAAGATTGATATGTGTGAGTATGTACATGTGTGTGTGCTTCCATATAAACATACATACATATGGGTTGTGTAGAAAAAATCCAGCCATAAATGCCTCTATTTTTCATATTACATGGCTAGATACTTTCTGGACAGTATATATATATATATATATATATATATATATATATATATATATAACAAAAAAGCAATGCAAACAGAAACAGACACATGGGACCTTTACTAATGGAGTTACTAGACGTACTCTTTATCAGATTATATTTACTAATTTTTTAGGGAGATAAAAGTTTGAAAATTCGTAAATTAAAATTTAAAAAGAAACAAATAGAAATTCTAGAATTGAAAATACAACTGAAAATAACTCAGTGGACAGATACATCATGGAAAGAATTTGTGAAGTGGAATATAGGTCACAAAATTTGAAGAATGAAACATGAGAAACTTAGATACAGGTGAAGCAAAAATTAGTAAAATTGAAGAAAGCATGTAAAATGAAGCTTAGATAAAGGAATGGGAAATAGGTAAGAAAGTATAAGGGACTTAGAAAATCTATTAAGAAGATCTAAGTTCCTCAGAGAGACCCAGAGAACAAGGAGAGAAAGCATGGGACAAAAGCAATATTTGAAGAAATGATGAAGAACTTTACAAAACTAATGAAGACATAAAGCCACAGTTTCAGGGTGGCTAGGTACAACAGGAATGATAAACAAAAACTGGCCTATATCAAAGTGACAAAAAAAAAAGTATAAATGCTGAAAACCAAAATGAAGCAAGGAGAAGAACACCAAGTAATGCACAAAAGTACAAGTGGTCTAAGAGCTGAATTCTTTTTTTCATTGTAAAATATATGAGGGCTGTGAGAAAAATCCAGCCATTGTCAATATAACAAGAATGGTTACATGGCTGGATACTTTTCTTTTCTTTTTCTTTTTTTTTTTTTTTTTTTTGCTTTTTGGTATGTGGGTAGTTCCCTGGCCGGGAATCGAACCCAGGCCACAGCGCTGACAGCGCCAGCGCCGAAGCCCCAGGCCACTACAACACCAGGGAACTCCCTGGATACTTTTCAAACAGCCCTTATATATAACTTGCAATTTACTTTTTTAACCATTTATATGTGTACAATTCAGTGACATTAATTATATTAACAATGTTGGGCAGCTATCACCATTACCTATTTTCAGAACTCTTCATCATCCCAAACTAAAACTCTGTATTCATTAAATAATAACTCCATTCTCTCTGGCCTGCATCCCTGGTAACGTATATTCTTTCTGTCTGTATGAATTTGCCTATAATAGATATTTCCTATAAATGGGATCATACTATATTTGTCCTTTTGTGACTGGCTTATTTCACTCAGCATCATACAAGGGCTGTCTGGAAAATATCCAGCAATAAATGCCTCTATTTTTCATATTACATGGCTGGAGACTTTCTGGACAGTACTCAAATTTTCAAGGTTCATCTATGTTGTAGCATGCATCAGAACTTCATTTATTTTTATGATTGAATCATTTAATTGTATGTATATACCACATTTTATTTATCCATATTTTTGGTGGATACATAGTTGTTTTTATATTTTGGCTATTTTGAATAATGTTAATCTGGACATTGATGTGCAAATATCTGATTGAATCCCTGTTTTCAATTCTGTGGGTATATACCTAGGAGTGGAGTTGCTGGGTCATATGGTACTTCTATGTTTATCTTTTTGAAGACCTACCCGACTGTTTTCCCAAAGCTGATTTCCTAATAGAAATAAGCTAGAAAACAATGGAATGCCATTTTCAAAATGCTAATGGAAAATAATGGTCAAACTAGAATTATACTATATTCCATGAAAATATCCTTTTAAAGTGACTTTTTCAGCCAAATAAATATTAAGGGAATTCATCACTATTAGGCCTGAGCTAATGGAAACACTAAAGGGAGTTCTTTAGACAGATGTAAAATAATCTCAGAAGGTTGAAGATGTAGGAAGGAAAGAAAATATGGAAGTGGTAAATATGGAGGGGGGATATAAAACAATATTGACAGTATAAAGCAATAATAATGATAATGTCATCAGTTTAAGTATAGAGAGAATTAAATAAAATACCTGACAAGAATGGCATATAAATCAGGAAGGTATTAAGTGAGTTAAGGTTTTCTAAGCACTTTGTCTTGTCTGGGAAGAAGGTGCATCTACTGAATAATTTTAGACTTTGGTAAGTCAATGATATGTGTTCTAATCTTTAGGAAAATTATTTTAAAAATTGTAAATACTGTATGTCCTCCAAGTTAATATAGAGGGCAAAATGCAATAAAAGATTCAAATGAAAAGAAAAACAAATGAGAAAAAATAAATAATTTTAAAAAAGATAGTACTTCATAAAAATGATAGATTGAAACACAAATTTATCAGTAATTACATTAAACTTAAAAAAATTAAATGCTTCATTAAAAGACAAACTCAGATGTGTTGTTTATCAGCATTATACAGTAGACTCTCAGTTAACTGGCACCTGTGGGGATTGGTAGATGCCAAATAATTGTAAGTAGAGTCTCTATTAGCTAAAACTCAAGCAACTGGCACTCTCATGCAACCGGTAAAAAAATTTTGCCAATTGCCTAAGAGTGCTTATTGCTTGATTTCCAGTTAACAGGGAGTCTACTTTATTTAAAAGTGAGGATGCAGAAAGATTAAAAGTGTAGAAAAAATGCAAACACTTCACAAAGGAATGTTAAACTAGTGATATTATAATAATAGTGGAGAAAGGAAACTTTAAGATAAAAAGCACTATAAGAAATAAAAAGTATGCTTCATAATATAAACATTTTAATCCACCCTGAAGTTATAACATTTTGATTTATGTCTAATTATATAGCATTGAAACATATAAAACAAATTTTTGTAACTAAATAAATTCAAAATCATAGTAGAAGATTTTAATGCAGTAACAGAATAAGCAGATTTAAAAATGTATGTGTATAGATTCAGCAATAGTATAAAAGATGTGAACAAGATTAGCAAACGACTTAATGACATAGGAAGTCAAAAAATTAATTTCATGAACTCATCCTAGAAAAAGTGCTACATACCTCACTGCTGAATATCACTATGGTCACCTTTGAAGTACTCCCCTTGGGAAGCTATGCATGGATGCCAGCACCTAGTCCACCCTTCAAAGCAATTTTGGAACTCTTTCTCTGGAATGGGTATCAGAGCTGCCATCATACCCAAAATCCAACAATTACATTGTGAACTTGCCACCATGCACTTATGCTGGCAGCACTCTGCAAACAACTCAGTAAGGTGTCATAACCTTGGCAAGGTTGTTTGTACAGTGCCATCAATGAAAGTGCAAGGTGGCAAGTTCGCAAACTTAATTGTCAGACATTGGGTATAACAACAGCTCTAATGACCATTCCAGAGAAAGAGTTCCAAAATTTCTGTGAAAGGTAGACTAGGTAATGGTGTTGGTGCATTAACTTCCCAAAGGGAGTACTTCAAAGTGATATTCAGCAATGAGGTATGCAGCACTTTTTCTAGGATGAGTTTGTGAAATTGTCCTATCTCATATATAGATCACTGCAACCAGTGATGGGAAAACTCTAGGGCTAGGCTTCTGCCAGACATTTCAGGATATAATATGCTAATCTTACACAACCTCTTTCAGAGAAGGGAAGAAGAGGGGAAAACAACCTGTTTTCTGAGACCAGAACAATCTTGATATTCACACCTGATAAGAAGATAATCAGAAAGAAAATTAAATTAAAAGTCAATCCCACACATGCTTAATGTAGCAATATTAATGAAAAAGGCTATGCATGATGAAAAAATTGGGTTTGTTTCATGAATTAAACATTGAGTTAATATTAGAACACAACCATTCTAATTCACCACATTAACAGAATAAAAGAGAATGATTGTATAATTATCTCAATAGAGACAGAAAAGGTGTTTTTGATAAAGTTTAACAGCCATTTGTGAATAAAACACATTATAAACTAGAAATAGAGGGAACTTCTTTCATATGATAAAAAATTTGTTAAAAAAACCTACATTAAACATTATACTTAATAAATAAAATAGTGGGAGTTTTCTTTTTGAGATAGGAAACAAAACAAGAATGTCACCAATTTTATTCAACATTATATTGGAAGTTCTAGCCAATGCAGTTAAACAATAAATCAATTAAATGAATGAAAAAGTATTTGGAAAAAAATGTACTTGAAAGGAAGAACTAAAACTGTGATTATTATAGTCAATGTGAATGTGATTGTAGAAAAACCAAGAGAATCTACAGATATGGTATTAGAACTAAAAGAGTTTAGCAGATTTGCTAGATATGCACTAGATATGCAAAAATCAACTGCATTTTTATATACTGGCGAGAATCGAGAGAAAGAGTTTATAATTAATACCACTTAAAACAGCATTAAAAAGTACCATAGACTAGATCTAACCAAAGATATGGAAGACTCTCATGCAGAAAACTGTAATATTTTATTAAGAGACATTAAGTAAGACCTAAAGAAACAGAAGGATATACCATGCTCATAGATTGGAAGACTACAATGTTATAAAGAAGATAATTCTTCCTGAATTGGTCTGTTAATGCAATATATTTCTAATAAGAATCCAAATCAGCTTTGTTTTAGGGGAGGCTTTGAGGGGAGCAACACAAATTACAAGCTGATTCCAAAATATATATGGAAATGCAAATGGTTAAGAAAGGCCTTCTTTGAATGGATGTTTGACTACTTGTTTGAAAGGATGTTAAGACTACCTGTATGATATATTGACACATTACAGACGTATGAAATAGAATTGAGGTCCCAGAAAACTACCCACACCTGTGCACTTGACTTGCAAAATACATGGCACTGCAATATAATGGAGAAAGAAGTGTGCTGCTTTATAACAGAGATAGGTTCTGAGAAATGCATTACTCATTGATTTCGGCATTGTGCAAACATCAATGTACTTACACAAACCTAGATGGTATAGCTTCCTACACACCTAGCCTGAGTGGTATAGCCTATTTCTCCTAGGCTACAACCCTGTACAGCATATTACTGTACAAAACAACATTGAGATTAAATCAAACATAGAATGATGTAGTAAAAAAATGGATGAGGCTGCTGTTGATGTTCCATGGCATACTGTTTTACAGCAAACTTTTTATAAGTAGAAAGAGTACACTCTAAAATAATGATAAAAAGTACAGTATAGTAAATACATAAACTATTAAGTCATGTATAATTATCAAGTATTAAGTACTGTGCATAAAAGTATGTGCTATACTTTTATACGACTGGGAGCACAGTAGGTATATTTGCACAGGTATCATCACCTACAAAAGCTATGGTCACTAGGTGGTAGGAATTTTTCAGCTCCATTATAATCTTATGGGACCACTATCATATATTCAGTCTGTCATTCCCTGTAACTTTGTTTTGTGGCATGTGACTGCTTATAGTACTTCACAAATGGATTTCCACATAAAAAAGAAAGTAAATGACCCTTCCCTTACATTTTACACAAAAATCAACTCAGTTGGTTATTAGATCTCAATCTGTGAGAACCATAAACATTTTCACAGACGATAATAAAGGAGAATGTTTTTATGGAGTCACTTAGGGAATGACTTCTTATACAAGACACTAACTATAAAGGCAAAGATAGGTAAATGACTACACTAAAATTCACAAGCTTTGTTTATCAAAATACACCATTAAGAGAGTAAAACATTAGGACAAACTTGGAAAATGTGTTTGCAACACATATAATGAAAGAGAGCTACATTTAGATACATGGAAAATCTCCCCACAAATCAACATGAAAATGTGAAAACAACATAATAGAAAAATGGGCAGAAGACTTGAACAGGCACTTTACTAAAGAGGTATCCAAATGGCCAGTAAATATACAAGAAGTTATTTAATTTCATTAGCAATCATGTTCATTTCAATTAAAAACAAAATGAAAGTCCTACAACCATCTGCATAGGCACACTTAAGACAGCTAATGTCAAATTAAGACAAAAACAAACTTAATGTAACAGTTTTATTATAACAACAGCTTTGTGAATGCAGTGTGTAATTTTAGTTAAATGGCACTCATTAAACTTTTCAACTTAATGAACTTCACTAACATAATTTTTTTAACTTCAAGCAACAGGTGAAAACACACACACATACACTCTTAAAACTGTTACAGTAGGTGTAGGGAATTTGCTGGGTAAAAATTGATTGTTATCAGGATCATTAGGATCTCATGATGGAGTTAGGACAGGATCAGGAGAAGTGTATGTGGATGGTTTGGGATCTACATCAGTAGATGATGCTGTACTGGCAAACTTGCGTGCAACTTTGTTAAAAAGTGAATAAATATCAGCTTGCTTTGAGGCCCTATGCCTCTCATTCAAAGTTAGGTTTTGCATGATGTGCAGCTGCATAATATGCTGAGAAGTGAAGAATGTTTGCTGTTCTGCAAAAGCTATTACAGGTTCAAATGCTGCAATAGATCTCTGCCAGGGTACCTTTTCCTTGAATATATTTTTGCTGGTTGCTTGAAAGTGCCAGTTGCTTGAGTTCTGGTTAATAGAGAGTCTACTATATTTACTAAATATCTACTCTTCTTATCATTCTGCCATGGCGCCTTGAAGCTCCCAAGGTGTCTTAACTCATCCCTAGCTCAGAATATCTGACATGCCCATGCCTGGTCAGCCTATCTCTTAATTCTTTCATGTATGTGAGGTTCCATACATATGTATGTATTAAATTTGATTATTTTCTCTTGCTAATCTGTCTCAGGTCTATTTAATTATTAGAACCAAAAAGAACCTTGAGAGCAGAGGAAAATATTTCTTTTCCCACACTCCTTTGCTACAGCAAGCCCTAAATATAATAAATAGCTTTTGATTGTTCTCATTTAGTGGTCTTGGTTTATTTCTGCAATATCCTTCCAGTCTCTTTACTATGCATTTATAGATGGACATTCATATGTACCTTTGAAAAATATATACCATTTTATGGATTTTTAAAACCAAAAGTAGTGTTAGATTATACATATTTTTCTATAAACGTCCTGAAAAATCTATCCATGTTAATTCATCCCAATTGTTTTCAGTAGAGGGAGTTAGTAATATTTATCCTGGCTTCTTATAATGAAGTTAGCTATGGTGCTGAGTGCTCTAGCTCTTTCTTTATAGGTTGCCTGCTTTGCGGTGTCTATCACAGGGCCTTTCTTTCTGCCTTTGCACCCCAATCCCACTTCCTTTCCACCCCCATCCCCAGGCCACTTCTCCTTTAGTCCTCATTCTCTGAGCTGTAGTTGATTCTGCATGACTTTGGCTAGCTTCTGTGGATGACAAAACGGTGTTCTATGGAAGGTGACCTTGCAGGGTGATCTGATCATAAACTCCTAACTGGTCAGGCCATGGTGGGTAATCATACCCCAGGAATGTAACTTTTTACTAAAATGTTTATCTTTGCCTTAAGCAAGCCCTGTTCATTGTTTCTGTGTATCTAAGTTAAAATACCTTTGAAATAACCACCCTCAAAAGAGTACATAATCTTGTTAACCCTCCTGTAATCTAATCCTGGCCTTGCTTTCTCCAACCTCCATGTAATCTTCCTTATATTCCCTTCTTAATTTCAACTGCATAAAAGAATCTGTAAAACTTATTCTCCAAAGCATTTGAGTACTTGATCCCTAACATATATAGTCAGGTTGGCTCAAATAAAGTCTTACAAAAATTCTCTACGGGTTTGGACATTTCTTATGTTGACATTGCCTTCCTTCATAGCTGCTAGTAATGGTTGTTCTAGGGCTAATTCTTCAGCTGGAAAGTTGGAGCATGTCTAAGGGTTGAGAGATATTGGTCTCTGGCTGGTCTACGTCCCTTTGTATTATCTGCTCAACTTCCTCATTACTGACATATGAGAAATGCAAGTCTTATTCATGCTTGATTCTTTCACCTTGAGCCAGTTTTCCAATTGTATGAGTATGTAAGGAATTTATTCCAATGAATTAAACATAATGTGGACCCCAAGAAGAAAGATATATTTGATATAAGTCCTGAGAAAGAATTTATCTGATGAGATGGCCTCCCCATGGTCTGAGGGACCAAATTTTTTATGTCTAGTGACCATTTGCTGACAGGGGCTCCTAGCATACTCTATCCTGGGAAAGACCTCAGACTAAATTGACTTCCCTGGTTTCCTCTTTCTACCAATGGACTGAGTACTGCTTCATCCAATCAGAACTATACAGTTTGGATACTTCGTTTACATAAAATGGACCTAATTGAGAACCTGGGCTGGAACTTTCCCTATAAAAGGCAGCCTCCCCATTGCCTCAGTGGAACATAATTTAGATTGTTACCTGAATCTGTGTCTCCTGGGCTGTTGCCCACTTAACTCAAATACTCATAAGTGCTTATTATTTTTTATTACACTCTAAAATTAATTTTGGTTTATAATACCTAACTTAGAAATCAGTTTGTGAAGGAAGTAAAGTTAAATGCTATATTTATCTTTGCCTTTACGAAATAATTTGGGTAAGCCTTGTACTCATCCAAATAATTTTGCTCCTGGTAAATACCCAAACATTCAGAATGAAGACATTGATGGTAGGGTCTTGGGAGAATTGCTTTTAAGATTTGACAGTTTAAGTGGGCTGGTACAGCCTCTAGAGCCAATATAAACAATGTAATGAATTGACACTAGCACATGTACTCTGAGACAACATAGCCTGGTATTTAAATTTTAACTCCTCTGTTTCAATGAATTTAGGCAAATTTCTAATTTCTATGAGTTTGTATTCTCATGTCTACGATGAAGATGAAATTTACTTAAATCAGAGGGTTGGCAGCAGGAAAAATTTTTCCCCTACCCAAGGGTTCAATAATTGGGGACATGAGAATTAAATTGACAAGAAAGCTTAGCAAAAGACAGCTAAGTGGGAGCACATAGGAAAATGTAACTCTCCAAACAGCTAAAGACAGGGGCTTTATTGCACTTCACAGGTGTTGCTTTTTTGCAAGTTTAAACACAAGATGCTCCAGCAGCTAAACGATTCCTACTTGCTTTATGGCGATATGGTGGTTTGGAACCGAACCAGAAGTATCTCGGAGGTATGCTTGCATATACTACCTAACTTAAGGGAGAAGAACCAGGGAGAAAAGACTTCTAAGGGAAGAACAAATGGGGTTCCTAGGGGAACAATGGGAGATAAGAACGTTTGTGATAATGTTTGTTCGTGCAGGTGCAAGTAGTCTGTCTTCTTTCTGGCCAGTAAAACTTCCCTGAGAGATTTATGACGGCTCACTTCTAGAAGTTTCTGCTTTGCTTAAATAAGAAAAGTTTCAAAAACTCTTGTTTCTGCACCTATTAAATCTCAAAGGTCTTTAGTTTAAAATAATCTTCGTACCAACTCTGGGAGTTTGAGCCAGTCCCCACAGACTGCTGTGAGAATAATTGAAGTGAATCAGGTGAAGCTTTTAGCACAGCACTCCAAAAAATATTTGCTGTTATTATTGATATTTGAAAATTAGCCTTTCTGCCTTGACACCAGTAGTACATGGGAAATTATGGTGATTTTTAGTTCTAATACTGTTCCATTTAATAGATATCAGCTAGTCTGTTTAATTCCTGATTGGCATTTCTTATGTAATTATTCAATTGCTGGTTCAATGCTTTTTTATTATATTAAGTTAAACTCTAGAAAACTAACTTTTCAAAATCAGTTTCTCCTGATTGTTAAATTTGCCTTAGAATTCATTGCAGTTGTCCTAAAGAATTTGGGTGACTCAAGAAAATTAACATCTGCTGAGATCCGTTTCTACCTTTCCTAACTTTTTCCTGGCTTCCTGTGGATGCTCTGGTATGTCACTGAGTGTGTTTTTTGATGTTGTTTTTAACCTACGTACATCTTCTTCATCTCATTTGGCTTCTTGCCCCTCAGAGGAGAAACAGAAAAGTGATACCTTTGTTTTTGGAATCCTCTCATGTCGTCAGTTGTTTATGAATGCTTAGCATTTACAGGATCACTATGGGTTACTGAGAAAAATGCATCTTATCGATGGATATTATCTTTTTTGACATTTGATAATGTCATGGATTTTTACACAAGGTCTCTGTAGCTGGAGTGAGCAAAATCCTAATACGTTTAGGATGAATCAGAAGATTTGGACATTTGATTATATTGCTTACAGGAGGTATGTAACTTCTCTTTAAATTGGCTTGAAACATATAAGTTGCCAATGTTATCTTTTGTTGCCTAAATTTACCAGATAAATATTTGGTTTGCTTTGCTTGAGAAAACATTACTCATAATAAACATATCTTAGGTCTTCTCTATACAACTTATTTAAATGCATTTTAAATACACTTAGATTGGCCATTTGACATGGAAGCATTATTTAGTTTTGCATTCAAAGTTGCCAAGAGGTGGATATTTCTTGCCATTCCCTGAAGGCTAGTAAGTTTACAGTTTGTTGGACCACCAGGGGGAGTGAATTCTAGAGCTACGAACACCTCACTGATTCTACAGTAGACTTGAATAAAATAAGGTCAACATCCATTTAGTTGACCAAACGGCTTGGCAAAATGCATAAGAAAGAACTAGTTTGGCAGTCTTATAATAATGATTATTAATAAATAATTTCAATATTTTAAATTAAATCAACCATTAGCTTCTTTTAAAATCAGTTATATTCTCATCTAAGTCTTTTCATGCAAGAAAACTAGAATTGTGACTATGAACTGTAAGAATAGACATCAACTTTAAACTTGAGCTTTGCAGATGGGAGATTTGTTCCTGATTTCCTGACATCTATTACAGTACAGGGGTTCTAGAAGACCTCTTTCTTAAGTTTTCTCTGTCTCCTAAGAAGAAAGTTGAATTCTAAAATGTCACTTAAAAGATTGCCAACTCAAATCAGAACATCATTTACAATAAAAAGGCAAGAGCTCAGGTCTACAACCATTAATTATTTGCATAATTCAGAATAGGAAGCATTAATTTTTCTAAGTTACCAAGATAATTGAGGGGTTACAGAGTCAATTAGCCTGAATTATCCTAGTGGTTAACTGTACAATTCAAATAACTTGTTAACTCTAACTCCATACTTCATAATTTTAAGGCTTATTTTGAAAATAGTGGGCATTGTCCAGTTGAGATACATTATTTAAAACAGCTACCTCTTATGAAAACTACTATTAGTAATTGAAACTAATTAGCATATATTGTGCCTGCTTGATGGGATCTTAACGGTGCTGATGATTATTAATTTCTCAGATTATACTCTTGTCCATTTGTCCCATAGTATCTTATTTGTTCCAATTAACAGATGAGTAGTCTGAAAACCTGTCCTCTTACCTAGCCCTTTCAGGACTCACTGGGTCAAAGCCAATTATTCACAAGACAGAGAAGACAGGAATAGGCCTGACTTCTGAAAGACGGATGATTCATCATTTTAGTATAGAGGGTTCCACATAAAAGCTGCTTAACATAGAGTCTAGTTAAAGCAGCTGCCTGGCCTTGGAAGACAGACCAAAACTAACACCTAGTTAGCCAATCTCTAAACAATGGTCCTCCCTACTGACCTGCTGTTCAAGGGGAGAGGTGATGTCAAGACCTAATAAGGGAGCCTGGCACAAACCAGGTAGGATTTTTATTTCTCATGGAGTATTGGAGCTGAATGAGAACCAGGACCAAGGCTTCAGTGAAACAAACAGTGTCAAGGACTTAGGAACAAGGTTGAATTCTGCCATCACAGGCATGGAGTAGCCATGCAAAATTCTTGATTCTCCAGCTCCCGCAAACCTGCTTCTCTGCTTCCCCCATTTCAATGAATGACTATCCATTCCCAACTAGGCCTCCCATGTCACACCTATTACTTCTTTATTTCTCAACTCAAAAGATCTGCTCTCTTCTTTCACAATACAGCTTGATTGCATATTAAAACTATAGCAAACATCACTGGCAACATAAAAGCTGGTTTCATTTCCTTAGGGGTAAAAAGAACTTCATTTTATAAACATGGACCCATCTCCACTCTGTGAAGGAGATTGAAAATATTTATTTTATGTCCTTAGGGTATAAAGATGGGAAGGGGAAAAGATACTCTTCCTCATAGATTTACTAAGAATCTAATATTTTCTTTCTGGAAGACAGTACTATGTGTAATTCCCAAACAAACAAAAACATAATGGGCTTTGTTCTCCCTATTTTTTTTCTAGTTATTTAATTGTTTTAGCCTTTTGTCAGAAATATTAAAATAATAATTTTACCAATATAGTCACCTTTCTTATATGTGAAAAATGAGTCAATCTTCTCCTCACCTCTGGTTGCGATGAGGTAAAAGAGTGTTGAGAATTTGACATCATATTTGCTCAAAATGATACCACATTTCAATAATCACATTAGAACAGACTTTTCTTGCCTGTGCCACTATATTCCATTCCTAACCAAAGCTTATTATCTTGTGTCAACATAGAGAAACTCTATTTAAGGTTGGTGATCATCCTTTTACATACGATCAGAAAGAATTAGTGTGACTTGGCATTCTTTCTAAATGTCTCATGTAGTAGCAAGGATTGTGGGGAATTGAACTTATTAATATATTTTGTTTTGGTTTGGTTTTTAGGGAGACTCAAGAATTACCGCCCTCACATTTGTATTAGCACACAGCATGTGTTAGCTCTTGGGGTAGATACCATTAAAAATAAGACATAATCTCCATACCTGGAAAATGTGGAATGTCCTTGGATAGAGACTCTTGAATTTTTTTAACCTCTAATATATTCCCATGGAAGTATTTTTGAGAATAGTCCACCAAAGAAGCAATAGAGACATACAACAGAAGTTAATAGTGTTTATCTTTGAGTGGTACTTTTATGTTTCTAATTTTTTTCATTTATTTATTTGTTTTGTGTAGAGTATGTTTCATGTTTCATAAGTGAAAAAATAAAGACTAGTTTTTAAAGTGATGAAAAGATCTTACAGTACTTTTTCACAATAGCATGCTCAATGAATGTTTGTTAAGTGTATAAGTACATTTTTCAAATTCTCAAACTCTTTTCCTTTAAAAACATTAAGGACATTTATTTCAGGTCAAATGAACTCCCCAAATTTCCAATAGAGGAGGTATTTCTACTAACTTTATCTTCAACATCTGAAAAACGCTGACAAGTATGTAAAGAGCTAGATAAATTTTGTGGATTTTATATTGTATCCAAAGGATAAAGAAAGTAAATTTGTTTTCTCTTTTCTCACTTTTATAACATTCTATAAAAAACACTACTGGTGTATAGGGCAGAAACATGGTTTGAGTGTCATCATAACTTGGACTTAATTCACAACTGCTAAAATCTTCAACCCATGTTGATTGAATAGATTAGAGAAGAGAATGCAAAAAATGTTTATCTAAGCTGTAGGATGTAAAGATAAGTAATTGTAATGAAAACCAACCTTAAATCACTAGAACAATTTGACCTTGATGCAGGGGTAAAAAATTTCAAAATGGCCTGTAAGTTTAGATTAGTTGGCTGGACTGTGAGGAATAATGGGTCCAATGTTCCAACTTTAGATTGTCCATTCACTTTATTTCTTTAGCCAGTGTCTGTTAACCAAACTGGTCAGCCTTCCTACATGGATGTGCCATGGTCTTAAGGAAACCTAGTAATAGGAACACAGAACCATCATGAGAAAAGAATTGAAAATACAAGTTTAAAAACAGTGAGTAGGTAGTACTTTGACATCAATATTGAGGCAGAATTGGGGAAGGCTGGTAGTAGTTGTTGGTAAAATTCTCTACTAATGGATATATGCCATGGGGGCATTTAGAGTCCCATGAAAGAAACAAGAGACACACATATATATAATAAAATAAGATACATACTTTTTATAAGCCACCTAGCCCTCTTTGTGCCATGTTTTATCAATACAATGGATAAAATTCACATAAACTCAAAACACCTGCCACTCCTTGCCCAGGGCTTCTCTAAGACCATAGTAAAGGCCGTGCGCAGACTCATGTGTGCGATCGACAAGTGCAGGAGAGTTATTCCCAGTGACGCTATTTTTAACCAGGGAGGGACATGAGCTTATAACTGCGTATTTCCTTCTTTATCACTAGGTAGATTTTCAGAGGTGCATTTTATAAGGCTCATTTGAAGAACATGGTGAGATCTGGCATCAATTATCTATACTGGTGCTCAGTTCAATAAGTTACTTCCAACTGGCTCTCCTTTTCCATCCTACTCCCTCAGGCTCTCAATCATGCTTCTTAAGATCACTGCCACCAACATGCAAGGCTATGTCTTAGCTCTTCTTTTGAGACAAGCAGTGTCAGATATGAGTCAGGGAGAAATCAATGTGATAATCGGGCCATTGCCAAAGAAAGGTAATTGTAGAGAGAACTCAAAAGATGGATCTCAGAGATTTTATAAAAGACTTGGTAAAACTCAGTATTAAAACAATGAAGAGTGAGAACAGTCACCTTGGAGGGTAAGGCAATGGTTTCTAGTCAACATGAGGCCATAACTTAATGATAATGCCCAGCAAGGCAGTTGGGACTAAGTTTTAGGAATCAGGTGAGAGCTGAAATCTTTGTGTGTGTGTGTGGTGGTTCCCTGACTGGGAGTCGAACCCAGGCCACATCATTGATAGCACCAAAGCCTAGCCACTACACCACCAGGGAAACCTTAGAGCTGAAATATTGAGAGTGAATGAGTTCTCTAAAAGAAAACTTTATGAAATGATGATCAATAGGCTATAGACTGAATTTTAGACAGTCATCAGATTTCAGGAGTCCAGAAGAAAAAGAAAGAGAAGAGTTTAGGGCTGTGTGTAATGGTGGGTAAAAGGAGAGAACATTCAGTAAAATGCCAACATCACGTCAGATGCCAGACTCAAGAGGCTTAAGATGGAAACAGTACACAGGGAAGCGATGAAGACACAATAGTGTAGATGGCTTACTGTACAGATAATGTAGGTGGACATAGTGCACTCTTGACACACAATGAACTTGCTATGAGTCAACTGAAGGAAAGAAGTTAGAAGCTTGTAGATCCAAGTAAAGTCATTTTTTCCCCAGGTTATAAAAAAATTGAAAAAGGGTAGTGGAGACAACCTCTGTATAAAAGAATCCTGAGCTTATTTTGTTTCTAAATAAATTTTGGTGAAATCAGTCATTAATTATATAGAAAATATGAGATTTATTTTACTCTTACACTTTGAGGCCTTTTTATTCTTAAGAACACTCATTTTTAAAAAAAGATGAATACTCAAAAGCACTTTCTCTAAGATGTTGGTCTACGGAATGGCATTATTGGAAAGTACCTTTCTCCCAGAAAACATTGGAAGAATTCCACTTGAATAAATATTGCATAACTCAGTGCCTACTTTTACATACCCATATTTGTGTTAACGCTAATCCTAGTTTCTAAAAAAAGGTTTTTGTACAGTTGAAAAGCATTTCTGAAATACTGCCATTCCCATCTTGTGATTGAAGTTCTTTGGTATAAAACAGGTTAGAATGGGTGAGTTGCCAAGCAGGTATTTAGAGAAAGAGTTCGATTTTGATGTTTTATTAATGTATTTGAATGTGTCATGTTTTAGATAATCTGCTTTCTGTAATGTGATCATTTTCTACTTTTCCATTGAATATTTTCTTTTTGGTCCTTTGAAACTATCTGCTTTAAATCTAAATAATTTATCACAGTCTGCTGAGATTTTATCAAACAACATCCCTCCAAGGTATGTTTATTCTCTGTTGGACTAACACTGTAGATCAAATAGTTAGTGTATGAGATTTGAGACAGTGGCTAGTTGCCCACAGAGAAGAAATGAATCTTATAAACCACATGCTGTTTGTTTAATTAGTTCTTATAAGCCCATTGTTTATCTACACAATGTAACTGTAACAAATTATAATTCATTTGCAGGACGGTTTCTTTTTCTTATTTCACACTCTCATGGCCATTATATTTGTATTATCTGGTTTCAATCAATGTGGAGCTACTGTTGAGTTCTCTCTCTTTCTTTGTTTTTAATTTTACAGTTTCTAGTTTTACTTATTCAATGGTGGGCTGACAAACATTCCATGTATTACTTAAATTTACTTTTGGTGTGAAACTTTATTTGTTCTTAATGTACAAATATGTAACTCCTTATTGCTCATGAGATTTTTTAAAAAGGGGAGGGAATAAAAAAATGTTCATTCCCACTACACAGAACCACTATTAACATTTTCATTTATATGATGCCATAATTTATTGTATGCCTACATATGAATAATTAAAAATAAAAATGTGATCATATAGGACATAACCTTTCCAAACTTGCTTTTTTCATTAACATATCATAAGCTTATAATCCTATCCTATTATGTAACATGATTTTTATATTGGGTATATTATAGATGTGTTAATTCCTCCCTATTAAATGTTTAGTGTTTTCTTTTTTTTTTTTTTTTTTTTTTTTTTTTTTTTTTTTTTTTTTTTTTTTTTTGCTTTTTGGTATGTGGGTAGCTCCCTGACTGGGAATCGAACCCAGGCCGCAGCGCTGACAGCGCCAACACCGATGCCTTAAGCCACTGGACCATCAGGGAACTCCATAAATGTTTAGTGTTTTCAATGCTATAAGCAACTGCTATTTAGTTAAATCTTTCCCAATTTCCTTAATTAAAATATATCACTACAATTTTTCTGTATTACAACTCTATTTTCAAGTAACAGAAACCCATTGGAGTTTAACAAAAAGAGGAATATATTAGAAGAACATAGGAGTATCTTGAGGAATCTGAGGACCAAGAGTTGCTAGAAACAGTCTCCTGATTCCTATGTATACTGGTCTCTTGATTTTTGGTTCATTACCTCCCTTTCACCTAATAGTTGTCCTAGTCATCCTTTGCTTCCTACCACATAGATAAAAACATGACCACAGACAGCAACCAAGTTTATATGTCACAAGTCCCACCATCCTAAGAAAAAAATAAATCAATTTCAATCTTTTATCATCTCCCCATCCCATTCACCATTCTAGATTTCCAGGATTAGTAGATGTTCACCTTGGCACAATCAGGGGTGATGTTTGATGGACATGGTTGCCAGGAGTCACCCTATAGCCATGTCATTAATAGGGACGAAAAGAGGGACTGGGGAGGCAACCTATTAATATCATCACATTCTCATTACTCATCACACTCATTTTTTAAAAGACTTTTATTTAAAAAAATATAGCTAACATACAACAGTATATCAGTTGCTAGTGCATACCATAGCTGCTCAACATTTATGTACCTAAAAAAGTGATTACCATAAGTCCAGCAACCATCTGACACCAAGCTATCACCATGTTATCGACTATAATCCCTATGCTGTATGTTATATCCCCATGACTTATTTGTTTTATACCTGAAATTTTTGTACCATTTATTGCCCTGCACCTTTTCCCCCCTTTAAAAAATTTTCAACTCACTTCACATTTAATATTATTTTATATTAATTTCAGGTGTACAGCATGTTACACTTCAAATGTGATCCCCCTGATTAGTCTAGTACCCACCTAGCACTATGCATAGTTATTATCATATTATTTACTATATTCCCTATGCTTTAGTTTACATCCCCATGACTATTTATAACTACCAATTTGTACTTCTTAATCTCTTCACTTTTTCACCCTGTCCCCCAACTCTCCTCCCATCTATCCACCCTGAATTTAGTACCTATCTGACACCACAGATAGTTGCATTGACTATATTCCTTATCTGTACCCTACATCGCTAATGACTAGTGTGTAACAATCAATTTGTACTGCTTAATCCCTTCCCCTTTTTCATCCAATTCCCAAACCCCTTCCCATCTGGCAACCATCAAATGTTCTCTGTATCTATGAGTTTAATTCTGTAATGTTTGTTTATTTTGTTCTTTAGATTCCACATATAAGCAAAATCACATTGCATCTGTCTTTTTCTGCCTGACATATTCTACTCAGCACACCCTCCATGTCCGTCCATGCCACCACAGATGGCAAGAACCCGTTCTCTTCCACGACCAAGCAATATTCTGTTGCATATATGTACCATCTCCTTTTTATCCATTCATCCATCGAGGGACACTCAGGCTACCTCCACATCTTGGCCATTGTAAACAATTCTGCAATGAAAAAATGGATATTCATGTCTCCTCAAAGTAGCATTTTGGGTGTCTTTGGATAAATACACAGAAGTGGGATTACTGGGTCCTTCTTTGTCTCTTAATATAACCTTTCTTTTAAAATCTACTTGGTTTGGTGTAAGTATTGCTGCCCCAACATGTGTGTGTGTGTGTGTGTGTGTGTGTGTGTGTTTCCATTTTCATGAAATATCTTTTTTCCATCCCTTTATTTTCAGTCTGTGTGTCTTTTGATCTGAAGTGAGTCTTTTGTAGGCAGTATATATGAGAGTCTTGTTTTCTTATTCAGCCACCTATGGTTTTTATTGGAGTATTTAATCCATTTACATTGAAAGTAATTGTTGACAGGTGTGTAGTTATTGCCATTTTATTATTAATATTTTACATCAATTTTATTTTCCATCTTAAAGGAGTCCCTTTAAGATTCCTTGTAATGCTGGTTTGGTGGTGATGAACTCCTTTAGATTTTTCATATCTGGGAAGTTCTTTATCTGTCCTTCAATTTTATATAATAACCTTGCTGGTTGGAGTACTCTTGGTTGTAGGTCCTTGCTTTTTATCACTTTGAATATTTTGTACCAATCTCTTCTGGCCTACAAAGATCAGTTGAGAAATCAGTTGACAGTCTTATGGAAGCTCCCTTGTAAGTTACTATTCACCTTTCTCTTGCTGCTTTTTGGATTCTCTCTGTTTTTAACCTTTGCCATTTAATCATAATGTTTCTTGGTGTTGGCCTGTTTGGCTTTGTCTTGTTTAAGACTTTCTGTGCTTCTAGGACTTTATGTCTATTTCCTTCACCAGGTTAGTAAAATTTTCAGTCATTATTTCTTCAAATATGTTCTCAATCCCCTGCTTTCTCTCTTCTCTTTCAGGTAAGCCTATGATGTGAATGTTGTTATGCTTGATATTATCCCCTCTGGGTCTCTTAAACTATCCTCATTTTTTGGATTACTTTTTTCTTTTTGCTGTTCTGATTGGATGTTTTCTGCTACCTTGTCTTCCAAATCACTGATTCGATTCTGTTTCATCTAATCTGCTGGTACTTCATTCTGGTGCATTCTTCATTTCAATGATTGGTTCTTTTTTATGGTTTCTATGTCCCTTTTTATGCTTGTATCTCTTTGTTGAAGTTTTCACTAAGTTCCTTGAGCATCCTGATAACCAGTGTTTGAAATTGCATCTCTGGTAGGTTGCTTGCCTCCATTTGTTTAGTTATTTTTCTGAAGTTTTTTCCTGTTCTTTTATTTGAGATGTATTTTTTGTTTTGTCATTTTCGTCGCCTGTCTGTTTTTGCTTGTACATATGAGGTAGATCTACTATGAGTTTCATCTTACTAGGTGGCTTTATGTAGTAGGTGCCCCATGGAGTCCAGTGGCACAGTCTTTTTGGTCACCTGTGCTGGGTATTCCCAGAGTGTCCCTTGTGTGGGTTGTGTGTCCCCTCCTATTATATTTGAGCCTTGATTGCTATTGGCACATCAGTGGGTGTGATTGACCTTCAAGGTAACTGGATGTGGGGTTTGGCCACCTCCACAGCTTATGAAATTCTGTGTGTGGGGGGAGGCTTATCCCATTGAATGGGATTCACCCATTCTGTATTTACTGAGACTGCCCTTTGTATGTGCCACTTGTGGAGCTAATTGGGTGGTGCTCTGCTGTGATCTAAAGTGAACTTCCATGGATGTTGTTTCTGGGAACTTTTAGGAGGGGCTCCAGTGCAGGCCCAGGTCAACCATTGCTTTTGACCAGCCAGACTACCTGTTAGGAGCTACAAAGGGATCCATGGTTGGTCACTGCCTGCTCTGGACTTGGGGGTATGTGGGAAAGGCCACATTGTGTACCAAGTACAGCTGCCATCAATACCTGGTCTAGGGTAGCTCTGCAAAAAGTCAGGACACTCTGAGGCTTGCTGCCAGCTGCTGGCTCCCATGAGGTTGAGCCACTGATAAAGCCTTGTGTGGTATGGAGTTAGGTATGGCAGGGATTCAGTTAGTTACCAGGGTGGAGTGAGCAGAGTTCACCAGACCAATTCAGATTCAGATTTGGCCATGGGTGTGGGGGAGAAGGGTACAGTACAGGAAAGATGGTGCCTGCCCACTGGTTGCACCAGAGGAAGACTCCACACAGGGAAAATGGCATCTGTCCATCAGCCCTTGCCCCAAAGCCACACACCTCAAGGTGCTCCCCATATGCCTTCAACACCTGTTGAATCACCATCCCTTTGCCAGAGTTCAGGGTGCATGCCTGAAAATTAGTGAGTCTTTGTGTGGACCCTTTAAGAGAATGCCTGGGTTTCCCACAGCCTTCCATCCCACTCAGACAGCCAGAGTCCCTCCTGTTTTTTTACAGCCAGGTGTTGTGGGGGTTCCTCTTCCCAGGACCAGTACTCTTAGCTGGGAACCCAGTGTGGGGCTGGAGTTCTGTGCTCCTCTGTGGAGAACCTCTGTAGCTGAGATATCCCTCCTGATTTTCAGCTGCTACACGGAAGTTGGGACTAGCTTGTTTTTCTGCCCCTCCTACTAGCCTTGTGGCTTCTTCTTTATATGTTTAATTTAAAACTTCTGTTTAGCTGGACTTCACATAGTTCTCCAGGTTGAGTGTTCTATAATTTAGTTGTAATTTTTATGTATTTACAGATGAGGCCCACACTCATTTTTATTTGGAGATATTTATTGCAATAAATAGGCACTATTATACCAATAAAAGAAAGAAAATTTTTATTTTTTACTTTAATAAGAATACTTTTTTCTAAGAATGAGTTCATTTTACCTGACAGTGGGTTGCAACATCTTCACAGGGTTTTGAGCTATGTATCTAAGAAAAGAGATACCTTTTTTTTTTTTAACAAACACTCATATGGGTGACTTACCTGGAAAATTATCTATTGTCAAAATCATAGTAAGAATAAGAAAATTCTATGATAGAAAATAGTCTTAAAATTTGTCAGTTTGTTCTCTTCTAGACTTAACACTTTAACATATGTAAAATCATGTTTCTCATTTAACAAATTTTATGGTGATTATAGGAAAAGAACATCTAATATTTAAGAATGGAACATTACTATTTATAGAGAAAAATCACGACCAACTTAAAGTAAATCTAAATTTTCTATGGACTTTCATTATGCAATTAGACATATGTTTACATAGGAGAGTGAACTCTTCTAGTCAAGTATGTTGAAAATTTTTGGAGAGGAAGGAATTAGTAGGATTGAAGGCCCAAGGGATACTAGATACTGTAGAATTTCATCAGTTCTATGTTTTCTAGAAAAGCTTATAATGCTACCTAAGTCTGGGATCACTACCTTTTTTTTTTTTTTCAGTTCTCTTATTCTAAGCTCACTCATATGGCTATCAGCAGGAGACCTTATTGATTCACTGTATTGGTCTCTCCATAGGGCTGCTCATGACATCACAGCTCACTTGCCTTAGAGCAAATTATCTAAGAGAGAATGAGTTTGTAGGGAGGGAGTATAGAAACTACACTGTCTTTTATGACTTAGCTTCAGAACTGACAAACCATCACTTCTCCCATATGCTTGTGGCCATGTAGAACTAACCATAACATAACGTGGGTGTATGTGGTGGGGAGGGGTGGGGGAGGGTCACAAAAGGCATGAATACCAGGGAGTGGGGATCACTGAAGGTCATCTTAGAGATTGGCTACCACATATACTATTCTCAGATCTTAAAAATTACCCTCATGTCAGCCGTAAGTGGAAAAAAACCCCTAAAATCTGAGAAACAATAAAAAAGTTTGATTTGCTTTGAAAAAATATTACCCTTATATCTTGGTATTTATTTGGTTTCATCTCTAGAACTCTGATTCCCTTCTATGTTTTTCTGATACTCACAATAATGCTACAAATCAATTGTATTTCTACAGTTTGCATGTAGAGACTTTCTTCAAATATTCCTGAAGTTTAGGGGTTTAGGGTAAAATTTATATTTTTACCAATGATCTAAATCCTAAATTATATACATACACACACACACACACACACACACACACACACACACATATATATTTATTTATTTATTTGTATATAGTATGCTTATTTAAAAAAAACAGGTTGATTAAATGTATAGGCCATCATACATTCATTAATTCATTCAACAAATAATTATTGACATTGTTTCTTCTTTATTGTTCTAATATGTCACCCCTGTGTTGTAGCTCCCTCTTTTAAAAAACAGCTTTATTGAGACATACTTGTATGTCATGTATCATACTATTTGTTCATTTAAATTATAAAGTTTCTTATTTTTAAACTATATTTTTAAAGACAAAAGGCTTGACCATATCTAAAATTAGGCAAAGATATTTAGTCACCCTCTATGTACTTAAATAAGAAAATCCAACTTTTAAGACTCCATGGATACATGTCCTTCTACCAGAGCAAACAGGATGGCATAGATATCTTATTTATTCTTTCTTTGACTGTTCTGCAGAACTTGGAAAACCTTGGAGGAGTGTTAACTGTGTGGCAAACAGGACAAAAGAAATAACTTCAGTGGCCAGGGTAAGTTCTCCAATCACAGTCCTACTATTTCTCCCTAAGAAAAAATAAACAAACCAAGCCGCAAGTGACTGTAAAAGTTTATTATCACTGCACACTCAAATGCTGCTGCTTCAGATAATCTGGTCACTATGAATGGAAATTATGTTTTAATTAATGATATTTTAGAAAGTAAAAGATGTTTTCATATGCTTTTCAAAAACTATCATGTAAACATAAAATAAAGCAGATGGTTGATGTTAATGAAAATGTAGTATACATATCCTTTTGTTTCCTTCTCTTGGGACAATTATTGACTGTTAATTATACAACAAGTACATGTACATTGCTGTAAAAATAGAAAATACACAAAAGCAAAAATACAAAAAGAATTTGTAAGCACCCTTAATCCTGTTATGTTGGTGTATGTACTTCCAAGAAACAAATTTTGGAGGGGTATATACTTACATAAATTGTAAATGGGATATTGCAACCTTTAACAGACTGTGATTAAAAACCGTACTTGTATTAATTTTTAATATTCAGATTATTTCTGATTGTTGTGCAGTCGGTCTGCTCTGATCTCCAGGAGATATCCACTGCCTTTCCTCCCTGCCCTAGCTCCTCTGAGTCCATGTTCACTGACTATAACAGCCTCTGAAGTCCTCACCATTACTATGGCTAATGGTGTCCCTTGCCTGTGTGAAGGGACCTTCCATATCACAGTGCTTAGAAGGCTGACAACTATCTCGTCAGCCTCAAAGCAGCATTGACATGTGCCACAACTCTATAGAAAACCAGTGCAAACAGGTTTTTTTCTGTTTCTCAAAGCTCAGCTCCCAATTTTCTGTGAGCAAGCCTGCAAACAAATTCACACACTTATCCAGAAGGACAAGTGGCATTTTTAGGATAGTGAGATTTTCAGCCAAAAGTATAAAACAAATCATTCCTTTCAAACAGAATAATACCTGTCACACAGTGAGCACCGTATGCATGTTAGCTAAGCATGCTTAGCTTACCCATATAGGTGGCTTCCTATGTGAACCTGTTTGTACTAAAACATTCAAGTTTTGAGGGCTTATCATTTCAAACACCTATTCAGATGAGGAATCAGTTTAATACTTACATAATTAAATTGCCTATTCAGGACTTTCAGATCAAAGAAATAGTCTGTCCTACTAAAGTAGGTTCAGTACTGCAAAACAAACAAACAATAAAAACCAGTTAACTCCTTTGACAGTTTTGTAGCTTTTATCTTCTCCATTCAAGGTTTAGTTAGCCAAGTTTCAATAAAGATACAAGTTAAAGTTTCTTGTCCCTTGATTATAGTCTTAGCTCCTATACTGATTCCTCTAAGGAGGGTCTTAACTCTGGGTGGGGGTAGCAAAGGGGGATTCCATTTTCACTTTTTAGGCATATGTATACTTTTAAATTGTTGCAATGAGAATATATTCACATATTTGTTATGCAATTCTTTTTGGTTCCCTGACCAGGAAGTGAACCCAGGTCATGGCGGTAAGTGCACCAAAACCTTGCCACTAGACCACCAGGGAACCCCCTGTAATGTGATTTTAAGGGAGCATCTGAGATCTTGCTTGCAGGCATGTTGTCAGTTTGATTTAAATAAATGCTTATAAAAATTGTCAAAAAAAATATTAAAAAACATGTGCCAGCATTACCACCAGTAAAACAAAAGTATTAAGTTGGTACAAAAGTATTTGTGGTGTTTGCATTGTTGAAATTTGCTGTTTGATGTTGGAATACACTTTTAAATAAATATGGTTCTGTTATACATCATTTTAATGTGATTTCTCACTTTATGTTTTTCTGCTATTGACTTATTACTTGCTATTTATTTTATATTTATTTTAGACTATGGATATGATAATTAGACAAAGAGCAAATTCAAGTGATTTTCTTATTTAAGTTGAAAATGGGTCCCAAAGCAGCGGAGACAACTTGCGACATCAATGCATTTGACCCAGGACCTGCTAACGAACATACCGTTTAGTGATGGTTCAGGAAGTTTTGCAAAGGAGACCAGAGCCTTGATGATGGAGAGCATAGTGGCCGGCCACTGGAAATTGACAACGAACAATTGAGAGTGATCATTGAAGCTGATTCTCTTATAACTACACGAGAAGTTGCTGAAGAACTCAATGGTGACAATTCTATAGTCATTTGGCATTTGAAGCAAATTGAAAAGGTGAAAAAGCTCAATAAATAGGTGCCTTATGAGCTGAAGAAATAAAAACAATTGCCATTTTAAAGTGTCATCTTCTCTTTTCCATAGAACAACAACAAACCATTTCTCAACTGGCTAGTGATGTGTGACTAAAAGTGGATTTTATATGACAAACAGCAATGACCAGCTCCCTGGATGGACCAAGAATAAGCTCCAAAGCACTTCCCAAAGCCAAACTTGCACCAAAAAAAGGTCATGGTCACTGTTTGGTAGTCTGCTGCCAGTCTGATCCAATCCAACTTTCTGAATCCTTTACATTGAAACTATTATATCTGAGAAGTATGCTCAACAAGTAGGTGAGATACACTGAATACTGTAATGCCTGCAGCCAGCATCGGTCAACAGAAAGGGCCCAATTCTTCTCCACAACAACACTGGACTGTATGTTGTACAACCAACACTTCTAAAGTTGAATGAATTGGGTTATAAAGTTTTGCCTCACCCACCATATTCACTGGACCTCTTGCCAATCGACTACCACCACTTCTTCAACCATCTCAATAACTTTTTGCAGGGAAAACACTTCCACAAACAACAGAAAATGCTTTCCAAGAGTTTGTTGAATCCTGAAGCACGGATTTTTGTGGTACAGGAATGAACAAACCTATTTCTCATTGGCAAAAATGTGTTGATTTGTAATGGTTCTTATTTTGATTAAGAAAGATGTGCTTAAGCCTAGTTACAATGATTTAAAATTCAAGGTCCGAAACCACAATTACTTTTGTACCAACCCAATAGAAAACTGGCCACAAACACATTGAAATATTCAGAGTGGAACTCATGGTTTTTCTATGTCTAGTGTTACTGATATGTAGCTTGTGGCAGCATGGTCCACTGGGAAAACTGGTTCCTAAGTTGGTGCACCTGGCTCTGTAACAACTGTGTGGTCCTTGAGCATGTTATTAAATCCCTTGGTTTCCTTAGCCATCCCACGTGATATGGAATGATGAGGCCTCCCAAGAAGCCTATAATGTGTATGACTCTCACTTGAATGCTCTGGTTGTAAGAAATGTCATATTGTTTTATTTCTCCAAATAAAATTTCATCATCTTAATTTCTCTTTTATTGGGTTAAAGAGAAATTCATTGTCAACCTTTTCAGATTTCCCTTCCCCTGCTACAGGGTTCTATCAGAGTCTCGGGGGGATCATGTAGTTCACACACCTAGTAGTAGACCTGCTGACCTTTGACACTAAGCATTGTTAGCATGCTCCTTGTTTAATTCTGCAAGAGTCTGAGTCAGTTTCTTTTTACCTTTTTTGACCTTGAGGATCCTTTATCAACCTCCAAGAGACTTCTCTTGAAGTTCATTGCTACCTCCCCTGCACTGGTCATTTGTCTGTTTGCAGGTCTGCTCTTGCTGCTCTTTGCTCCTTTAATATTCCAAGGGTTGGAAGTCTGCACGTTGTTTCTCAGGGTTCCTTGCCAGCTGGCTTCCAGTTAGGGCTGCAAAGGGAAGGCACTGACAGCATACTGGAAGGCAGGACATGAGGAAAAGGGATTCATGTATGGTTTCCAGTTTCTGATAGTATCTCAGGAAGAAATGATGGTATTTACTGCAGTGACAGTGTTGCCAAAGTTCCATCTGTGGTTGGTGCAGCTACTCATTATGAGATCCAGAGCTGACTGCAAAAGTGTTTGACTTGGTACAGTGGCAAGTACAGGCTGGGTAACTCGAGACCAGGAGCATTGGCGGGTTCTATTCTTTGGGTATCACCCTTCTTGCTTTTCATCTTCTACCCCCACTCCTTCCCTATTTTCTCTCTTCCATTACTTTTATAACCAATTCCTTGAATTAAATTTCCTCTAATTAGAATTTTAACTTGATTTTTGTGTCCTTGACTGGATACTGACTAATAGACTCCTTCTTTCCCCTACCCCTTATCCTTGAGCCAGCCTATCATAGATCTGGTTATCTCTTATAAATCTCCATGTAAAAGTAAGATGTTCTTTCTAATGTTACACCCCAGAGAAGGCTACTTAGTTCAGATACTTCTGGTTGCATAAAAACAAACAAACAAAAACCCAGAACAATCAAAACATAAAGAAAACACAATTGAGTAAACTTAAGACCAATTGGAAAATTTATTATAAGACTACGAGTGTGAGCAATGGAACTTTAGTGCTGGGATATATCCAGGCCTCTAGAACCATGTATGAATGGAAGCACTGCAAGTAACTGTATCAGTTAGCTAATGCTGCATAACAAACAAGACTTAGTGGCTTATAATAACAATCACTTACTATTTTTCATAAGACTATGGGTTGGTTTAGTAGTTCTGTTCATTTGGGCTGGGCTTGGATGGTCTCAGCTGGGTTTTTTTGTTTTGTTTTGTTTTGTTTTTGGTTGGTTCCCTGAGTGGGGATCCAACCCAGGCCAGTGATAAGAGCACCGAAGCCTAGCCATTACACCACCAGAGAATCCCCTTCAATTGGGTTTCTTAATGTCTCTTTAGTCAGCTGATGTGTCAGTTAGCAACTGGCTTATTACGATAGCCTTGGATGGGGCACCCTAGCTAGGATTTTTATCCTTCCAGCAAGCTAGCCAAGCATGTTCTCAGGGAGTGGATCAGTCGAAGTGAAAAAGTGTAAATGTTCAAGTCTTCTTATGATCCAGTCTCTAAAGGGGCACTCTATTACTTTCACCAAATCATAGGTCCAGGTCAGATTCAAGACATGAGATACTAGGCTCTGCCCCTTGATTGGAAGAGCTGCAAAGTCATACTGTGAAGGGAGTGGTATACAGTAAGGAGAGTGAAGAATTAGGGCCAGTTTTGCAGTCTGTCTACTACAGTAAACCCAGGAAGTCATTTCTGCTTTTCCATGAAGTTTTGCTTTATTTTTCTTTCACCGAATACCAGTTTTCTCTCTTACCAGGTCCATGTGGTAGAAAACGGGCACTGCTACCAACTTCCAAGTTTATATGTTCACTATTCAAGAAGATAGCCAGGCTAAAACTGGAATCTCCACCAACTCTATATATCTTGGAAAAGGTCTTGGTGGCTCATCTTGAGTCAGGTACCTACCTACCCTTAGATCAAAAAATGGTGGTCTAGAAGGCAAGGTCAAATTGGTGCCCCTGCTACAGTCATATGGAAGGAAGGAGAATAGAGAGTACTTATCAGAGAAGGAAGCAGCAACCTAAATGTTGTCCAAATAGAGCTACAAATAGTTCCCAGATTTCTTCAATTTTCTATTTTACTTTTAAGAAAAGTATCTTTTTGCAACTCTGACTTATGTCATGAACAAAGAAGGAAGGTCAATTAATGTCAGGGCAAGAGTATGGTTTCTGGAATAAGACTACTTCTGTAGGTATCTCTCATTGGCCACATCCTAGTTGTGTGACCTTGCAATACTTGACCTCTTTGTGGTCCAGTTGCCTTAATAGTAAAACTGGAAAGAAAATGATTTCTACCTTATAGATTGTGAACATTTAATAAGGGAATGCATAGTCTACATACAACAGTGTCTATATATAGTAAATCCTCAATAAATGTCAGCTATGGATTTGCTAAGTGCTGCTACAGATACCTGATTTCAAATTACTTTATTTTTCTGTGTATAAGATGATAATTTTGTCTAAAATTGTTAGACCAAAAACTGGGGGTTGTCATATACACAGGAGTAACCAGTTGAGAGGGTTTCTTAATGTTAGGTTAGTAAAGTAGGGGTCATTTTATACATGTGGGTGTCTTATATATGGAAAAATATGGTTAACTCATCATAGAAAATCCTCACTGGAAATCCTAGATTCATTTGTATTTTTCTGACAATTAGTCATCTTTTCAAGGCATTCCTTCAGGTTTTTGTGTATTCTTACCAAAACACAATGAGTTAAATCAAAAGTGTACAAAGGCCAAGAAGGCCAAGATATTAGTGATGAAGCTGTGAACTCATTAAAAGGATGGGAATGAGAATGACTCTCTGCTTGAGGCTCTGGTAAGTCAGAAAAGCATATAATTTTGAAAAAAAAAATCTTTATTTAATTTTTCCCAATTTCTACACAAATCTCAGAAACCTAGAAGTATTAGTGATTGTATACCCAAGAGTCCTGACCAAAAGGAAAAAAAAACATTTAAATACTGAAAATTTCATATTGATAATTTAAATCATACTATATAGAATCCAAGTAGATAGGAATTTAGAGGACACCAATGAGGACCTTATTTTCTCAAAAAAAAAAAAAGCTGTTTTTTTTTTCAGTTTTTAATGTGATATGACTTCGTTAAGATCAGATTGCATTCAATGAATTCCATTTAAAAGTATGTGCAAAACATTATGAGAATGTATTAAAATAGTTTCTTGTGTTTTACTTACCACACCTACATTCTTCATGCATATTCACAGAGGAAGCTGCTAAGTCTGAAGGCAGGCAATTCCTTTATAATCTTATCAAAAATAGAAGCCAATAGTTGTGATGACTCACTTGTTTCCTTCTGCTTTCAATCCTTATCTTGGGACCACAGATTGCATTACACTTGTTAAGTAATTGTACATCTTTTGTGAAGCACCTTGAAATCTTTTGGCATGATAATAAACTGACCACGTGCTGTTACAGAATTCCCAAACACAGCTAAGAATTGTGACTAAGTCCTGTTTCATTATGTAACACTTCATATTATTTTGAGAATCTGTAGCCAGTCACTAGAACAAAGATCAGAGCCAAGCGATTAATAAATAAAATAAATTAATTTAAATAAAAGATTTCCCTATAGTAAAATCTATTTATTTAGTAATTATTTTCTTCACTTCTAAAATATATGATGAGCATGTCTTACTGTAAATTCTGGGTAACCTGATGCTTAGAGTTTAATTTTTTTCTTCTATAATGAACTTGATGCCAATTTATTTTTTCTCTCCATAAAGTACAATTGAGTACTTTGAAAACTATGAATAATGTTAGTTTGGTTGAGGGTCCAACTAAAATTAAAGTAATTATAGACACACTGATTTGATTATTAATACAGTGTTAATATGTATGGTATGCAGTATAGAGGAGACTGCTAGTTGTTCCCCCAAATTCATTTTCTACTTATTTTCTATTAGTCAAGAACCTAGTTTTCATCTGGGCACATGGCTGCCCAAAATGAAGGCTGCATTTCTTACCCTCCCTTGCAGCTGAGTATGGCCAAGTAATTCATTTCTGGACAATGGGATCCTAGTGACAATTATGCATGACTACTTCTGGACTTCCATGTGCAAGAGAAATAGACCACTATTACCCCATATTCCACTACCTACCTGAATCTCATTGGATAAAATTATCCTGGAAAGGGACAGTAAAGTGATTTCTTTGTCATTAGGTACAATCAAAATAAAGGACCCTGAGAAGGAACTCTACCTCCGTCTGGATCACAGTGACAGTCTTGAGCCTTCACCAGCATACCCAATTTCAATAGAAACAACATATTCATAAGCCATCCTTAACGGTACAAAACATTTGTTTGTAAACTGGTAATTGCTTTCCTATATTATAGTCCTCACCCAATGGTTCTATCTCTGTTGAAAGTGGAAAGTAAAACTTAGGCTCAAATCATGAAAACAGACATTTGTGCTATAAGGAAAATTTTTAGGAAAAATTTAAAGATACTAAAGATGGTAAAAAGTAAAGAAAACTTAAGTAAAAGTTTTAATTCCAGTTATATTTTAAAAAGGATAAACAACTGCAGTTTTTATTCTAGTTTCTCCAAGTCTCTTTCTGATATAGACTTCTGTAAGTCCTCTAAATACTGGATTTATTTAAAGTTATAGAAGCCCCCTTCTGAGAAAAAGTACAGTATCTTCTATTCTTATTTCTCTCTCATAGACATAGTTGAAAAAATTCCATTTGACTTCAGACATAAGTAATTCTTAGGGAAACTGAAAAAGAAAGAGAAAAAAGGAAAAAGAACACTCGCTTACGTTTTTATTTTTGTCATGCAAATCTTAGGTAGTCAGCTAAATATATTTTTAATCATATCAAAACATTCAGTTAAGCTATAATTTCTAAGCCATTTTATAGGTCACGAATAGGACAAAGATGTCCTCATTGCATGCTGTAAATATTTTGTTTAAAGCATCAGGTAAGATTGCCTGTAATTATAGTTTTCTTTATCAAATTTAGAAGGCTATCAACTACAACACACATTTATTCCACCAATCATTTAAATCAAGTCTGAAAACCATAGGACAAACATCATTGCTTTCAGTTGTCATCTATGGCCTGGGGACAAATATGTGTAAGCAATTCTTCATTCTCTTGGACATGAGAAAAGAAAGGAATGTGAGAAAATCTGTACTTCCTTACAGTGGTCTATACAAAGTTTTGAATGTTGGCCATTTCCTTCTACAAAAATAAAAAATAAAAAAAATAAAGAAAAAGATAAAAGTGATAAATTTCTGCTACTCCTGCTATACCTACAATAACAGCAAAATTGATCCTAATTTTCCCATTGTTTCTTGAAAACGTCTCTCAGAATATCAGTGTTTCTTTAAATATAATGTATCTGGGCAACTGAATCCCAGAGTTTTTTCCCTAATTTTGACAAATATATTACCAAAATATGATAACTATATTAGCATATAGTTACTCTTTTCTATCTCCTTAATTTTGATTGTAATCTGCTTATACTTAACATTGAACAGGACAAAACAGCATTATCAATGGAGTATTTCTGACAATATCTTAACATTATAGTGTTTAATGACTTTTAAAAATTATTTTTCTGGTAAAGTGTGATATAATGGAAAATAAGGTGGATCAGGAATTAGGAGACCTGTATTTACTTTCTAACTTTGACCTTAATTCTCAGCGTGAACCTGGGTACACAGGGTGTTAGTGGCCATCGTTGATTGACTTGTACCATGAAGGAAATTAGACTAAAAGATATCTAAATTACAATATTTAAAAATATTTTTTATTTACTTGGTACAGTGAACTTTTATAAATTTCCCTGTTTTTTTTGTTTTAAAAATGATAAACCTTAGAAATAGTGGCACTGGTGGAGCAATTTAGTGGGAATTTGAAGTAGAGCTTTATTGATGTTTTAAAAAATACTATCCATATCATCTGTCTGAAATGAGTGGATTGTATATGATTGTTTTATATTTGATGAGAATTTAAATATGGAACCACCAATTATAACCTGGTTACACTTGGAGTAAATAAAATAATGAGCAAGTCTGCAAGTTCACTACTAAAATATTTTTTTGTTGTTTTGCAACTCTATTAGTATATCTTCTGAGTTTACCAACACTTAAACTTTTGGAGAATACATTTGGAATTATAGGAATCTTTACTTTATTCAGATTATCTATTAGAAATTGTAGAAATAAAATCATTCCACAGATGAGCCAGATTTCATCATAACTCAAAAGTCTGGACTAGAGCCATTCCCATAGCCCTCAGTGTTATTTTTCTCATTTAGAACCCATTAATTTACTTTCTTAGAACCCACACCCCTTCTTATTCCCACTGTTGTCTCTTCCTCCTTCCCCCACCTTCCCAGCCACTCACCCTGCCTCGAAACTATTTACTGATTGATGGTGTAGGTCACTCTGACCTTTCCTCTACCAGCTGCCGACCAAGCACGTCAGCATCTCAAGGGAATGCAACATCCCAGGGACCCATGGAATCAGTGCAGTTTATTTATTCACAAAATTTTTCTCTTGGTTGATTTTAACTGCAGGGAATTCATCCTTTGTCTTTGAACAGTGTTGATGTTTATGTCATGTAATTAATATAGTTAACATCTGAGGTTGAAATTATTACAGATTTCACCTAAATGAAAGCATCAGTTCACATGGATTCTTCCTGACCTTCAAATAAGAGCAGGTACCTAAAAGCTGACCTAAATCAGAATCATGCATCAAAAACCACGTAATTCATTGAATTTGCCTCAGAACTTTTATTGCCACTTCTAAAAAGTAAATTTACATTAACTGACTTGACGATTCTGCAAGGAAAATGCCAAATAATTTGGGAGATACAATTTTATCAGTTGCTGAATGAATACAGATAAGAAAAGGAAGAGCTGAAATTTAAGAAGTACCTGATTTATGTGCAAAAGGAGAGTGCTTCAGACTGACTACCTAACAGTTGTCTTCACTTTTCTCAGAAAAACCATAACCATGTAGGATCATAGTCTCCTGACTTTAGCTGACTGATATGGACATAGGAGATAGGTCAACTTTAGGTAATCAAAGGCTATGGAGGGCTAAAAATCAAGGCCATTCTGAATCATGTTTAGCTTGTAATTATAAGTTGAGCAATGATGACTATTCTAAAAGAAACTAGAAATCTCTGTGATGTTGAAAAGTAAAGACAAGAGAAAAGTTAGGTAAGCAGAAAACCCAATGCATTGTAGACAAAACATTGTTCAGAAGCATGTCTTCCTGAACCAACACGGATTAGCTGGTTTTTGTTTATATAATTACCAGATGTACATGAAAAGTATATACTCTCAATTGATAAATATATTTCATGTGTGACAATCATATATAGTTAGAAATGTAGTCATGATTTAATCATCTATTCTTGGAGAAGAAGTCAAGTTTTGGGGACTTTTCTTAAAAACTGTGTTGAATGTATCCATAAAGAAGAGAATTCAAAATTCTCAAATGATGTAGTGTTAACCTGCTATTTTCTAGACATGCTTTTAAATTATATGATCACTCTTTGTTAGCAAATGCATCACATTTAATTTTAAGTCAGATAGATTTTTGTCACAGTACTGCCATATTCAGCTAGTGAATGCAAATTATTTAATAACCTGCCACCAAATTCTTTAACCAAATCATTATCTGAGATTAAAGTGCTAAATGTTCATTCTATTGCTGAGTAGGTTTTATCCAATTTCACCTGAGAAATTTTATAGACAACAGACAAGGTTATTCTAGCTTTATAAATGTCTCAATGTGCTATTGAATTATTCATACTACTGTCATTCAATTAAGTATTGTCTTAATTTTGTTAGAGCAATTTATTTTTAAGTCACATTAAGAATGGATAAAGGTGGGAGTTCCCTGATGGTGTAGTGGCTTAAGGCTTAGGCGCTGGCACTGTCAGTGCTGCGGCCTGGGTTCGATTCCCAGTCAGGGAGCTACCCACATACCAAAAAGCAAAAAAAAAAAAAAAAAAAAAAAGAATGGATAAAGGGTATTTATGTATTAGAATATATTATTTTGTATTCAAGATCCTTTGTAACATATAACTTTTATCATAAAACACTATTTCCTAATAAATAAGAAGGCATTGTAAGACTTTTGCTTGATTATTCACATATTAAATGACATTAAGTATTCACACTCACACCCAAATCTTTTCTGTGAACATCCTTTACAACTGTGAGTTCCTGGTATATGCATAACACCATACATGCTTCCTAGGGTGTAACAAAATTTTGACTATTTTCTATTTTCAGAGCTTAGATATTTGTTGGAATCCCCTCTCTTTTTTGCATTTTATTTTGTGACTTAAAAAATAGTATCTATTTCACCATAACGACGTGGGTATATTCTAATGCAAAAAGGATTTTGACAATCCATAGAAACTCTGTAGATTGAGGGAGGAGGTGTGGCCAAGGGTGGGAGATAGTATGCAAATTCACATCCAGATATCAAGAGAAAATCCTTTTATTTTCTTATGGAGGTTCCTGTACTAAGACCTTCCCTGTAAGATTCTCCAGTCTTAAATTCTGTAAGGTTTTTAACTGGAAATGGTCAAGGCTTCTGCATTGGTTTTCTATTGCTGCCTTAACAAATTCCTACAGATGCAGTGGTTTAAAACAACGCAAATTTATTATCTTACAATTCTGCAGGTCAAAAGCCAGACATGGGCCTCGCTGAGCTAAAATAAAGATGGTGGCAGTTCTGAGTTTCTCTCTGAAGCTCTAAAGGAGAATCCAGTCTCCAGCCTCTAGAGAGTTTGCATTGCTTGGCTCACGGCCCCTTCCGTCTACCATCTTCAAAGCCAGCAGTAGTCTTTCTTGTGCTGCCATCTTTCCTGTTTTGTTCAGCAAGGAAAAGTTCTCTACTTTTAAAGACTCGAGTGATTTGTTTGGATCCACCAGGACAATCCAGAATAATTTCCCATATCAAGATTCTTAAATTTAATCATGTAAAGTAACATTCACAGGTGTGGGTGTTTGGGGAATTATTATTCTGCCTTCCATGTGTTTGCTAACGGTTTTTTGTCCTCTCCTCTCCCTGTCTGTTCTGATGTCATAGAATTCTTTTTTTTTTTCTTTTTTTTTTTTAAATTCATTTTTATTGTTAGACTTATTGGGGTGACATCTGTTAGCAAGGATTACATAGGTTTCAGGCATACAATTCTACAGTGCATTGTCAGCTTGTTGTATAATAAGTTCACCACCCAGTGTGAGTTCTCTTTGCATCACCTTATATTTAGCTTCCCCCACTCCTCTCCCACCCCCTCCCCTTTCTCCCCTCCTTAACCCACTCGTCCCCAAATAAACATTAAACTATTGATTGTGTCCATGGGTTGGTTGTTTGTTTGTTCATTTCTTTTCTCTTGTTGCTTTCAGTTTTATATTCCGCATATGAGTGAAGTCATACAGTTCCTTGTTGTTTCTGTCTGGCTTATTTCACTAAGCATGATGATCTCCAGGTCTATCCATTTTGTTGCAAATGGCCGTATTTCATCTTTTGTCATAGAATTCTGTCTTTTCTTCACCCACTTCTCCAGGAATTTCATTGACTCTTATGCATTTGACACCTATTTAGTAGCGATGATTTTTTTTATTGCTGTCACATTGAATTGGCCATTTTAGGTTTGAATTCCAATTAACAGTGTGAAGTCAATAATCTACTGTTACTTATTCTCATTTATATGACATGTAAATCAGTTATTAAACCAGGTAAAGTTTTAACTGATTTAGTAGGTTGTAATAGCTATGTACAAATTATATGTATTTTCTTCTTAGCTAAAAATATTGACATAATAAATGAGGAATTTTAATCTAGAATGCCTTCTTCTGACTGACAATAGGATTGATTTTGTTAGAGAGCCAAGCTGCTTTTCAAAGTTACTACTCACTTGACTCTCTGATTAGCTATATGAGAATGTGGACTAAAATTAAAAATATATTACAGGGGTAGGAGTGAAGGATAGAGAGTGGAAGGAGATTAGATTAGTATTTTGGATTAGCTTGTTACCTTTATTAATGATATTTGTCAAATACTCCTGGTGCATGGCCCTTCGATTTTTTTTTTTTTTTTTTTTTTTTTTTTTTTTTTTTTTTTTTTTTTTTTTTTTTTTTTTTTTTTTTTTTTTTTTTTTTTTTTTTTTTTTTTTTTTTTTTTTTTTTTTTTTTTTTTTTTTGCTTTTTAGTATGTGGGTAGCTCCCTGGCTGGGAATCGAACCCAGGCTGCAGCGCTGACAGCGCCAGCACTGAAGCCTTAAGCCACTATACCACCAGGGAACTCCTGGCCCTTTGATTTTAAGTAACTAAATTATACTCTAGAACTAGTATTGCCAGATAAAATTCAGCATACCTTGTTAAATTTGAATTTCAAATAACAATGAATTAATTTTTTGGTTGACATACTTATACCAAAAATGCAATGTAACTCTGTGATTCAAATTTAACTGAGTATTCTTTAGTTTTATTTGATAAATATGGCAACTCTATTTGGAACTAAAATTTTCACCAAAAACATAGTTGATATCTCTAATAAAGATCAGGTTAAATTTGTCTTCACTTGTTTCTGCTAAATTTGTAACAAGTAAACTTGAATTAAGGATGAGATGATGAAGCCATATTGTGATTTAGAGAAACAGATTTAGCATCATTAATTTCTCCTTTTCTTTCCTGCTAGAAATTCTTTGGGAAATGAGAAGTGTCCTAGCTTATTGCATTTTAGTTTTTCTATTTGAAACACAGTCCACCTAATTCAGAAACATTTTTAAGTATATATGTGTGTGTGTGTGTGTGTGTGTGTGTGTGTGTGTGTGTATACACACACACTTATATTTGCAACCTTGGAATTTAATTTTAAATGTGGATGAGATTAATACAATGTGGTAAAAGAACATAGATGCCATTTTAATCACTTTTTCATAACTTTATTTTCAATAATAGTCTTTTTAAAGTTGCCACAGATCAAATTCCATTATCACTACTAGCTCTAAAGTGACTGTATTTTCTCAGTTCTTGTTATCAGTTGAAAATTTTGATGTTTCAGATGGTACTGGAAATGAAGGAGTAGTATTTTGTTTTTTAGACCTCCTTGGATCGTCCAGCATTTTAGTTGTATAGGGATTTTTGGCCATGGGTTTCTTGCTACTGCTATATGGCGAGAGCTCTGGGATCAAATTTCTTTCTTCACTTTACCTTACTATCCATAATGCTTTCTTACATCTTCATTAGTTCACTTTAGGCTCCTTCTAAATCTTTTAATCTTTGTAATATCTTCACCTTCACTGGATAGTTGCCACATGTGGGCATGGCATTACACTGGGTTTTACCATCATGAATTTTTCAGAGACTTTGAACAAAGTCATTTCTCCATCAGGACCACATTCTCATAGCTGCTATCCTCTCTATTCCTCCTCTATCAGGCAACTATTATCAAATCACACAGTCAGTGAAGTCTTCCTCGATCCCTTGAATGACTCTCTGCCTCTCTTCCATTCTGACCATTCTAACACTGTAGATTACTTTCTGTCTTGAACTTTGCTTGACTTGGGCATCCTTCTTCTTATAGACCTTCTTCTTTGGCACTTGTTTTTGGCAAGAGGTCTCTGTTAAAAGGAAATAAGGCACTGTGGGCTAGATCCCCTGCAAAGCCAAATAATGTCATTAAGAAGATTACTGGTTCTGTCCAGAGCCAGACAAAAGTATGAGAGGCATGTAAGATCCAATCAGGACTAAAATAACTGGAAGGTTTGCAAATCCCAGGAGGCAGTAAAAAGATTAATGGAATCAAATCAAAACATAAAGGAAGTTAATAATTGCAATCAGGGTGAAGGTATAGAATTCTAGCTATCCCAGTTAGGTGATTAAAATTGATTTGATGAGTGGTATAGGCTTGTTGACACAATTCACATAAAAAATGTGCAGTCCATTTTGGAGAGGTAGATCTCTTCTCCCGCTTCCTGGTCTTAAATTTCTGAATAATAAGCAACTGTATCAAGGATTTAATAAATTCATTCTACCAGAGATGATAAATCTCCATTAATGAAGTAAATGTCTTGATTTTCAGGAAGAAGTCGAATTAAATATAAACATAGAAAGTAAATTGAGCACATGGTTTTACTTTAATATAAGAACATTTTATATAAGAACATTTTGCACGATCATTAGGAAAATGTATTATTTTATCTGAGAGATTATACATGTGACTTTCATTTGAAATATGTATTTGGTTTAGACACGTGACTTAAGTGGAAAATGTAATAGAATTTGAATAATTTAAAAAATCAGTTTGCCATATTTAAGAACAGTTGTGACTCACATTTTTATAGATATAATTTATTAAACCTACAAGAGTTATGCAGGAGCTAAGGAAGGTCTTACTTTTTAGTGTTGTATGACTGCTTACACATTTGAAATGCTTACAAAAAAGCAAATCTATTAAATATATAATTTAAAATGTGGGATAAAATGTACTTCACAAAGTATTTGAACAGAACTACTTACAGGATTTTAATCTGTGCTACATGAGTTCATTGAACATTAATGAGAGAATATCTGAAAATGACTTTTCTTATTTTATATAAAAATAATTAGATTTTTTAAAGAAGATTTGGATGTTGATCTTAAAGCCTTAAGAAAACATTAAATTGAAATTTTCTAATATTAATCTGAAGTCCAAATAACTGTAAATAGTCCTTTCTGAACAAAAACTGAAACACTCAACCTAATGCTAAACATTGTGCATTTTCATTTCCCTAATTAATTTTTCCACTGCCAGAATATGCAGGTAAACAGTTATTCATTTTGCCCCAAATACTTCCTTTTCTTCCAAGTCCAGTTGAAGTTCCACTTCTTCAGAATATCTTCCTTAAAATCTCAATGATTGCTTCTTTTCTGAGTTTTTATTACTCTTTTGTCTGCTTCATTCACTTTGCACTGCCCTGCTATAATTTGTCATCGAGAACAGCGTCTCTGAATCACTAGAAGGCAACATCTTTATGCCTTCTGGTACAGTATTAGGTAGACATTTGTCTGTGTCAAATGCTTGACTGGGTAATTTTTATGTATTTCAATAACTCAAGAAATTTTTGTTTTATTTCAGTATCAACACATTTTTAAAATTTTGGGGGGGGGCATATAATTTACACACTATAAATTTTTCCTGTTGAAAACAAACAAGTCATTGACTTTTAGTAAATTTATAAAGTTATATAACACTTGCCGCAATCCAGTCTTAAAACATTTCAATTATTCTTTCTCCCCAATCTCTGGTCTTCTTCCCAGTATTACTGATTACCTGGGCAATCACTGATCTTTTTTTGCTTCTGTAAGTTTGCCCATTGTGGATACTTTATATAAATGGATTTATACAATATGTAGTCTTTCACTTCTTTTTACTTAGAAAATGTTTTTGAGGCTCATCTATACTATGGTATATTCAGTATTTTGTTCCTTTTTCTTGCTGAATACTATTTCATTATATGGACATATTTTGTTTAACCATTTAACACGTGAAAAAAATTAAGTTGTTTCCAGTTTTTGGCGTTATTATTTATGAATAATGTTACTATGAACATTTGTATACAAATCTTTGTATGAATATATGCTTTGACTTTCTTGGGTAGATTCTTAGGAGTGAAAATGCTAGGTCATATAGTAAGTTTATGATCAACCTTAACAGAAACTACCAAACTATTTTCCAAAGTAGCTATGACATTTATAATCTCACAACAACAAACATTCTGAGGTTTACTGTTTTTCTAGACTGCTATTTTCTGTGATTTCAAAGATAATCAAACCATAGTCCCTGCTTTCTAAGCGATTATAGTCTAGCACAAATGTAGTAATTATCACACTTTTTTTTTTTTGGCCCTCTACAAGATAGAAATGCATTTGACTGTAAGTCACATAACATTTGACTATCAAATTATTATACTTCAATATTAAAGACATTTAATTACCTCAGATAATAAGAAGCCTAAAGATAGTTATCTCTATTTGGGGGCAGCAGTTCAACAATATTGTCAGTGACCACCACCACTCTGCATTTTTCTTCTCTGCCATCTTCCATGGGTTGACTTCATTCTAATGCTTGTCATACCAAGGTTTCAGGATGGCTGTTGTAGCTCTAGGAGTTATAGCCTCAAACTACTGCAGTCATAGCTTGAAGAAGATGTAGTCCTTTTCATTCTTTCTTTTCCTTAGGGATCAAAATCTCTTACAGAAATCATCCCCATAGAAAATTTCCCTTTTATCTATTTGACTAATCCTAGTGATAAAGCCTGAATGGGATTTTAAATGACAACAAGCCATTGGGAGGGTCTATCGGAGGAGCTAGAGCTTATGGGAGGAACTCTCTAATTCTATATAATCCTGAGAACCTTACAGGAACATTTATGTTTACACCAAAGCTCTGTGGTTCCAACTACCCCTCCCCTTAACTTCCTTTGTTCTTTCAATAAATACCTACCTCTCCATCTTGGCACTCAGGGCAGTGTGCATGTGGCTTGTCATATCTGCATGCACTGGGTTACAAACCTTTTTTTTTTTCCCCGAATAAATCCTTTTTTGGTGATTTATTCTTATTTTGGTAATTGACTAGTTAACACCTAGTTAAAATTGTTGTTCAGTTGACACTGACTGTTACATACCTACTTTTTGTCCAGGTTTTACTGAATAAGGATAGGTTACCATGCTCATTTTTTTGATCAATTACGCTCCATACCCTGGATGAGAAAAACAAGTCTTATTATGTTGAATCTTACTATTACCACAATTCCTTTGACAATCTTTAGAATCCATGTTGGGACTGTCATTTTAACTATCTGAGCCTCAGTTTCCTACTCTGTAAAACAAGGGGATTGGAGTTAGACTTGGGTTAGGGAAATCCCTCAAGATTACTTCCAGCTCAAAAGACACCTTAGCATATTAGAGTTTTTCAAAAATTCCCTTCTCCATTCCATTGGGGATTTTATGGGACCCAGGTTCATTACTTGATTTCAGGAACTGCAATCAAGGTATAGAAGTAGAGACATGAAGAAGTTTTTCTTTTCATTTGTCTTCAGGCAAAACTTTTTTTTTCCCTCCATCTAACTTTACTTGGAGTCACAGCCTCATGTTATCTTAGAACTTAATATACTTCTAGTAAGAGAGCATTGAAAAAAATCAAATATGATCTTTTAATACTGAAACTCCTTGTTTAAACTATGTCTTTGTGGCTGGCTTGTCTGCTATTTTAAAAGCACTATGGTGCTTAACTATTCCAGTTGCTAAATAGGACAGGTGTCTGATGAGCCCCAGAGCAGCTGTCTAAAAATAGAACTTGAGCCTAGGACATTCTCTGGCATAGCCATAGGCAATCATCACTGTAATTAATGTAAATGAATATAGGATAGCTTTTTAAAAATAAATTTTAAAGCAGCACAATAAAGATTGTCATTGTTTACCAAAAAATTGGGTTAACTTTGACATTAGAATCTGGAGTTTTATGATTTAGGGGAAGTTTTTTAGCCTATTGCCCAAAAGGGTCAGGCACAAAATATTGTCTGCTAGAGAATGTCTGTTTGGTATTTTTCTTATGCAGTTCTTAATGTAAGTGGTATGATGAAATTAGTTTTCTTGGTCTCCAAGAAGATAATGAATTTTGAAGCTAAAAGGTGGGTGACATGGGGGTTGGGAAAGAGAAGGATGTGTTCTGTGAGGTTATGAAGAGCTGATGGAGACAGGAGTTCAAAAGGAGGTGCATTTATCGGGCACTTACATTGAACCCACTGATATCTCAAGCAGGTTACTTGCATCACCTCACACAATTATGACAGAAAACCTATAAAGTAAGTACTATTACTCTCATTTTACAAATGGGGAAATAGATGATTTAAAAAATTTCTCATGCTCACACAGCTATTAATTAACAGAGCTAGGATTCATATTCAAATTTAATTTGAGAGCTATGCTTCTAACCAGTGTGCAATACTCCCTACTATTGGTTTTAAAAAAGTATTCTTGTGGTAATGTTATCTCTCATTTTAATGTCAGAGAAGTGCAGTTTAGTTGCTATTAAAGAGTGTGGGAAAACAATAAAATAGATAGTTTACAAAAATATCAAAATACTTCTGTTGGGGTAAGAGGTATCAAAATAGCCAAGCTCCATAGAGGATAAGAAACTTCCAGCAGAGATCGATTATTTTATGGATTTGGAAATGAGTTGGAGAATGGGAACTTATATAAAATAAAAGGGAGATAATGTAGTACTTAGAAAAAAATGTAAATATGTAGAAATTAGGGTTCAGCAAAAAAAAAAGAGAATGAAAGATCCTAGAGAGGAGCAATGGATATAGCACAGAAGAACAAAGATGGCAGATCAAAAATCTATGGTCTTAGCTGGGGGAGTAGAAATATATAACATGTAAGTTAGAAACAAGAGTTGATACAAAGATGCAGCCCCTTACTGTTAAAGCCTGAGATAAGATCCAGTTAATGAAGAACTTTGGCCCCATAGGAAAGAATTATAAGGGCTAGAAGGAGAAGGAGGTTTGCAGAAAACATAATGTAGTACTTTTAAATTTAATCTGCCATCTTGTAGCAAAAGAAACATCCTTGAACATAGAAATAAACTGACTGAACAACGCTAAGATGTACTATGGTTTTATATGCATATGCAATTGGCTTGTAAGAGTTATGAAAAAAGTGTCAGTGGATGTGGAGCCTAAGGATTTGAGTCAAGTACTGGATAAACTGTTTACGGTCAAGCTGTGTGATGTCATGCAAATCACTTATGGTCTCTGAGGCTTAGTTTCTTCATCCATAAGACAAGTTGTTGTTTACATTAAATATAATAGGGTGTATGAAATAGCTGAATACATGGAGATACTGAATAGTTTTCTGTGATACTATTTTTAAAAGATATTTAAATGAAAAGATTAATGAATTTATAAATTAAAACATCTAAAAACAATAAAAGATATATATTGAAAAGCAATTCTCTATTAACATTCAGTCCTATTCCCTAAAATGATTTTTGGATCCTTCCAGACATATTATATTATATATAAAATCTCCCTATTTATTTTTTTTATTTCAATGAGGATATTCTACACATTACTTTTCTCACATAGAATATTCTGGAGATCATTTTATAATAATACATATAAACATACTTCATTATAATGATTTGAAAATATCAATTAGCTTAATTAGTTCTTTCTTGATGAACACTCAGGTTGTATCTAGTCCTTTGTTTATTACCAATCAGTGTGCAATGTAAAATCACATTGCAATTTAACAAACATTAAATACCATGTGTAAAGCCTTATTTTTAGCATTATTAGATGAACTAGACATGTTTCTTACCATCAAGAAACTCTTAATCTAGTAAGTGTAGTTGGCTAATCTAGTAAGTGTAGCTGAATGACCGTTCATGGCCTGTAGAAAAATTTCAACTCAATTTCTTGCATAAACATTGCTCTTACCTGGAAATGCATTTTTCTGTCTCCATATTGCCACTTTGCTTTAAAAATCCCAGTCTGTGTTTCTCTTGACGTAAGACATACAGACTGCCCCTCCCTTTGTTCCCTTCATCTCTCTTAATTCTCGTGTATTTTTGGTACTGTAGGAGAGGCAAAACTTTACCTCTGCCCATCTTAGGTTTTCAGCTGGGATGCTAACAAAAAGGCAGATTAACAAGAGAAAAAACATTTATTAATGTGTGCTGCATACATCATAAAGGAGCAACCTAAACCTAAAGTAACTAAAAATGGTGGCTTAGAATTCCAGCATACACAGCATCTGCAACAAAAACAATACATTTACAGAGTAATGACAGGACAAAGGAGAATACTTTTAAGCTTCCAAGGGTGACATACTGTGGGAAGGTAAATATGGCAGGAAAATAACGGAGCAAGGTTCTTTCGCTGGTGCCATCTCTGAGCTGACATGGCTGTCTTCTTTCCTCCCGGTGTGGTGAGGGTACCTTTCACATGCGAGTTCCAGCTACTGCTGTCAGGAAGAAAAAGGTGGGGGTCAGAGTGTCTTTCTTGCACCTGGTTATGTCTTAAGTGCCTTTAATTCAAAATAATCTATATGCCAAAGTGGCATATTTAGGGGTGACTTATTCTGGTTTCCTTTAGTACCAAAAGGTTGGCACACCAGTGAAAGGACTGTGGAGAATCTGTGAATTCTACCACCCTTGGAATTATAGATCACCAATATGAGAAGAAAACTGGAGGCATGAAAACCATTGTAATATGCAATTGGCATATGAATTATAGATGCAGCTATGATTAAGAACCTTGTGGATACAGACCAAATGTGGATAAGTAAAACAAATATATCAAATATAATCAAACATTATGCTACTAATACTAGTTCAAATTCACACAATAATAATTTACTTTTAGAAGTATCTTAATACATATTCATATAATCCAATCCACCCAGATTATTGGATAAATAAATGAACTTTTACAAATGCTTTGGAGGCAAAAATTTATCATTATATTAATAATTTTGAGGAAATAAAGTTAAAATAAACTTTAAGATTTTAAAAATCATAGAATTTTAGTGCTAGAAGGAAATATACAATTTGATCAACCAGTTCTAAAAGTTCTGTGAATCTTGGTTCCCTTTGAGAATCTGAGAAAAACTTTATTTCTTCTTCCTAGAAAAATAAAATTTATGATATAATTTTGTGGGGTCTATAGAGTCCTGAAGCAAGTCTATGGCCCTCTAGAGCAGTGTTTTCATTTTTAAATAACTTTATTGGGATATAATTTAAGTACCACAAAAGTCACCCATTTCAGTGTATAATTTAATGAACTTTAGGCTGTTTACAGGGTTGTACAACCACCACCACAAACTAACATAGAACCTTTCCATCACCTTAAAAAGAAATCTTAAGTCCACTTATAGTCCCCATGCCTTCCTACCCTTAGCCCTAGCCAACCACTAATCTACTTTCTGTCTCTCTGTAATTGCAAGGCAGGGTTTTAAATTTTTAACTTCTGTCCTCAGTAAATAATGTGTTCAACATCCAACTCTGATGTACACATAGACACAATAAAAGTTTCATGGAACAACACTCTTCTATAAATTATACTCTGATATATTCTCTTCCATTACAAAAACTGATTTTTTAAATTTTATTTATTTTTTTCAGTTGCAGTTGGCATTCAATATTTTTTTTTTATATTAGTTTCAGGTGTACAACATAGTAGTTAAATATTTATACACGATATGTAGTGATCTCCCCTGGTTAGTCTAGTACCTACCTGGCGTTCTACATAGTTTTTGCAATATTATTGACTACGTTCTCTATGCTGCACTTTACATCCCTGTGACTATTTTTACAAAGACTGACTTTTATGATCCCTTAGTGAGTGAGTTACAACCCCCAGTTTGAAAAACTCTTTGCTAGAGGGTCTTTTCTAGGTAAAAATAGAACCAAACAACCCAGAAATTGATGGCTCCCTTAGCTAACAGCTGAAGAAACATTTCCAGGATTGTGACTTGCCCAAGGCAAAAGTCAGGATTAGAATTCAGTTCTCTTTTGGTCCTAAGACACTTCATTAATTGTTCTACTTCTGATTTTCCTGACCTAAGAACAAGCATGACAGTGATTTGTGAGAAGTCACAGAAAATTGCTAAGTGGTCAGGAGAAAATTTGCTTAATGTGTTAGTTTGGAGCAGGAGAAAAGAAACTTGATTCTTCCTTGGGGAGAGGGGAGTGTGGATGGCAGAGCCATGTGGGATTGCTCTGGAGACCACAAGAGAAAGGCACGCCTGCTGCAGAGTGACCAAAAGCATACCCTGGAGGAGACAGCCTGGGGCTAATTGCCCTGCATCGTGTTCAGGTTATTAGACTTGAAGCCAAGCAGTGTTTTCCACTGAGATGTCTCCTGTGACTCTGTTGCCCAGGGGGTTCTGGCAGAAGCAAGGATGTTTACAGTCTTCTGCGGTGATTCTGCAGCCCGGGCAGTAGCTCCTTCATTTGCTTTCTGCAGCACCTGTGGACTGGCACCCACTCTGTATGCAGAGCACGTGCCTCTAAGTACATCATCGTTCTTGTTTGCCTTTGCTGTGAGTTGAAATGTTAGCTCCCTGCACACTGCTGACTATTCTGTGAGATGATTGTGAAACTCTGCCTGTGACCCATATTTTGGGTAACAGATAGTAGGTATCAAGGTTAAGAATTCAGATGTTAAGCAGATAATCACTCAAATAATCGATAACAACTGTAAACAGGGATACGATGAAAAAGTAGGGAGCCCCCTGATATTATATAACAGGCATTTTCTGGCTAGGCCTGATGAAGGATGAAATTCAAAATTTTAATTTTTCTAGTTTACAAGATGGGGCAAGGTAGTGTTCCACATTTCTGATATTGCCCAAAACATCCACTCCTGAGCTTTGAGCTCCGAATGTGACTGAGTAGCTGAATGAAGTACAAAGGATAATTTCCAGAGCAGTTATCAGCTTCTTTGGCGGGGAAAGATATGGTTAATCATTTTGTCAACCAAAGTAGTTATAGAAAGGAGTCAAAAAGAATGAGAATTCCATTTCAAATTCCAATCCTAGAGCTTCTTAGAACTCCTTAGCTCCTAGGGTAAATTAGAGAATGTGCTATTTATATTCTTTTCAGAGGAAAGAACCAGAGGTACAGGAACTAAATGCAATCTGGCTTGAGCAAAGTATGAAGGCACTTGGGGAATGGAAAAAGAAAGAAAGGTTGCGAAGTTCTTGGAGAGAATTGAGGAAATAAGAAAACCAGGAAACAGGATTTCAATAAGATAAAAGAGAATTGACATCTGAATCAGAAGACTAAAATGTGGGGAGCTCCCTGGTGGTGTAGTGGCTTAAGGCTTCGGCGCTGGTGCTGTCAGCGCTGCGGCCTGGGTTCGATTCCCAGTCAGGGAGCTACCCACATACCAAAAAGCTAAATAAATAAATAAATAAATAAAATAAAATAAAATGTGGAGGAATGTGAGAAGAGGAAGAGGAGATGAAAATCTCCCACAAGGAGAGATGAACACATATGTGAACCTCTTCATACTGAGAAGTATGTGACAATCTAAACTATCTGGAAAAGTGGCATGTACCCATTGAGAATAACGGTGAATCAGTATTTGGCTCTTGAGAAAAAAAAAAAAAGTGAAAGAAAGAATGTATCTCAGAGGAGAGAGAAAAGGAAAAGGCGACAGGAGGAGAGTGAAATGCTGACCTGGAAAGAATCATGATTCATCAAAGAGGGCCTTAAATATTGGGTGAAAATGAACCTTTTGAGTGAAAAATGCAAGTTGTGATTCTCCGTGTGTGGTTACATGCAGATTTGATGTAGCCTGTGGCTTGTCTTTCCCCATTACAATAGTTGGGATAGAAAGTCTAAAAAGACTTGAGCCCATCTGCTAGAAAATGAATGGTTTTGGAAGCTTATATTGGCAATAAGGATTTAAAAGGTAAGAACTGGTTATGAAGATGGGATCTGAGTCTTTAAATCATGGTTGCAAATGTAATAATAAGATAGACTATTGGCTAGGGATGGGGCACATCTTATTAGAATAGAGAAAAATGCGTTTGCCAGGTCTAGAGTTCTTTGAACTATTAATAACCATGGAGGGGATGAAGAGAAGATGCAAAGAAACACCCAGCGCTCTCGTGAAGAGCTGGTTGACATGGAAAGAAGATTGTGGGAGCATCTCAGATTTTGACAAGTGACGATTGGCAGGGGACCAAAAATAATACTTGAAGCCTTAGACATCCATCCCTTGTGTGACGTGTGTATAGACAGGAAACAAGTTGAACCAAAGGGGCCTTGACTATAATCAGCAAGTGTGCATGCAGATGCATCACTTGGTCTACTCTGCCAGACCCCTCATTGGAAAAGAGTAGTGGTGGGGTGGAAAGAGACTAGAGGTGATGTGTGTCGAGAAGCTACAAACCTGGAAGAAAATCATTTTACCTGTTGGTGCAAGCTTATTACAGAAGAGGAGAGAGGATGAAAAAAACATGTCATTGTTCTACAAGTAGAGTTGCGGCCATTTAGTGGGATGGATGAAATGAAAAATGCGTCCCTGATGCAGATCCTCAAATTGTCACAGAGGAAATATATGGTAGTGATGGAGGGTTTCCACTAGCCAGTCATCTGCCTGGATGTCTCACTTGGATCAAGTTAACCAAGTTCTGGTCTGGCTTTACTGACAATCGGTTCACCTAAAAAGTCATTTCTGTAAGTCAGCAGTACTATTTCCATCCAGTGTGGATAACTTGATGTCTTCAGTTCCTTTGAACAGTACTTTCTACCTGGAGAACCACAAAGATGAATACCAGGTGTCAGCTCTCCCAGAATCTATGGTAAGTAAAACTTAGGTCTCACAGTGAGTTGACTAAAACAATCAAAATAATATCTTACTAATTTAGTAAATTCTTTTGTCTTTCAGATAGCTCCTAGAGTCTGCTTCCCTCCCTTTATTTTCTGTATGAATGGATGAGGGATTATGATTTTCCATGCAATGCTACATGAAATGTAGAGAGGATAGTAAGAGCACTGCAAGAAAGAAAAAAGGGGGTGCAAGGCGTGGTTCTTCAAAATAGTGTGTTAATAAGAAGTTGAAGCAAAGAGGCCACTTTTGCTGTCTTTGGCTGTAGTGTTGATTCAAGGGAGGTAGTGGGAAATAATCTGGGACAAATAGTTGGCGGTTAGGTTGACGAAGGCTTGTGTGCCAAATTAAGTTTGGATTTTATATTCAAAGTATTGGAAGTCTGGAAATGTTTAAGCAGGAAGTATCAAGATCAGAATGATTTTTAGGAGTATTACTTGGGTTGCCATTGCTAGGGTAGATTTGACAAGTTGAGAAGATACTGAAAGCAAGGAAACCAGATAGACACTAATATAATAGTGCACGCATGGTCTGAAAAAGACCTGAAGTAGACTGATGATAGTATCAATAGAAAAGAGATGGAAAAGTGATTATACAAAAGAATTGTCAGGGCTTGGTAAGGGAGAAAGAGGAAAGTCAGATTATGCTGAAATGTTGAGTTCAGGTCACCAGAATAATGAAAGAGAAGATGAAAAATGAAATTATTGCTATTTGACTTCCTGGTGCTGGCAGGTAATATAAGTGTAGAAGCCCAGGAAATAATATGAGGTAAGATAAGGCAGAAAGGGTCAGAAGTTGGAGGTAGAAATGCAGATTTTGAATTCATTTCCACAGAGCTAATAGCTGAAGCTACAAGAATATGAGCTGTAATTAAAATATACATGCTTTTTGCTAAATATTTTTCTTCCAGCAAATGTGGACTGAGGTAGGTTTTTTTCATGCCTTTACCAGTCAGAGTTCAGTTATAGGCAAACAGAAAGATATTTTGGGGTGTTAAGAGGTTTGTGAAATCATGGCGGAGAAACAGACTCCAGGTTGAGCTTCTAGGAACAACTCCCCAAACTTCATTATAGAATTGGGCATCAGGATGAGATGCTGCAGCCTTCCCCACCAGGACCAGGGAGTTCCTGGAGCAGGAGGCCCGTGCCATGTCACTGGTCATAGAACAATGCTGTGTCTGTTACTGACCTTGCCAAGAAAGTGTACACAGAACCCTGCCTTTCTCTCCATTAGGGTCTTTCTGAATCAAAATCTGAAAGAAATCCTAGGTTTAAAGGGACCAGGAGATGTTTCTTAGCTTTTCAGCTTCTGCATTCTAGAAGGGAGTTGGACTAAATATTGAGTTAAGCCAATTCACAATATCCAGTACAGTGTCTCAGCCACACTTTACAGAAAATATCTAGACCAGAGTCATGTTGAACTTTGGATTGCTTTGTGTGATTCTCTTCATAAGACCAATCTTGACCTTTTTGTAGGTACAATATAATATTCTTTATTGTTTTTTTGTTTTCAGTATATTTTCCACAGAGGTACTAGTTCAGGCATGATGGTAAGGGCCAGGATTCTGGGGTCATGTCCAGGCTCAATGGGAAAGCATGCCAAAATTGATTAATAATGTCTGTCCAGGGACAGGGAGAGGGCAATGCTACCTTCTATTCACCACCTTCATACTAGGTCATTGATTCATTAGTGATAAACTTACTGCTTTGTGACCACAGATTGCTATTCTTACATGTTGGAAGAAATAGCCACTCCAATATTTTGGTATTAAAAATGCTTAGTACTTGTAGAATACATACTAAGTCCTAAGTACCCTGAGTATATTGTGAACCTTAACTATTTTGTTTTTAACACTAGGTTTATCCAATAGTTTGCTTCTTCTGTGACTCATCTTCTGCTTTCACGCTATCCTTTTCCCAAACTACTGCCTCGGAAAAGTCAGGCCCCTCAGCGTGTGCTTTTGGGTGAGGGAAGAAAATGGCATCAGGACCAAGCGGTGTGGGGGAAGATGGAAATGGCTTAACACGTGGGCATCTTCCAGGCTCCAATCCTGGGAGCATTGCCAGCCTTGGAAGATGACTTTTTCTGCTGCTACTGGGAGGAGTGTTTCACCAGGGACCTAGTGGATTCAATGTTAGCTTTTCTGAGTGTCTCTACCTGCCCCTCTATTCATACTTTAGAGCAAGCTTATGCAACCCACAGACTGCAGGCCGAATGCGGCCCAGGATGGCTTTGAATGCAGCCCAACACAAATTCGTAAGCTTTCTTAAAACATTACAAAAATTATGCATGGACCTTTTTTTTTTTTTAGCTCATCAGCTATCGTTAGTGTTAGTGTATTTTCTGTGTGGCCCAAGACGATTCTTCTTCCAGTGTAGCCCAGGGAAGTCAAAAGATTGAACACCCCTGCTTTAGAGTTACCTAATCTTTGATGCTTCATTATGACCTCCCCCAATCCCCACTCCAGACAGAATTAGCCACTCCTTTGTCTGTATTCTCTTATTACTTAGCACATAAATTATCTATGGTAGCAAATACCTTATTACATTTTAGTTGTTTATATACTTGTCGTATTTTTAGATTGAGCTACTCAAAGGCAGAGGCTGTCTTTTTAAAAGCACCATTTATTGAATATTTTACATATATTATCTCATTCAGTTCTTACAATAGACCTGCAAGAAAATAGAGGCTCAGAGGGGTAAAACATCATGCCCAACTGTAAGGTAAATACTTGGCAGAAACAGGGCTTGAAACTAGGTCATGTTTTATATGTATACCTAGCACAGTGCTTGGCATGAGATGTGTGTGGGGAATGTCAATAAATGCTCATCAAATGAGTAAGTAATTAAATGCATAAACGGTATGCTATGAAACTACAAGGAAGCCTTTTGGCCACGAGCTAAAAACAGGTCCTTTCAGTTACTCTCACAGTTCACAGCGTACTGCACACTTTAATTCAAATCAGATCTTAATACCTACGAGAAGAAGGATCTATCACAAAACCAAATGACTGGAAAATATGCAGCTGACTACTTCACTTAAGGTCATCTACTGAGCCTGGCTTCCCAATAATGTGGTTCTTATCATAATAATTATTTAAAGATTCAATTTAAAATGTTAATACTGCAGTGTCAGAAACATACAAACATGAAGAAAAGATGGAATAAAAGAAGCTTTCATTCCATTGTACGAATTGAGCGTTGTTATGCCCTGTGTTCAGATAAGAGATTTTCTTTTGCTAAATAAGTCCTACTGAGGAACTTTGACAGAACAATCTACTCCCTTATGTTTGTGTAGTCTTCATTGATTATTGGTTTTTGGCACTACTATCTTTCAATGTCCCAAAGGAGTTCCTTGCTATGATTTTAATCAATAAGGACATTGTCCAAGTAGACTGGTTTTAGATCTAGTGATTTTTTCTGCTGGCATAATTAATAAATGGCAGGCAGGTGTCTGAGTTATTTCTTGGGTTTCCTTTTTCTGCTGTGAAGTAGGTTTTTCCATCACTAGGTCTTCTTCCACATTTACCATCCATAGGGGTGGAGTTTGGGAGGGGCCATGTGCTTCCAGGGTGCTGCACGGGGAATGCTGGACTCCATTCCTCTGGGTTCATGAGTTCACCCAGTTTCCATGTGTCAGCTCACATGTGCTGGATCCTGGTGGAAAAATAGTTGGGTTTAAGTGGAAATAGTAGGGAGTGGGACAGCTGCGTTTCAAAGCTTTTCATTTCCTTTTCCTCTGCATCCAGCTTATGGCTCAAACAGGGTTGCCGAGTATATAAACTCTGTGGAGTTTCCCCCTTCATTTAGTCTTCTCTTACACCTCTGTGCAAACACCATCCCTAACCTTAAAAGCCATATAGCATTCCCATGGTCTATCTCTTGGAGTATGAGTTTTATTTCGATTAAAAACAATGAAAAACCAGTTTAGGCTCTTAGGAATTATGCTCATGCAACCTACAACTATTTTTCAATGTGATTATCCACTGTAAGTTTTTTTTTTTTCTTCTTGATCTTATTTGGGGGGAAAGAGTGGGGAGTTGGTACAGGTTTGGGAAGAAGCCATGTGCTATGTAAGGGTCCTGTGGTAGTAGGAATGTAGATTTGTTTTCTGGTCCTAGCTCTGCCTCTAGCTAAATGACTATTTCAGACAAGTCCCTAAACTTGTCTATAGAACAAAAAAATTGAAGGCTAACTGGATGATCTCTGAAATTCCTTCCAGATTTAAAAGAAAAAAGATTCTTGGATTTTATCCATCTAATTTTAGTTTTAGATATATTTTTTTAAGATTTCCCAGAATTGGAGTGAAATAGAATTTGGAGGAGGTACAAAGTGTGAACAGGACTATTTTTATACAGTAATGATTTTCTACCAGAAAACATTCTTTACTGATTTGTTGTTCTGTACATTTTCTGTGAACCAAATTCTTCAAAATTATTTGTAGCTTACAATATATTTAGAACCATTGGAATATAATTAGATCCACTCAAGTAACTCTCAGATTGGCCTGTAAATTGTCTCTGGAACTATTTTAGTTTATTAAAAACAGACAGGGCCTTAGTGTCTTCTTAAGAAGACACATAATCACGTATCTTAGCAAGAAGCTTACTAGACTGGATTAGTCCAAGAATTTGTGCTCAGGATTCTAGCTTCTACTCCCCATCTTTATTTTTGCATTTGTTTACTACCTAATGCTTTATCTCTCTAGGCCACAGATTGCCCAGCTAATGTACAGTGATATGATTTCAGAATTATCTAGAACCTAAGAGTTACCAAGTTAATATGTAATGTGTTTGGAGATATTCTGATAAAAAGTGATATAGTGTCTTATTTTATTCTCCTTTTCCTCTTCATGCTATAAAAAATATTTAACACGAGAAATGCTATTTTTGCTTTGGAAAGTGTTGATGGTAATAGCAACCTTTTAAAAAGAAAAATCAATCAGATATTTATTAAGCCTAAGCATTAACATTACTTATTAAGCTTCATATCATCACCATTAAGTACAACCCCCCACACTTTTAGGTAACTATCCAATTTCTTGGTAATTAAAGGTATCTTATATCCACTAACAAGAGGGTTACTTCACTTTGTGCCAGATAGAAACTCTAATTCTCCCTAGAGAGTTTTAAATTGTTTCATTTTGTGTAGAGTGGATCAGAAGGACGTCTTTCTTAGCTCTATGAAGGCCACTTTTATCCAAGGATCTTTATTCTCTGGCCTAATTTAGCCATAGGCATCCTTTAAAGTTGAATAGTACCAGTGATTGATAAATATAATCTGCATAAAGATACAGCTAGTAACAATTCTTTGATTTTTATCTTTGGTAGTGGAATTTTAAATCTACATGTCTTTGCAGATTAATTTATTTCCTGGTATGAATAATTTAAAACATCAAAAACTTATTTTGCTTTCACGCGGCTGGCATGTGAACTAACCATGTTATTGTCATCTGGACTCTTTGTTATTTTATTTTTTTAATGATTTTTGAATGTTACCTCAGTTGAAGTTCTGGATCAGTAAGATGGGTAATTTAACTGCTGATGTGTGTCAGTGCAAGGGTGAATCCAGGTATCGGGGGTCTCAGTCTACTAGAGCTGCTGTAACAGAATAGGCTGCTGGGTGGCTTATACACAACAGAAATTTATTTCTCGCAGTTCTGGAAACCAGAAAGTCCAAGAACAAAACATCAGAAGTGGGCTTGCTTCCTTGTTCAGAGATCGCTATCTTGTCATGGTGTCCTCACATGGTGGAGGGCACAAGGGGGCGTTCTGTGGTCTCTCTTATAAGGGCACTAATCCCATTCATGAGGGCTTCACCTTCACGATCTAATCAACACCCAAAGGGCCCACCATCTAATACCATCACGTTGTGGGGTAGGGTTTCCACATATGAATTTTGGAGGGAACCAACATTCAGTCCATAGCAAGCCCTAATGCTTACGTAATTGGAGGACTTTTTAAGTAAAATAACCCAAAGTAGGTATGATAGTGAGTATAGAAAAAGAAATCACACATAAAATAATTTTTAAAAAGCTGACAAATATCACAAATTAAATTAAATGAAAATCTGCAATTTAACTGCCCGTTCCCCAATATTTCTGAATGTATGCTCTTTGATTACTTCTTTATATATCAATAATTTAAAAGTTTTATATCATTCTCTGCATAGAAAATAGAATAAATTAATCTTCTTACTGCATAGTTTATTGAAATTTGATTTTTTATTATTGACAGTTTATAAAAGTTCATTTTATTTCTATAATGCATTTTTAGTCATGAAAATTACAGATTGTTGTTAAATTTGGGAAATCTCTAAATGTTTCATTCACATATGTACTCTTCGTAGTATTCCTCCAAACACAAAAATTGTAATAAATTTTATCTTATGCAATTGCCATAAAAAATTTTTTTATGGTGTTTATAATTGCATATGCTGCATTACTGAGTGTTTTCCTGACAGAAGGAGAATTTCTACTTTAACTAGACATTTATGGGAACTGTATCCTCCACTCACAATTTTTTTTTTAACTGGGAAAATTATCTCTGTTTATAACACTGAAATACGAAAATATTCAAATGATAATATTATAGATACAATGTACAGAAGTCTTATTTTTTTCTGATGAATGAACAAGGGGGGTGCAACCTAGACTTGGCAAGAGCTGCTCAAAATCAGAGAAACTAAACATTTGGATTCACTCCTTAATTCCCAACTATTCTTTTCTGGAATGCATTAGAGAATGCAATGATTATGTAACTCTACAATGCTAAAATCTGACAGCTCTCCTAAAAGCCTTTCTAGTACTGTATTTTTATTTTATTTTATTTCTTATATTTATTGTCTTTACATTTCTTTCTTTCTTCTTTCTTTCTTTCTTTCTTTTTTTCTTTCATTTTAATTTATTTGGGTGACATTGACTTGTAAAAATTACATAGGTCCCTGGTGTATAATTTTACATTACATCTTCTATGTGTTGTTATTATGTGTTCATCACCCAGAGTCAGTTCTCTTTCCATCACCATATATTTGTGTCCTTGTCCCTTTTCCCCAACCCCTCCCCACTTAGCCTCAGGTTTTGTTTCTTTGTTGCTTTTGATGTTATATTAACGATCAAACTAAATTTCTCTATCCCTTTCCCTTATTTTTACCCACTCTCCCATCCCTTCTCCCATCTAAAAGAAGTCCTCTAACATTCTTTGTAGCACTGATTTGGTAGTAATCTATTTCTTTAATTTTTTCTTATCTGAGAAGCTCTTTATCTGTCCTTCAATTTTGAATGCTAGCCTTGCTGGGTACCTTATTCTTGGTTGTAGCTCCTTGATTTTCATTATGTTGAATATGTTTTGCCAATCACTTCCGGCCTGCAAAGTTTCTGGTGAGAAATCAGCTGAGAATTAAATGGGTGTCCTTTTGTAAGTTACTACTTGCATTTCTCTTGCTGTTTTTAGAATTTTCTCTTTTTCTTTAACTTTTGCTATTTTAATTATGATGTGTCTTGGTGTGTTCTTGTTTTGGGTCATCTTGTTTGGGATTCTCTGTGCATCCTGGACTTGTATGTCTCTTTTCTTTGCCAGGTTAGGAAAATTTTCAGTCATTATTTCTTCGAATAATTTCTTGATCCCTTGCTTTTCCCCTGTCCCTTCTGATACATCTATGATTCTGATATTCTTCCACTTAAATTGACCCAGAGGAATCTCAATCTATTCTCATTTTTCTGGATTCTCATATCTATCCATTCTAAAGTTTTCTGCTGACTTTTCCTGCGGATCACTGCTTTGCACTTCTGTTTTATCTAGTTTGGTGACTTTTAGTCCATTCTACATTTCATTATCTCCCTCTGGTCCTTTATAATGGTTTGTAAGTCTTCTTTAATGCTTGCTATCTCTCTGTTGAATTTATCATTCAGTTCTTTAAGCATTTTTTATAATCGTTGCTTTGAGCTCTGTTTCTGATAATTCATCTGTACTCATCTCTTTAATTCTCTGGTTTCTCATATTTGCAGCCTCTCTGAACCTCATCAGCTGTAGCTGGTGTTCACTGCTGATACTGGGCGGGCAGAGGTCTGCAGGGGAGGGGCATTTTCAGCTTTGTTTTCTTCCTGTGGCTCTGGAGGTCATGCAGGGACTTTGGGCATGATTGGCTTGCCCTGCAGGCAGATTCTGCCCTGAGCCTTAGGGTCAGTCCTATATAGTGGTCTTTCAAACCATCCTGGTTCTGAGCCAAGAAATGCGTGCACAGCTCCCTCTCTCCTCCTTCCTGGCAGGAGCATTTGCGTTGCGGCTTCTCACTGTGCAGCTGCTCCCCTTCCTCTGGGAACTGGTGTGAAGTCCTGCATTGTGGTTTGCAAACTGGTCTGCACCTCCTGAGACCAAAGTGAGGTGGGTACAGAATTCACGCCCCTGCCTCTGGGCCCCCTTTCCTCTGTCCCGCAGACTGAGTGTGCTCAGAGTGCTCTCTTGCTGCCTTCTTCCTCCTTCCTCCCCCAGCGAGTAGAGTTCCAAGCGGGGACCTACACAACTGAGTCCCCACTCTTCCCTTTATTTCTCCTTTGTTTAACCCTATGCCCACCTGCATACATTAATGTGATGAGGGGGTTTCGTAGCTATTATTGTGTGTTTTGTAGAGGGCCCTTGGTTGAGGTATAGGTGTTTTCTTAGTTGTAATCTCCAGAGTTTTTCAGAGATCCCTCTCATGCTGCTGTTTTGTTGCATCTCCCTCCACTCACAATTTTACCAGTCTGATGATTAGGAAAATTTTCCCAAAGATTAGCTTCTGACTCCCCATGTTTCCTTTTTCACCCACATACTTCTGTTGCTGGATGCCCTAGGACATGTTCATGTCACAGTACAACCTCCTGCTTTGAACAGTTGTGTGGTGAAGCTGGGTGAGTCAGCATGGTAGGCATTAGGGATATTCCTGAAAGCCATTACTTACACTGGGCAGGCTAGCAATAACTTAGACATGGAAGTGGTTGTAAATCCCATGAATATATCTCATTCAACCCAAAGTAAATGTTACTCTATTCAATTTTTTAAAACTGACTCTTAAACATGCCTATAGCAGGTTCCCACCACCAATATGAAAAGTTAAGTCATAGTCAGGAAGGGACAGTGTTCTTAACTAATTGTTGTTACAAGATCTCATGTTTCCATATGTTATAGAAATACATCTGAGTACATTGCTGGTGTCCCTCCCAGGGTCTTGGGAGATCCCTATGAAAGTGAAGATTCTGAACTTTACATACTATTAACTTTACAGAAAACCTGACTGCCTGACCAAGTGCCTGGACTTTTGCCTTTGGAAATACTATTCTTTAGATTTCTGGTCTAGATGTGTGTACCCGTGGAAGCACCAGAACATGGTGCTGATGGCCATAGCTGCTGTCATGGTAATACAAGGGGACCTCTCTCTTTCCCCCTCCCTGTGCTTCCTTTTGTTCTGGTAGTCCCAAAGCACAGCATTATACTTGGCACATAGCTTGTGGAAAAGCAAGAAGATAAACCTGTTTCACAGTTCAAATCCCACTTTTGCCATTTGACTTTTGGAAAATTTGTTTATATTTATGGGCCTCAATTGTACATTGGAGTTAATAATAAATACCTTTAAAGATTTCCATAAGAATGCAAGATAATACTTGTAAGTTAGTTCATTTTTGTGAGCCTCAGTTTACTCATTTATGAAGGAAAATTAACATATCTAGGAAAGTTGTTTTGAGAATCTGAGGTAATACATGTAAATTAACTAGCACAGTGCTCAGAATATAGATAGCATTGGTCAATAAGTCATAGCTACTTGGGGGTTAGAAAATATTTTTGTGCTCTTTTATACTTCCCAGACTACCTTGCAGTTAGGTTGAAGTCATGTGACTAGCTCCAGCCAATGAAATGTGAGAAGGAAGTGGCATTTATGGGCTAAGACAGTTAAAAGCCTCTGTACTTCCTGCATTTCTTCCTACCTCTGCAGCAGCATCCTTGGTGATAGTGTAGCTGTAATATGTAAGGAGCCTGGATCCCTGGGTCACTATCAAAGGAGAACATGAAATAAAAGTTGATTATTTTAAACCACTATGATTTGGGTTTTTGTTGTTGTTGTTGTTGTTGTTGTTGTTACTACACCTTAGCCTAGCATTATATTGTCATTATTATTTTTGTTGTTTTGTTACTATTACTTTTGTTACTGAATTTAACAAATTACTCCAAAACATTGGCATTTTTAGTGGTACATGGTGTTAAAGTATTAGCTTTTGCCCTCAGTAATGGGGACACAAACAAAATTGCTGTTGTATATAAAACCCCTAATTCTTCCACAAACATAGATTTCAAGAATATCAAACTAAAATAAAATAAAAAGGAGAAAAAGTGCTTTAAAATTTTGATTTGGCTCACCAGCTAAGTCTCTTTATTCAGGCTACCTTATTTCCTTAAAACCCTGACTCTAAGAGTCAATGCATATTTTCATGACATTAAAAAGTGATGTCCTTTTCTATCAAAGTTCTAGAAATTATGTTTTCTTTCTTCTCAATTTTATTGGCTCAGCAACCTTTCATGCCTTAATAAAAAGTCTAATTAGAGTGTTTTGCATTATCTTTCCCATTAGGAATAAATTCCATATTCACAGATTCATGGATAGGCAACTGGTAGTTAACCTTTAGAGTTTAGTTATCAGCAAGAACCAGCATAAAGTGAATAGCTCTGTTCTTATTTTTGTAGAAGCCATCACTTAAACTACATAGAAAACATCTACTTATCTATCTATTTATTTATTTATTTATTTATACTGTGACCCTAAGAATAGTTGCATATATCCACCTGTCTTTGAGAAGACTGGTAGAAATGCTAGCTTGATCAGCTATTTCCTAGAGCTTATGCAGTTGTTATCAGGAGCTTCCAGAAGTAAACATAATTCAAAGGGCCAGTGAAAATTATGGCAAGGGGTTAATATCTTAAGAGTTTCTGGGCATGCCACCCCAAATATCCTGCTTTGTCATATGAATTATTTTGAGCTGCAGGCACTTGAGATACAGTAGATGCGGGAAGGTTCTCTGACCTCCCCCTTTATACCTAAAAGCAGGGCATAAATTTCCCATGAGAAAGATGCCCTCTCAGTACCAGAAGGAGAAAAGTGTCCTTATCATTAGAGACTGGAAATTGATGCTAAAATGGAGCTATACCAGCAAACTTACTAAAATAACCCTATCTTCCAAGTTTTACCCATCTATCTCCTAGTCACTTCCCAAAATTTACTGCCTCTATCCCAAACCCCTTGCCTTATTTCTTACAATTTATTGTTTGTCTAAAAAGTATAAAAGCTTTCTGCTCTGATCACTTCTTTATTCTCTTGTGAAAGCCTCCATGTACATGAAAAATTCTAATAAAACTTGAATGCTTTTTCTCCTGTTAATCTATCTTCTTCAGTTTAATTCCTAGGCCCAGCCAGAGACCCTGAGTGAATAGAGAAATTTTCTCCCCTAAGTGAGGCAGGACCCAAACAAACCAGAATTTATCTATTAAAAAATTGTGTATTTATTCTTACATGTTTAAACTTCAGTCACCTTCAAAATACTCTCCATTTGATGTACTACACCTTTTGAGATGCTTTTTCCACTGCTCAAACCAGTTACTGAACTCATTGATTTTGATGCCTTTTAGTGCTTCTGCCATTTTTTGTTTCATCTCTTCCACATTGGCAAAACATTTCCTTTTGTGGACTTCTTTCATCCAGGGAAGCAAAAAAAAGTTGCTTAAGGCGAGATTGGGTGAATAGGGAGGGTCATGCCATTTTTGGTCAAAAACTGCCGAACACCCAGTGTGGTGTGGGCAGGTGTGTTGTCATGCCGCACATTGTTTGTGTAAATCACCCATCATGAAATGGGCAAACCCATTGAAAGAATCTCCAAAAGCAATTCACTGAGCTAAAAACTCAGACTCTCACAACAAGCCCAGCTGGTACACTGTTGCACATGGGTTCCTAGATGTCAGTCCCCAGAGGGCTAAAGCGAGGCCCACTGTAAAGGTTTAAAGCCAGGCCCGCCGCCCAGGCTTGACCTTGGTATAATCAGTCCCTGTCTGGGGCTGAGGAATTCCTGGGGCTGACAGTTACTGCGCATGTACTGCCTTATGTGACCATGAAAACCCCAACAACTGCTATTGGGCAGATGGGGCAAGAGGCCACCTTTGTTTGAATACGTATATATAGTCCCAGGTGCACAGTAAAGTAGCGGGCTTGCTTGCTGGTGTGTTTATGGTCCCCCATGTTGGCTCCGCGTGTGTTTTTTCAATTGGATGTACCACCGCCGAAACCTGCCCTGCCTGGAAACCTTGGCAATGACACTAGAACACTCACCTAGCGAGGGAAGCCAGTACTATAAGGGGCCCACAGAAGATAATTCCGGTTATTTTTGGGTCCTCCCTCATATGCCAAGGAAATAATACCATGTTGGGTTGGAAATTGGTGTGAAGCTCTAAAGAGGTGACAAAACCATGGTTCAGAAAGTTGGAAAGTTAGGTGGGATGCAAGATGGTTTGGAAAGTAGATCCTGGACCAAGAAAGAGTCCTGGATCTTTTTCTCTCTGAATGATGTCTGGGATGGGGCAGGCAAGCAGGGCTGAGGGGCAGGTCATCATCGGCTTAAAAATGTGGAATTAAGGACGCTCAGTCCATATGACAAAAGTGAGAAAGCTTCTGACACAAAGGAAAAATGCTGATACTCATTAAACTTGAAGATGTGATAAGAGAAATACATGCACATGAATTTCGAAATCATAGTAACATTTGACAACATATTGAACTTAAGGGGGTTTCATAACCTCAGTCTAAGTATGGACAGAGGGCTTTACTGTGAGCTTTTATATGACTTTTGTTTCTAGATATTTTATGCCAGAAAAAGAACAAAGGCTAAAAAAATACACATCTAATGAGACTCCTTGAATCTGCAACTGAACCACTGTGTTGTAGAAATGCAGGCGTACTCGGAGATAATCATGGATTCATGCAGACCACCACAGTGAAGAGAGTCGTTATCATTTGCTGGGAGAGCGTCTTGCCTTCAAGTTTTAAAACACACAGCACCTGTGAAAAGCAAGGAGCCATAAAACGAGGCATGCCTGTACTTGGATAGTCATGACAGGTGAGCCTAACGTGAACAGTCGTCTTGGCAATGGGAAAAATCTACATAACAAGTGGCAGATCTATTCCCAGCAAGGAGAAATGCAAAGGAAAAGGCGGGGAGCGGGTATTTCGGAAAGCCAGAAGCCTTGTGGTGTCTCAGCAGAATCACGGGCCAGAGTTCTCTACTGCTTCGGTTTACCCACTCTAGCAAAAGACAAGTCGTTTCCCTGAGTCAAATAACAAAACCCACTAGAAAAAGGAGGAGAAAATCCTCCCTGTGAGCTGCAGGGCTTGTCCCACTTTCAGAGCAACTGCCCCCAGCAAGTACGTCCCCTCGCTTCAGTCTGGTTAACCACCTGCAGGCCCTGCTAACAACTATCTCTGTTCCAGTTCTTTCCTAAGGCATAGGTTCGCAGACTTTACCATTGGAATCACCTGCAGGGTCTGTGAAAACACGGACTGCTGGCCCCACCCCCAAGTTTCCGATTCAGTAGGTCTGGGGCGAAGCCCAGGCATTGGCCTTTCCAACAAGTCTCCTGGAGATGCTGTTGCTGATGGTCTGATGATCGTCGTTGAAGACATGCTGCTTTCATACATGGAGGTATTTTTTTAAAGTACATTATTCACAAAAACAAACCCTTTTCTGTTGTCCTGGACTATGTTTACCAATCATTTCTTATTGCTAGATGCTGGTGTTTAAAAGGTTTCTAAAGGTGTTTTCTGAATCACCGAAGTAATGAATCTCAAGTGTTGGACAAAGCTTACAGGGTCAGATTTTCTGAACTCCTTCTCCCCTCCTTTCTTTCTGGGGCTTTAACATATAACTTTACCCTTTGTGCTTTAATCTGGTATTCTTGGACTTTATGGTAAAGACTGTCTTCCTCTCCAGCCAGCTGTTTCTCAGTGACAGTCCCTTCCTTGTTTCACCTCTTCACAGGTAAGGGGATAGCCTAAGGAATAGATTGACTTTAGTAAAGAGCGCTGTAAATAGATATTATTTAATCAGTCTGACTTATGGTCATCTCCCTTCTCAGAGAGAGCACTACTCAGCCCTAGCTGATTTTCTGTTCTATTATTTGATCTTCCATTGTTTTGGGGGATTTTTCCCCCTTTGTGGAAAACATGATGTAATTCTTGCAGACGAGAATCAATTTAATTCCTTCTCTTTTTTTAGTTCTGAAAATTCTTTTTTTTTTTTTTTCTCCAGGTTCATAACATTTTAGCCTCAGAACTTTTTGTCATAGGGTCCTCCTACTTGCTCTTTTTGTTTGCTTGTTATTATCTGTATTTTTTATTGTGGTAAAACGTACATAAAGTTTACCCTTTTAACCCATTTAAAGTGTACAAGTAAGTGGTATCAAGGACACTTACAGTCTGTGCTACTGTCACCACTATCCCTTTTCAGAACTTTTTTGTTATCAAACTCTGTACTCATTGAACTTCCCATTCTCTTCCCCTCTCGCCCCCGCAACCTCCCACCCCCACCCCAGCCCCTCTTTTCTACTTTCCATCTCTGAATTTGTCAATTCTAGGTGTGTCATGTATGTGGGATTCCACAATAATTGCCCTTTTGTGTCTGGCTTATTTCCCTTACCATAACGTTTCCAAGTTCATCCACGCTTGCTTTTATAATTTGCATTTCTTCTTAGATCTTTGCAATAGAGCTTGGATTTTTTTCTCGTGCCCTTTCTGTAAGAAACTTTTTTTAAAATTTCATGACCATCTTTTCCTATATTTATTTTTGAAAACTAAGTATAACTATCATGAAGGTAAGGATTCTACAATTTATTTTGTTTGACTTTTACTAGCAGGTGAAAATAGTTTTGTGTGCTGTTTATTCATTCTGTGACTCATGTGTGGGTGTCCCTGAAATCTCTACTATCTCGTTCCATACCCAGTCACAGCAAGTAGAGTTTTCCAAAAACAATTTAGGTGTCTCTTAGAATTTTTCCAAGAGCTTTCTTTCTAGATCCTTTTAGAATAATCTTTAAAGATGAGGGCCTCAGAAATTTAAAAAAAAAAAACAAAAAAAACAAAAAAAACAATAAAAGTACCTATTAGCAGCTGTATTGCTTGAACTTTATCTGCTAGGCTACTTCCTCTTTAGCATTCTGCCATTAACATGGCTAGGCTATTGTGTTTTGTTTTGTTTTTGTTTTTCTTCAAATGATGACTGAAGAAAGTAAATGCTAGGGTTGTGAAAAAGTTGAAAAGACAAGAGAATCTTTTAATTACCTTTACCTGTATTTTGTTTTGTAGTCTGGTGCCTTACATCAGACAGGGCAGTCGCACATGAATCTCCGCCAAAGAGGGGAAAAAACACCAATCTGATAAATATTATTAGAGCAGTGTGAAATGACACCCTTTGATTACATGAGTGCAGGCTGTGCATCCAGTTGTTAAAGTTGTGGAGAATTTAACGATGCCTCCAGAGAAAGTAGCTAGGACAACCAAAGCACTAGATCAAAAGAAATCAGATTTTTACCAAGGACAGTCAATATCTTTTCTATCATTTGAAAGTCATATAACTTATAAAGTGCTTGGAAATTAGGGGCTCAACTACTGCCCAACTATCAGCTGGATGGTATCAAGCATCCAATAAGTCAAAAGACTTTCTGTTCATAAAGATCTCATTAATGTGTATACAACTGTGTACACATAATTTGAAAAAATCTAGGTATAGCTATGAGTTCTTGCTTTTAAAAAATTGCTTATTGGTACAAATAGTAAAGGATGTTTTAACAATTAGTAACTCTTTCCTTTGGTATCTGACAAACTCCATGCACTCAAAGAACAGAGACTGTGTGTTGTTTTTACTGGATTTGCAATTTACTAGGTTAAGCTTGGCTTCATTTCCAAGTTCAAAGTTACTTAAGCAAACTGGGGAAAATAAATGACATTGTATATACCTTTTGTAGGCAGGTAAAATAGAAATCACTTTTATAGAAATATCAGTCTTGCATTCATTAGAAAATTATTTAAAAAATGACTCACACTACAGAAGCAAGGAATGAAGAGATGATTTGTCAAAGATGAAATTTTAACCCCTCTGCCTCTCTTGAAACTCTGCTTGCAATTAAGAACTTGAAGCATTGAATACATATTGCTGCTCTATTTTCTAGCATGGAACTTCTTAATACAGGCATACCTCAGATATATCGCAGGCTTGGTTCCAGACCACCGAAATAAAGTGTATGACAATAAAGAGAGTCACATGGATTTTTGTGTTTCCCAGTGCATATAAAAGTTATGTTTAACCTATACTGTAGCCTATTGAGTGTGCAATAGCATTGTGTCTAAAAAACTGGACACACTTTAGTTAAAAGACTTTATTTCTGAAAAATAGTAACCATAATCTGAGCCTGTTGGATAAAGGTTGCCAATAAGACTTGCTTGATACAGGGTTGCCACAAACCTTCAATTTGGGAAAAAACCAGAATGTCTGTGAAGTACAGCAAAGTGAGGTGCAATACAACGAGATATGCCAATAGTTATTAAAAAGGAAGTTTTCCCTCTTTCTAGTTCTTTATTCAGCCTCTGATTCCCCGAGTACTAAGATAATTTACTCCATTTAGTAAAACAAATAATTGAAAGAAACTTTGTTAAGCCTCACTTCCTATTTGAAGGTCAGTAAGCAAAGTTCTGTCTTGTAAAAAGTTCATAATTTGGCAAGGGTAAGGTGGAAATAAGGTGAATGTATGCAGGTGGTTAAGGTAATGCAAAGAAGACAACTGCTAAGGGCAGTTACAGAGTGCTCCGGGGCTTTGAATGGGGGAAGAGATTGAGTATCCCGGGAAGGATAAGGAAAACGCTTAGGTGGTAGCTTTTGAGAGGAATCAAAGTTTAGTGTGCGTCAGGATTACCTGGAAGAGTTGTTAAAACACAGATCGCTAGTATTTTGATTTAATAGGTCTGAGGGAGGGCCTGGAATTTGTATTACAGCTCTAACAAGTTCCCAGGTGATCCTCATACTGCTTTTCAGAGACAGCACTTGGAGAACCATTGCTCTTGCCTAGGGAGACTGAAAATGGAGTGTTTAACCCAGAGAAAGAGAATGAGACTATCTGCAAGGCAAGAAACTGAAGGGCACTTTAAAAATACTACTACCTTTTTTCTTTTCTTTTTAGTTACTTCAATTTAGCCAATGAAGTTTCAGTTCAGAGAGGTTAAAGAACTTGCTTAAAGTCACAGAGCGCATAAGCCCCAGAGTCAGGATTTGAACCCATGGAGTCAACCACCCAGGACGTTATCCTAACTGCTATGATTAATTGTAGCAAGCGTACATTTTTGTGAACATAGACATTTTGTTGGAGGTTGCAACTATATTTCAGAGGGCTTAAGTGCCAGGTAAGGAATTTTGTCCTTGGGATGCTGATGGAGATATCTTGACATTTTTTTTAAAATCAGGATTAATTGAGTAGCAATGTATATAATCAAGAGAGGCAGACGGATGGAAGCCTAGTTAGAAGTCTTTTATAACAGCCCAAGTGCAAGGAAAGGAAGTAAACTAGGGCAATTGCAGTTGGACTGGGGAGAAGCGGACGGCGCTAAGAGCAATTTTGTAGGCAGGCTATCCTGGTGATTCTCCATTTTTCTACCACCTGTGGTTCCATGATTTGAAAGATTGATTTTTGAAGCCAACTGGATTGAACGAAACAAAGAGAAATGTGTTTCAAATGAGATCAGTATTTCCCCCATTAGAACACATCCAGGCTGTAACTAACAGTTGATAATCATCAAGGGCTCAGAACCAAAGCAATGTCCGAGTTGTGATAAGAAGCACCCAACTTGAGCAAGTGAGCAGACATTAAAACGTATCTTACTGCTTTCACTCACGGGTCTTCATTACTGTGCCCATAGCCAAGGTCCGTCACGTAATGAACATTTTAAAGTTAAGTCCGACCTACATTTGTGTTTCAGGAATTCTTCTGATGCCATCAAAAGCCAGTGGAATGTTTTACTAATCCTGAGATAAAAAGTTACCATACTGATGTAAAATAATTCCAGTCCAAACAAAGAAATCCACGTGGTTTAATGCGTAAACACATAATTTCCACTAGGTATTTGAAAAATCGAATATATCTTTCCTGTCTTTATGGTTCTAAAAATACAGGATTTTGCTACCTGATAATGTGTGTGGGTGCCAGAGAGAAGGAGTCAAGGAAAACTTCCTAAGGTTCAGGTCTGGGTATTTTGGAGGATGGGGGGGTTTTGACTGAGACAGGAAGTTCAGAGAAGGGTTGGTGCTGAGGGGGAGGTGAATTATGACAGGCACTAGGGATGTCTCTTTAACTCAGGACCCCAAGGCAGGATACTATTACCCATCAGCCCTTACGAAAAAAAGTAGTAATGTTGGAACATTTTGGAGTCCAGAAAAACTGCATTGGTATTTTTTTTTTTTTTTCAAGGTGAAATGTTCTAACCTGATACATTTTAGAATGCAATTATCAGATAAAATTTTTTCTAATGTTGATCTAGAAGTTTCACTTGAACTTTCTGTCTTTGCTCATACTCTCAAGTCCCATGGAAAAAGGTGAAAAAGATCCAGGTTTTCTTTCAGACTCAACGGTGGTAGCCCACGTGTCTGTGGTGGTGAAATAGTTAAACAACAGGCCTCCTGCAGCTGCAGAAAGCACTCAATAATGTGATCCCTTTATGCACAATAGGATCTAGTTTCCCCCTCACCATAGCCTCTGGCCTGGGAGTCAGTTATTCTCACACTATCAAAAGCTAGGGTGCCTGAGAAGGGAGTCATGCACGGAAGCAGGTATTTACAGAGGGCCTGGGAAGCATCTCTTTCCACCTAAATTTCAGTATCTGTTCTGGAGCAAATTAGAAAGAACAGTAGCTGCAGCTATAAATACAATCTGTTATATGCATTTAGTAATTTAATTTTGAGCAATTATCATAAAAAATACTGAATGTGCATTATAAATTAGCAAGTGAAACTTGCTAAAGGAAATAATAGCTCTGACACATACTAAGGTAGGAAGTGAAACAGCATGAAACAGAGGAGTATCAGCAGATAATGGGGGCAAAAAGATGATGGGGGGCAAAAAGAAGACACAAGACCATAGCTGGTATATTATTCTTAGCCACACGTAGCTAAGTGACTCAGCATTCTCTAATAAGGAAAAATTAGAAAGAATGCTAAAAGGAAGTAGTTTCAGACTTCAAGTTACTTACAGTGGCTATATGTAGGTATGCATGTATTTGCTTAAATTAGCTGTTAGGGAAGCTCTATTTAGTTCATTCCTCAGTGGGGACTGAGTCATCAACAATTACTGTTTTACTTGCTTTACAGAGTCCATGATGAGCAGAATCTTTTGGGCGTTTCTAACCGGAACTAGATAGATCCAAGTGGCAATGGCAGCCTACCCCTTGGTACCCAGCACAAAGAAATGAGGGAGCGTCCCTGCATGCCTAAAGTCGCAGGAGCACTCACCTCGAGTTAGCGCAGCCCTGGCAGCTGGTAGGGCACAACCTGGGACAAATGGGAGGTTTAGGAATGAACCTTTAGCTTGAGGTTAAGTAGAGAGACTGCAGCTGGGTATGCAAGCTGTTCTGTCTTATAATCAAAAGGGTTTTTTGTTTTTTTTTGTATGGTTTTTTGACAGAGTTATTAAATGGCTTGCATGAAATAACATGCAGCATTTTGCAGTTGCTGTGCAATTACCTTATATCATCACCATGCAGTCAAAATACAAAAAGAAACTAAAGGGAGAGACAATTAACAGCAATTTGTAGCAAAGATGTCTGGAATAAGAACTCCTTGCTTGTTACCACTGGCTCTTACGTTAATCACCTAATTGCAAATTGGCTTTCATTAATGTCTGGATACCACCGAAATAATTTTATGCCTTCTCTATCCTGAGATCCTGCTATTTACTGTTATATAGAACATGCCTGTGCATATAGATAGTTTTTCCTTCCACAGGCATTGAATGGCTCCATTTATTCCTTTCAGTTTGGGGGCAAGGAAACAAGGCTAGTGAATCATGGGGCTGGATTCTGAACCCATCGCTCATAGATGGAATATAATAGAAAAATGGACGTGTTCTTTAAAGCATCTTTATTCACAAAAATGCCTACCACAAAGTCCAAAGTTCTGGAGAAGATAGGTATTTGCAGCCTTTGAATACTGCTCTACTCTTGCCATGGTATGTCCTGGCATGGTGACCTTCTCTCCTCAAAGAGGGTCAAGCTTAAAGCTACACTTTGCTTGCTACGTTTTAAAGGTGACTCTCATCTTCTGTTAATGTGAAAGGACACTAACTACCCTTTGTTTCTGGCACTTGTTAGTGTACAAAATCAAGAGAACAGTCTGCATGGCCCTCCCTGGACCCTAGGTGTGTATCATTCCAGATACTCTCATGGGACATACAGTAGCAACACCTGAAGAAGTAGAGCTTCCGTGAAGCAGTTTTGAGTAAGCAACCGATTGGTGTTTTTAGCACTACTACAGAGATGGGGCTGGGCTGGTATTCTCCTTTTCCTCCTTCAGTGCCAATCTGTTCATTATAGAAAATCATGTAGCGACAGAGTGTAAAGAAGCACACAAAAATGAAGCTTCCACCCCCACCCTGAAATAATCAATGTCAATGCTTTGCAATTTTTTTTAGTCATTCCTTTTCAAGATTCTTTATTTATACCTTTTGATACTTCCAGATGTACTTATTATTTCATTATCGAAAATGAATGTATATGAGGGTTGTCCAGAAAAAATCCAGCCATTGTCAGTATTTCAGGAATGGGTACGTGGCTGAATACTTTCCGGACAGCCCTCATATTTTCATCGGTCCAGGAACTATTCCAAGCCTAGGAAGGCTAGTTTTTGAAAATACAGTGTATAGATTACTTGTGCATTACTGGAAAGAAAATGCAGGATCATCTGTGTTCCATTTGTTGCATAATATAGTACCATTATAGCGCTCTGGTTTATATATAAATAAAAATTTTTAAGGCCTTTTGAAATACCATGCTCACCTCATTTTGAACCTATTCCCATTATGCTTTTTGTTATAGCTATGGATTATCTACTTTAATTATTGCAATGATTTTATCTTTTCTTGAAGTCTATTTAACTCAAAATTTATTTTTTATGAAAAAACAGTCTAATAAAATGTAACCTTAGGGAAATAAATAGAACACACCCAAGTAATGAATAAGCAGGTGAAAGGAAAAGCTATGAATTCAGTGTGAGTTCATGGTCTTAACTGCTTAGGTAAAACCCTCTTTACTCTCTGAACCACAGAAAAGGAACTTTTTGTTGTTGTTTTAAAATCACAGCTAGACCTAATACTAATGAAATTGTTTCATTTTTAGCAACTGGAAAAATCCAGCTTTTCTAAATGAAAAAGGTTCTCCTCTTCTTTAACATGTGATCATGTATTTCAAAGGCTTTCTAAAAATTAACATACTGACTAAGGTGATGAACCTATTTGGCTCTGACAGAAAATGTTACAACTGAAATGAACATGTTGAAGTCACGAAATCGATAAATTCAAGTGGGATGAATGAAAAATCTAATGATTGGCTTGTACTTTTTCCAAGTTAGTTTTCCCAGGCTCTCTGGTGACTTTTCACAAATAACTGTTATTCTGGAAGTACACAGGTTAATCTGGCTCCCAAACTAGTTTTCCTAGGCTACCTTGAAATCAGGTGCCTTAGCTTAAGCCTAAACCAAGTTCATCCAGTGTTCAGTCACACGTGAGTGAGCTGGAAAAATTTATTAAGAGGAGGTAGGGAGGGAATATGCTGTGTTTGAGTCTCCTGAGTAAAATTTCTTTCCCGGAAGGAAAGGGAGACCAGCTAGAGAGAAGGGGTGACATTGTGGCCGCCCACTCAAATTAATCCCTAATACCCAGACTAATTCCTAGTTCCTATGTGACAATTTAAGCAGTTTTGCCCAAAAGAGGCCTCTCAGCTTCAGGAGATTGCATCCTTGGCCTAGAGTTCTGTACTCACATTATGGGGCATTGTGCTAACAAGTGGGCATTGATGCTGTCCACTGCCTTTGCCGTCCATGGTAGGGGCAAATGTCACCCTATATCCAGGACAGGACAGGAAGAACACCAACAGGGCACCATGAAGACTGGTTTGTGGAATGCAGAGAAAGAAGAATATCTTTCGGGCTTCCATTGACAAGGCTGTCCAGTGCTGGGGTCTTAGAAGCAAGAGCTTCGATGAGCTTTCAGAGCCCAGATAGCTGGTAGAAGTGAAGAGGACAGCTCTGTAGTTTGGGACAGATAGCTCATCAGGACAGCATGCTAGATATAAGCTACCGAGGCTACAGGCCTTGTTAGTTTTGTTAACTGTTGTAGCCACAGCCCCTAGAATGGTGGCACGTATTAAATAGTTGCTGAGTGAATGGACATACATGTAATGGGGCATCTCATGTAACTCAGGCAGGAGTGGAACCAGCGTAAAGCAAACTACCTGAGTACAGTTCATCTCCAGCTGAACTTAGAAGTTGTCAAACTGGGAAAGGACAGTCTCCTCTAAGAGGCAAGGAAGATGGTTTTGGTTTGGGGTAGCTGGACAGAAGTATTTCGGTCAGGACCACTGAAAAAATTTGTAACCCAGATGGACTCTTCATGAGCTGCGGATGACCCTGTTTGCCTCATGCCTATCATCAAGAGTGTTTTGTAGAATATCTGCTGTGAGAAGGGGTACAGGCTCTGTAGTTATGTTAGTCACCTGTTGCTGAGTAACAAAGTTACCCTAAAATCTGGCAACTTATTTTGGAATTCAGGTGCAGCTTGACTGGGTGGTTCTGGCTCAGAGTATTTCACCAAGATACTGCCAAGCAGTTGGCTGGGGCTGTAGTCATGTCAAGGCTGGACTGGGCTTAGTGATCGGCTCCAAGCTCACTCATGTGGCTGCTGTAGGCTGGCAGGTTCTGGTCATGTGACCCTCTCCACAGGGCCGCTCAGACATGGTGGACTGCATTTTTCCAGGTGGGTGCGTGCGTGCGTGCGTGAGAGAGAGAGAGAGAGAGAGGGAGGGAGGGAGGGAGGGAGGGGAGAGGGTAAGGGTGGGAGAGGGAGCGAGAAATGCTGAGTGCCAAAATGAAACCGTAGTCTTTTATAACCTAATCTCAGAAGTGACATCCTTTTACTTCTGCCATACTCTATTGCTCACACAAACCCATCTGGAACACCACGGGAGAGAACCATTCCAGTGTGTGAATACCAAGAGGCAAGGATGCTCGAAAGCGATCTTAGAGGCTGGCTACCGCAATAGCTATGAGCAATGTCCCAAAGGAGCATGTGGCTGCACAGGACAAGGAGTGGCCTAATTTCAACCCTCACAGAGTTTGTAGTCTGTGCTGGGATATAAAAATATTTGAATAATGGCTCCCCCCCCCCCCAAAAAAAAAGTAAGTTATCTACAAGTTCAAAGTTAAATCCAAAGTTCTGTCCCATAGGTTTCTGCTTATACAGTATGGAGCATACGGTATGGAATGCTTCTGAAACCACTTAATTTGGGGCCCAACATCTGAAAATTATTTTCAGCTTAGCATCTCTGAATCCGTCTAATGTATGCAAACTGTCAGAAGGGACAAACAGAAGCCACGTTTTTTTGGGGGGAGGTAGTTCCCTGGCTGGGAATCGAACCCAGACCGCAGCATTGAAAGCACTGAAGTCTAGCCACCACACCACCAGGGAACCCCCCAAAAGTCAATTTTCAGTTCATCTTTTATTAGTTAATATTCTAGGCAAGAGTACGAGTATATCCTTTTGTCACTGCAAACCTCATTTTCTAGCTGTACCACCTCTTTTTGCCATTTCGAATTATCTTCATGGACTTTCTTACACCTCTAGTACAGTCTCTCTCTCTCTCTAAAAAAAAAAAAAAAGCTGTATTTCCATCTAGAAAGCATTCCATCCACACCGTCTCCCAGCTTGTACAAATCATTCAAAGGCCATCTGACAAGTGAGGACGTGCACCTGCATCCTGGTGCAACTGCAGAGATGTCTGGGCTCCAACAGGCAGGGCCTTCCCGTGGGCTGAGCTCAGCAGACAGTCCCTGTGTGGAGTGTTGCCACCCTCGCAGGGCTTGGCGAGGTGTTGCTCCTGTGGCTGCATTTCCATACAGGGAAATGCTCTGCCAAAGAAGAATCCCAGAATGTCCTGTTTGAGATCCACGTTTAAGCACTCCCACGGGCTCAGCTTGGGCAGGTTCCCCCTCCCTCGTCTGGATTAGCCGTGCCCCATCTGTCACCGCAGCCAGCTTGACTATACCACAAGGAGTTAGCACTGTCCCTCTGCACACAGCCAAGCCACACTGGAGCAAGGGAGCCTCTAATTGCTTCTCTAGAACCAGTAGATGCAGTGACCTAATAGTTTTTTTCCACAGCTATTGTTCTGATCACATGAGAGCTATCCGTAATCCTTATAATCTAAATTTTCCAAACCCTGGCAGTCGTCGTGATTTGAGTTTGAATTAATCTTTAAGCCATTTGATTCCTTAGATCTTTGAAGCCTTTAGACAATAAAAGTGCAAGTTGCTAAACTTCGGCTGTTTTGTAAAACTGCATAGTAGATAACCATTGCAGCCGCCTTTTTCCTTGCTTAGATAAGCTCTGCTGGTACGGATTGATAAACTTGATCTCAGCATTCTGATGAGGGAGTGGTTTTATTAAACCACTGAGTTTGACTCTGGAACGTAGTTCTCCACAGTAAAGTTAATGTAGGAAAATCTGATGCTTTTTTAAAGGGCCAGTGAAGTTACTTATCAAAATTTTACTCTGACCTAAATTTCAATTTACTTACTACCCAGTCTTCAATAAACCTACTAAGACATTGTTTAAATTATAGACTCTAGTTACAGAAGCCACTTCTGATGACCCTCTCAGTGCTAAAACAGTCATGATTTTAGAAAGGATTGTTTGTATGTGGGTCTCTGATGAGAGAGGAAATGGTACCTTCATTTAACTAATGGGGGAAAAATGAGTATTTTTGGTGACTATATTCTTCTTTTCTTTGTCTCTAATAGTTTATTTCCTATGACTTTACCCATTGCTTAATATAATCTAGTTTTCAAGGAAATTACACAAAGATTGTTCTACCTTTAACAAAACTTACACAGTCTTTGCATATAATGCTCTAAAAACTCTAGACAAAGCATGACAAAAACGGTGATTCATTTGGGAGTATTACTGCAAAGTATCCCCAGCAGAGGATATCTTGTCCCCCTAGACAGGTACCTGCACTACTGCCACTATGAAACTTTGAAAAAATATATCACTTGGTTGTTTTCAATGCCTTCACAAAGGTCATTTTATTTATCTGCTAACATTTAATAAGCACTTGTTGAATTCTACTTTGTGCCAGGCAGAGAAGTAGGTACACTTAAAGCTTTCTGACTGTGACACAACAGGCCATGCTTGCACCCTGTGCCCATCACTGCCAAGAGGAGGGGGAAGGTATTTAAAAATGCCTATTTTGTGGGGAGTAGAGAAGGGGGAAGATGGATTAACAATCATCCCTTTCTATAATAAAACTTTCTTTGACATCTGTCAGTCTGGGACTTAAGAGCCTTTCTAGATGAAAAACATAGCAACTTGCTATTTATCATCACATGTCATTTTATAAGAGCTTATATTTAGCCATGGGGCAGTTATGTACAAGACATTTCACAAATGAGGAAACCAAGGATCTAACTTGCTTATGGTCACATATTAAGTAATGGAACGTGGACTAGAACTGCATCATTTTGTCTCATCATAGGTTCTTTCCCCATATGTTGCTAAATAAAGGCAAACAAGGGGATTTATTGTTTTTCAGTTTATAGGCAAAAGAGGCATTGAATGCAGTGTGCTAGGAACCTGGTTCAGTGCATGCATCAATCTGTATTTGTAGAATGAATGTCTTGCCCATGTCACAGAGTGAAGCTTTAATGAGGTGGGCAATAGAAATAAAAATCTGTGCAACAGTGAGGCTCCGCTTGTAGCTTCCCTTGACGTGCATCTACATGGGCTGGCACTCTTCTTGAGCACTGGCTGAGAGGGAAGCTTTTCCTTGTTTTCATTCCTGATTCAGAGTGCCAGGTCCTTGTATTTGACTTTAAATTGATTATGACAGCACATCCTGTTTACTTGGATTCGTTCACAATTATTCTTTTTGTCTTCTGTTCTATAACACAAGGGTTACTTTTTCCTACCTCACCGGACGCTTAACATCCTTCATGTGTGTGAGTTTGTTTAGTTCTCGCAAATACATTTCGCAACTGTATTTAACAACCCAATCAATTCATAGGATTGTGGTGGGTGGTGGTAGTAGAGTGAAATTCTTCAAGGTTTTTTTTGCCTGGCTATAAATGACATGATTCATTCTTTATGAAGTATTACTCAAAACAATTCTTAAAGTGATCCAATTCACTAATTAAATCAATCATGATGTTTTTACTGAGAGTTTTTGATTTCCAAAAATCAGAATTTGATGCAGTGAGTAAGGACTTGGGAATATAGTTTTGCAGAGAACCTACTTCTGTTTGAAACTTGAGAAACTGCTGACCAAATTTCAGAAAAGTTAGAACATAAGCCTTATGCTGCATAATTATCAGTGAAACCAGTTTTTAAAAATGACACCTCACCATCAAATAGCCAACAATAGAAGTATTTCATAATTGGCAGCAACTAACCCTTTTCAACTTTCATTGAGATGAGAGATGAGATTTAATCTGTACTTTTCCCTTTGAAGCACCAAGCCCTTTGTAAAGAAATGAATTTATTTTCATGTAAGTGAGGGGCTGGCACAGTCTATAAGCAGTGGAAAATTTCCATGTGCCATCTCGTGGAGTTCTCCACTGAGGGATCAGAGAATTCTATACACATACTGACCGGATCTGTGTGACCGCTTACCTGGGTCACTCAATGTGCCACCTCACTTGTTGTATAACCATAAATGTAAACATTGGGCTATAGAAATACTGGCCTTGTACCTAACAGGAAGAAAATTAGCTCTACATTTAGAATCTTATTCTCAGAGTCTCATTTCTGTCTTCTAATCTGAATAGATTCACACCTCTTGATTGCCCTTTTGTTTTGAGGCGCTATTCCCTAAAGTCATGTTATAGTATCCGTAGTTTCCTCAAAGCATGTGCACGTTTTGGGTGCCTTTTAGGTTCTTTCCATCTTCCTTGTCCTCCTGTATAATTTTACCTTGGATTTCTTTCTTTCTTTCTTTCTTTCTTTTTATTCAATCTTCTTTACATGCATATTTTCTGTTCGGTTCTCTAGTACTCTTGATTTTTATCCATTCTTCTTCATTGAGTCTCACAGAGTCTCTAAAGAGATCTATTTGGAATGGCAAGTGGTGATAAAGAGAGGCACTTCCTCCCAATAACACTGTTAGGTTTGGATTTTGGTTTTCAGAATCTTAGTTTTTCTGTGAACCATTCTAATAATACCTCTATGTGTAGCAAAAAATTCTGTTTCAGATGATCCTCAAAACAATTTTAAGTGCAATAAACTATATCATGGTCCTGAAACTTCAAAGAATCAATACTTTTTCATCAGCCTAGATTCCTTTTTTGGATAAGGAGAGAACTGCTCTCTCGTCTTTGTTATCAGGCCCAAAGTTAACTTCTGGTGAGTTCTCTAGACGCAGAAAATATAGTCATTGTCTGACTTTGGGACTCTATTAGATCATGGGCTTATTTGACTGCAAGCCACTCTGGGTCTTGAACAACTCCAGGTAGGGACAGCTATTCAAAATATTACATAAAATTGCTTGCTGTCATTTAGGCCCTTTTCTTTTTGTCTGTCTTGGGTGAACTCCTCTGCAAACTTGGTATTAAGTGAAAGCCAGCCTTCTTTTATCCTTTCAAACAATCTCTTGAGCCCCCCGTCTACTTTATTTGTCTCTTTTGAGTTTCCAAGACTACTGGGGAGCAAGGAAGAAGTAGGAGCCTGGCTTTTCATATCTAAGCAAGGAGAGAAAATGAGTCTGATCTTGTCCTATTGCCCCTGTCACCTGATGTCTCTATCGTAGACTGCTCCCAAGAGAGATAGTGTTTGTTATACCTGTTGATACTTCTATGGTACTAGACTGATCTAGATCCTGCCTAGGTTACAGGGGTCCTTAGAGGGAGTCCAATACCACTCTTTCAAAACTAAACTTGACTCTTGCTCTCACAGGCACCTTTTAGAACATTAGTTAAGTCTCAGGTTTGCTCGGTTGGTGTGTTCTCACATCTGTCCCCTTATAGACCCAGAATCACATCTTTTCTCTCTCCTTTGGGATCAAAGAGTCTGATTTCTCTCATACTAACACGTTGCTAAACTCTCTTTTGGGGAGGAGACCTCAGTAACTCAAAAGTGTTTTATCTTGTAAGGTTTCAGGGTGATTCCAAGATATTCATAGCTACTCTTCTTTTTGTTGGGGGAGGGTCATGGTCGGAGCACAATCCTCAGTGATACAAGCATTATTTTAAGTCACTTTTCTAGATGAATATATAGTTTAATTGTTTTCCTAAACTGGGACATTTTAAAAAGGGCACTATTAATAATTATATCAAGATTCTTCTTAAACAAGGCAAAGTAGAATGTTTAGTTACCATAAATTTCTTTCATTAGAGAGGAAAAGGAAGCACAAATGTAACCTATGGTGGGCATTCTACATAGGTACTGTCCCATTTCAGATGGTACATGGGGTCAGCCTACTGACACCTTGAACTTAGCCCAGTGAGACTAGGCTAAATTCAAGGTGTCAGTAGGCTGACTGCACATGCTGTTTGAAATGGGACAGTACCATTGTTTTCTGTCCGTTTTAAAATGTATATCCGGTCAGCCTATAATGCACAAACATCTACAACTTTTACATCTCAACAGAAAAATCAAAGTTTGTCTTCAAATAAAGGTATATATTATATTAATCACACAAAGACCCATAACTAAGTATTCTTTATTTATATCATCAACATTTATTGAGCATCAACTACGTGCCAGGCTATACTAGCCACAGGGGCTACTTGATGAGTTGATGTAGTTCCTGTCTGCTTTTTGAATAAAAAAAATCATGTCAAAATTTACATCTACTGCTTCTCCCGTGAAATTGCTGGTGTTCCTTATATTAGATGATATTAAAATTGAAATCATTTGATACCTCAGTGAATCCCTTCTTTGTTATTGTTTTAAATTTCCTTTCATACAAACAGCAGTTGAATGAATGGTTTGGATTGGGGATATGCCAATGCTTTATTCCTCTTAGAATTACAGACTGTGATGACTCAGAAAAAATGCACATCCTGGCTTAGCATCAGTCATTGGTGATTATGGCTGCATTCAGTGTAAATCCTGCCCAACCTTTCAACTCAGAAGACAAAGTGCCCCCACTTATATTTGACAGTACCTGGAGGCTTATTACATTGCACTTCAGGCTGCTTCTGAGGAACTTGTAGGCAGATAGATACCTTGTTCATTCATGTGGCTTTATTAGATTCAATTGAGTATAAAAAGTGTCTGCATTTATAATAATTCTTGAACATTAATAAACAGTAGGCCCCATTTTATTTGCATTTCACAAAGGATGATCTTTTTTATAAGGCTTGGTATTTAGGGAAGATTTTTGAGCTCTCTTCTAAGATGACTCAGCTCTTGACTGTGTGAATCAGAAATAATGTAAATTACAATGCTAAGTTACAAGTAAGGACAACTAGCTTGTAGGTTGTTTAGCATTCAGAAAAACCCTGCCTATTAAGTTAGGCAGTTAGGTCAATTGATGATATAATGGAGGCAAATATTGTGGAATGATGCAGTGTGCATGCTCACAGGTGTTGTGTACACATGGGATGCCCTGACCGCAGGCACTAACCACAATCCTAGCTCTCCCAGGTATCTGGAGAGGATGGAACAAGAAAAAAATTATCATCACGTCGCCCCAAACTCCTCAAAGCTCCCCAAATTCTAGAATATACCACATGGTTGAACAGCTAATTACATGCTGCCTCATGTTTTCCTTAACTTCTTTCACAAGTGCTTGTCTTAGCTCCCCAAATAGATCGTGAAAAGGCATAGTCCCAGGCAAATCTTGGAAGTGTGAGGAACTGGTGTTGGCAGTCCTCCCACCTCCTTTTTCTAGTAGGATACTGTGCTCTAGTTGAGACCTACCCAGTGTCACCATTCCAATTGGTAGGCTGACCTGACGCCCCATTTTAAATGGGACAGAAAACAATGGTACTGTCCCATTTCAAATGGTACATGTGATCAGCCTACGGACACCTTAAATTTAGTCCAGTGAGACTAGGGTGATCGTTTGTATCATTTGAAACAGGACAGTACTGTTTTCTGTCCTGTTTAAAACGAGGTGTCTGGTCAGCCTACCCATTAGGCAAGTCTGGTTAGAACTCCAACTCAGAACTTACCATGTGACCTGTGGCAGGTTACTTATCTCCTGGTTTAAGGCTAAAAATATGGGAAGGTTGTGAGGATTAAGCAAAATAAGGTATTGAAATGCCTTACACCATGCCTAGCACGTGTTAACAGTATAATAAATGCTACTCCTTTTTTCTCCTTCTTCTTTCTCTCAGTCAAATTCTATTTACATGGAAAACTCATTGGGACTTGCATTTCCTTTACATCTAGTAAAGGAAACATACACTTTCAGTAGAAAAAGGCTTTAGAAGTGATCTGGACTAGAGGTTTTCAAGGAGCCTTCTGTGGGACAGCAGGTTTCCCTCGAGAAGGCCTGCGGTGTTGGCCACGGAGTGGAGGGCGTGGGACCAGAGAAATGCTGCTTTTATCAGTTTTACCTAGTGAGATTTTCATAAGATTTCTTTTGGGGGGGGGGGTACAGAAAATATGTTTTTTTCAAAGCTGCTTTGGCCAATACTTTGTTTTAGTATAATATATGTGCTGCTGAACGGACCACAGTACTGCTTTGTTTTATAGATAAGGAAAAGGAGACCCGGAGAGGTTAGAAATCACTGCCTTGCTCCTTCCGCCCGCCAAGTCACTGCACTCTTGTAGCACTTCAATGCCACTTGACCAAACTCTATGTTGTATTCATGGGAATGTTGGTCAGTAAAGATTTATTTTGTTATTTTAATTTTCAATTACATTTGACATACAGTATTATATTGGTTTCAGGTGTACAGTATAGTGGTGAATTATTTATATAACTTATAAAATCCTCATTCTGATCCACCTGGTTCCCCTCTGACACCATACATAGTTATTACACTGTTATTGACTGTATGCCCTGTGCTGCACTTCACATCCCTGTGACTGTTTCGTAACTGTGAATTTGTGCTGCTTGATTTCTCCCTCTTTTTTCACTGACCTTTCTAGCTCTCCTTCTGTTGCCCCACCAAATATGGTGCCCATCTGATGCCACATATGGTTATTGCAACATCATTGATTATATTCCCCCATTATACCCTACACCCCCATAACTATTACTTTGTAACCACCTAACTGAACTTCCCAGTCCCCTCCCCTCATTTCACTTCCTTCTCAACCCTCCCCCATCTGGCAACAAACCAAATGTTCTCTATGTCTATTAATCTGTTTCTGTTCTGCTTGTTTGTTTGTTTATTTTTTGGATTTCACCTATAAGTGAAGTCAACTTGTATCTGTCTTCCTCTGTTTGATATTCCACTCATAATTGATAGATATGTAACTATTGCCATTTTATTAATCATAATTTTTGTTCATTATTTTTTTTTCACATGTTAAAGCAGTCCCTCTAACATTCTTTATAGTATTGGTTTGGGGTGATGAACTTAAGCTTTTTCTTGCCTGCAAAGCTCTTTATCTGTCCTTCAGTTTTGAATGCTAGCCTTGCTAGCTACATTAATTTTGGTTGTAGATCCTTGGTTTTTCATCCTGTTGAATATTTTTCTGCCAGTCCCTTCTGGCCTGCAAAGTTTCTTTCTTTCTTTTTTTCTTTTTTTTTTTTTTTGCTTTTTCGTATGTGGGTAGCTCCCTGACTGGTATTCGAACCCAGGCCGCAGCGCTGACAGCGCCAGCGCCGAAGCCTTAAGCCACTACACCACCAGGGAACTCCCTGGCCTGCAAAGTTTCTGTTGAGAAATCTGCTGACTGTCATGTAGGTGATCCCTTATACATTACTATTTGCCTTTCTCTTGCTGCTTTTAATATTACCTCTCTGTCTTTAACTTTTGCTGTTTTAATTATGATGTGTCTTGGTGTAGGCTGGTTTGTGTTTATCTTGTTGGGACTCTCTGTGTTTCCTGGGTTTGTATAGCTAGTTCCTTCACCAGGTTAGGAAAATTTTCAGTAATTATTTCTTCAAGTAAGTTCTCCATCCCTTGCTGTGTCTCTTCCCCTTCTGGCACTCCTATGATGTGAATGTTGTTATGCTTGATGTTGTCCCAGAGGAAACTTACATCTTTATATTTTTGGATACTTTTTTCTTTTTGTTGTTCTGATTGGATGTCTGCTACCTTTACCTTTAGATCACTGATTCGCACCCCTGCTTCATCTAGTCTAGTGAGTCCTTTTATTCCATTTTTCATGTCAATTATTATAATCTTTATCTCTTCCTGATCTTTATTTATGGTCCCTATGCCTTTCTTTCTGCTTGCTATCTCTCTGCTAAAGTTATCACTAATTTCTCTGATCATGTTTATAATCATTGTATTGAGCTCTCTCTTGATAGATTTAACTATCCTGTTTACTGTGATTTTGTGCTGTTTGAGTTTATTTTGAGCTGTATTTCTTTGTTTCCTCATTCTGGCAGCCTCTTTGTTTGTGGATAGTCTGCTCCTTAACCTGACACTTGCTGCTGCAGTTTCTTTGGGGTTCACTGCTAATATTGGGAGGGCAGAGGTCTGGAAGTATGAATAGTGGGGGGGCCCTGCACTGTGTTTTCTGCCTAGAGCTGTGGAGCTGGCAGAGTGGGCAGTATGGGCTTATGCTTTTATGTTCTCGGTTTGCCCCAAGGTCTCTGTCCTGAACCTTGATGCCAGCTGTCCTGTATAATGGTCCCTCAGACCGTGCTGGCATGGACCAAGAAATGTGTGCATGGCCCCCTCTCGCCTCCTTCCTGGGCCAGATCGAGGTCATGCTGTAGCTTCTCACCACCCCTATCGCTCCCCCTCCTCTTGGAACCAGAGTGAAGTTGGGCTGTCGCATTTCGAGCACCCGGTCTGCACCTCTTGGGGACCAAAGTGAGGTCTGGTAGCTGTGTCTCATGGCCCTGCCTCTGGACCTCCCTTTCTCTGTCCCTCGGAGTGAGTAGGGTCTGGAATGCTCACCCGCGGCCTTTATCCTCTTCCCTCCCCCAGTGTAGAGTTCTAAGAGGGGACCCATCTGCAGCCTGTGTCTCTGCACTTCCCCTTTATTCTCCTCTGCCACCTGCAAGTACTTTGATGTGACAAATAGGTTTCTTAGCTGGGTTTGTGCATTGTGTAGGGAGTCCTTAGTTGAGTTATAGATGTTTGTTGTAATCTCCAGGGGAATTTTCCAGGTGTTCCCTTTATACCACCATTTTGTTGCTCCCCAGTAAAGATGTATTAAATTTAAGTTTCCCCAAAGTATTGTAACTGTTTGACATTGAAACCCCTTCTATGAATGTTGACATAATTCTTTCTAAAGGTATTGGTGATTACCAAGACTCTAAGTTTCATTAGCCAATATATTTAGATTACAAAAGGTGAACAAATCTTTAAAAATATTTTAAGACAATTACTCAGTAATACATAAGTATATGCTACTAAACTTACAAACAATTAGAAATGTATGGAGTAAAAAGCAAAAGTGCTTCTTTAGTCATCAGCTTTCCTGTGAGCAAGACCAACTGACTTCCTACCCTGCTATTGAACCACTGTTAGATGTTTACTATGTAGCTTACCAAATATTATTCTGTGTATTTATATATAATCACATATAGTTCTACTTTCCTCCATGTAAATAAAACCAGACTCCTTATATTATTTTATGACTTGATTTTTTCCCTCCTAACAACATCATAGAGCAAGTAAATGTGTATCAATGCCTTTCTTAAATGTCTTCACAGTATTTCCATTATATTCCATGATGTGAGTGTCACTAAAAATGGGCAAGTAGGTAGGTGGTTTCTTTTTTTCTCATTACAAATATCCTTGAAATGAATATTCTTATATCTCTATGTACACATTTGAGAGTATATCTCTAAAATAAATACCTAGAAAATTCCAAAATCAATTAAAAAATTGATAGGTATAGACATACTACCCTACAAATTTCAATATTCATTTATATTCAAACTAATAAAGTACAAGAGTACATTTGCTCATCTCAACCAATACAAAATATTTAAACTTACACATTTTTCTTCTTTTATTATATTTTTAATTTTATATCTTAAATTTTTCCATTCAGAAAGACTAAAGTAGGCTCTTATCTTGTAAGTCTTTGTTTATTGGTGGGTTGAATGTTTTTGCATGTTATTTCCCTTTGTACATTTTTCTGTACATTATCGTTTATATTGTTGCACAGTTTTCTACTGATTGTCTTTTTATTGATTTATACCTTCTTTGTGTATTTGGATAGTAACCCTTTCTTGTATATGCCACATACTTTATCTTCATCCTTTAGTTTATATGGTATGCATATTTTCTCTTAATTTGTTTAACTTTTAACTTTGCTTATAAGGCTTTTAGCTTCGGCAAGTACTGTCAACTCTTTCTCTCATGTCCAAAGGATTCTATCCACCTTTCTAACATTCTTTTCTAAGACACTATCCCCTCTTGCAAGGACCACTGCAGTTGCCTCCTACCTGATCAACCAGCTTCTACTCTAGCTTGTCCACAATTATTCTCTTCATCTTTGCTATTTAAAACTATCAGATATTACTCTTCTTTTTTTTTTTTTTTTTTTAATGTGGATAGTTCCCTGGCCGGGAATCGAACCCAGGCCGCAGCGCTGACAGCGCCAGTGATGAAGCCGTAAGCCACTACACCACCAGGGAACTCCCAGATATTACTCTTCTTAAAATTCTTTAATTGTCTCACATTACATTTAGGAGAAAACCAAACTTCCCACTCTAGCTTACAGAGCTCTGTCTGGCCTACCTCTCAGACTTCCTCTTATATGGGGACAGGGCGTCAGGTACATAAACATTCAAGTTTGTCGAATAAGCCAGGTTGATTCTTAGTTTATGGCCCTTGCACTAATTATTCTCCCTGAATAGAAAACATCTAGCTTTTTGAATGACTGGGTCCTTGCCATTCGTGTTACAATTTAAATTTAATGTCTTCAGAGGAGATTATCCTCTAAACAATAGCCAGGGTAACTTTTGATCATTAATTACATCCAGCTTTATTTAATTCTTACCACAAGACACATACCATGATTTGATCCTCTATTTATTGGTTGGTTGTTGATTGAATGATTAATCTACTTACTGTCTATATATCCACCTAATTACCTATCCATTTACCTGTTTGCTACCTACATAATGTGATATTCACTCATCTATACATTCATTTATCTATTTGACCTTGTCACTAATATTTTAAAAATGTGCAGTAGATTCTCGGTTAACTGGCACCCATGGGGATTGATAGATAGTGGATAAATGTAAGTAGACGTTCTGTGAACCGTAACTCTGACGACCAGCACTCTCAAACAGCCGTCAAAAATCTCAAGCAACCCAGAAAAAAATTTGCTGATTGCTTGAGAGAGCCAGTTGCCTGAGTTCTGGGTAGCAGACAGCCCGCTGTATTTACTGCATTTATGAGTTTGGTTTGGGGAAAGAGTAGAGATAAATATGCAAGGGCTGTCCAGAAAAAAATCCAGCCATAAATGCCTCTATTTTTCATATTACATGGCTGGATACTTTCTGGACAGCGCTTGTATGTGATTGATTGTAGGATGATCATATAATTTATCATTCAAACCAGGACATTTTGGAGCTTAAAATGAATTATAATTACACTGGGACAAGAGATGTAACTTGGGACTGTCTCAGGTATATGGTTACCCAATTAATTCCCAGAAGTTTTTTTATTTAAATTATTGAAGCTTCATAACATTTGAATACCTGGTATGCTTTTTATTTTCTTATTTATTCTTTATTTAATAAATCTATTGACTATTCTAATACTTTATTCTTCCTAATGAACTTTACATTAATATTATCAAGTTCACATAACTCTATGTTGGTTCTTTTCTGGGAATTGTTAGATTTGTAGCAGAGATAATATTCAGGAACATGATATATTGCATTTGGTCAGAAATGACATTATTCAGAAACATAATGTATCTTTCTTCCTTTATTTCACTTTTAAAATATATTTCAGAATATTTAATATTTTCTTCATATGAGTGCTGTATATTATTTTTGTTAACTTTTTTCCTAAAGTCTTTTATTTTTTTGCTGTGCTGATGTAAGTGGGGCATTTTTTCCTCCACTTTATTTCTTTACCTATTATTATTGGTGTGTAGGAAAGATCTTAATATTTGCTTATTTATTTTATAACTATTCAGAGCCCTACGTCAGGTAATTTTTTTCTTTTCATACCATGTTTTTTTGTGTAGGAAATATAGTTGTGCTCACTGTGGAAAATTGTAGTTTTCAAAAATGACTGTAATAGCATCTTGTGTTCCATGTGCTCCTCTGAAGGTGACCTTGCCACTCTTCCACCGACACTCCCCTTTCGTTGACTCTAGGCTTCCTGCTCGTTTGTTGCTAATAGTGACATCTAAGCTTCTGCTCAGTTCTCCTGAAACACTCCCACTCTGGATGCTGTCTAGGGGGACATTTCTCAGTAAACAGACATAAGCTGTGAGGTGTCAAAGCCACATGGAAAGGCCATGTAGGTATTCTGGTTTACAGTTCCAGACAAGTGGTTAATTATCTTCGCCCAGAAACCAGCCATGTGAATAAAGAAGCTTCCAACCCCAGTCATTTCAGTCACTCCAGACACTCCTCCCAGCTGTGAGGCCCCAGACATTGAGGAGCAGACACAGGCCATCCCCACTGCACCCAGTCTAAATTCCTGATGCTCTGAGTCTGTGAGTACTAAGTTGGGGTTGTGTGTTATATAGCAATAAGTAAATAGAACACTCATGAATCAGTGCATAGAACAAAGAGTCATAACGCCTCTGCCATTTGTGAGCCTGAAGACCTTCATCAGATTAATTAAGCTTTCTTAGACTTATCTATGAAGTGCTATGTGCCTTTCCAAAACCACAGAGGACCAAGTGAGAAAATAATGTGAAAATATTTTGTAAAGATGAATATGAGAATGTAAAGCACTCTCCTTAAATATGAAGAGATGCATAAACATAAAGGCTAACTTTTGAGTCAATTATATATGTTGTTTTTAAGGTTGCTGATTTCCCTGGGCAGAGCTGGCCTGACCATGTGGGAAAGGAGGTTCCTAGCCTCAGGGAGCTGCATGCCACATCTCCGAAACATGAAAAGAACTCTGCTTGTTAGTGATGAATGACTGATTTTTTTTTTTTTTTTTTTTCTGGGAAAGGCAAGATTTGTGTGATCCCATTTAGAATTCAAGAGATCTGGAGAGCTCAGACATCACCTGTGGTAAAACTAAAGCTGCCAGAGAGTATCTCACCTTTGTTGAGATTTTTCTTTACAACCTAAGGTCACCACATTAAAAACAATCTGAACCACTTGTTCAGAGACCACAAACCTAGGCATCAGTCAAAATGCTTGACTCTCCACTGTGAAGTGCCAGAGCCCTCAATGATTAAGCAAGAGCAGGCCAATTTCTATGCGACCCAAGAAAATCAGTTAAAGTAAGTGTTTGACCTTTAGAAGATTAGTGAGATAGCAATCTCATTCTCAGTGTTTCCACTGTTTTCTTATGAATCTAAGAAAGGAAAGTACTTATACAGAAAGTATACAGATTTGAGCTTCCTGATTTATATGACTGAATTGTTCTCAAAACCAATTTCTGATCACCCTCTTTTTGACGCTATTAATTCTGCTGTATCTAAAACAAACAAGTTGTCTGTTTTAAGAATTTTACAGCTGTGAATAGGCAAATGAATAGAATTTAAGTCTTAAAGGCAGAGTGATCTATTGGAAAAGACAGTTGCTGTTTAGTAAGACTTTGGTTCAAATTGTATTGCACACAGCATTAACTCAGCTATCTACTTAAACTTCTTGAAGCTCAGAAATGGGGTAAACAGGGATAATAATATTTACCTCCTCATGCTATGGTGAGGATTAAATGGCTTCTTATATTTTTGGAAACAGTCATGTTAACATTTTTTTTTTTTTACCCCAACTTCCCTGGGTAAAAATCGTCTGCAAACATCAGTGTTGAACATCCCAACCATCTCCTTTCTCTTTCTTTATTTCCTCCAGGTATTTCTGAAACTTCCCAGGTGTTTCTATACATGTTCATACATGGGTCTCAGGCCTCATAAAGTTTAGAATAAAGCATTCCTTTAGCCTCAGCTTCCAGGCTTTCTCCCCATAGATTTTAGGGTTAAGATTAGACATAATTTTCTTCCTATGATACTATTTTCCTTCTTGGTCCTTGGTTATCTTCCTGCTGAAGTTCATAACTACCTCTTACTTGTGTGCAAATTAGTTCATGAAATAGACTTGGGAATCACTAGACTTCCTAGTTCCTAGGCACATCCAGACCCTGAATTCCAATTTCGACTTGGACACTTGACACAGAATGTCTCACATACATTATCTAATTTTACCCTAAGGTCAGGTCTCAAACTCAGGCCTTGTGATAGCACAGAGCCTTTTCTATATGCAACAGCTGGAGGTAGGCTCTGGCCTCACAGCTGAGATCAGACCCCTTTTCTTCAGGGACTTTGGAAGAGTCCACTCGGGGGCAGTAAATTCAATGGCTATTTTGTGGCTTAGCCTGGTAGCTAACCATGATAATTACCTCTAAAGGTTACCCTGCAAAACAAAAAACAAAAAACAAAAAATGATGATACCTTCTTACTCAGTACGAAACAAATCACATCTTTATTTTTCATCCTTGGCAAATCTGTGAGTGTAGTTTTCCTGAGTGAATAATTGTTCTTTGTGTTGAATTTCTATTGTGTATTCACAGCTTCCGTTTATGGGTAGAGCCATGGTTTAAAATAAACTGACCTCATAGAATTTCATGTTCAAAACCTTCCCTTTCCCTTTATATGTTGTTAAAGTGCTGGGATATTTCTTGGGAGTATTGGCAGAAAAGCTAGATAGTGCTGTCAAACATTGACTCACAGAGCACTCCTGTGATTTTTGATTCCCCATCAAAGATGCAGACCAGCTGGCACCCAGATTTAGTGCTCAGGGCAGTGAGCTTAGGCAGTTCAGCCGGCTGACTGCCATGAACACGCCTGGTAACTCAGAAAACTGAGGTTGAACGTTCATAGTGTATTGATTTCCAGTCAAGAAGCTAATAACTACACTCGCATAGACAAAAGAGATGGACAGTTGGTTAAAACAATTCTTCGGAGTCCTTTTTATGAGGGGGATCTGCAGGATTCCTCAAGTTTCAACCAAATATCTTCTACCTCTTTGGAAGGTCTGAACTATAGACCTCAGGAAACTACACGAGGTTCTTGGCTTTATCTTGGAGACTTCCGAGGAGACAGGAGAATCATAGCTGTGCGGCTCTGTGTCAGGAGACGGGTAGTTTCTGTGAATGGAAAGATCACATAACTCTTAAATTACAATCAGGGCTTTTATTGTTATTATTTTATCGTTATTGTCCTGAAGGATTCCTTTATGTCCGTCCTCATTGTCCTTACTCAAATTTCAGTTAATTTCTATGTCTTTTTAGACCTTTGGGGCAGGAATTTAAACCAAATTAGAAACGTATCAAAATCATAACTACCAGGCTACCAGCTAACCTTGAACCATCAATTGTTATTGATTTAACACCTGACTTAAATGAAAGGGTTTTTAAAAAATCTTTTCTTCTTTTTGAAATTCCAATGAATAAGTTAGAAATGAGCTTTTTTTTTTTTCCCTCTTCTAATGAAGAACGTCAAAATATGCTCGGAAATGAACTGAACACAATGGGTGGATATTTAATTTTCAGGTCTGCAATCAAAGGGAGACATTGGGCTCAGGGCTTGGGCAGTTAGGAAGCTGTACCTGATTACTTGAGATGTTGGGAAGAGTAATAAGCTTTTTTTGCAACTGTGGCTCATTTCTTGCCAGTTCCCTCCACCCTGCAACACAGGAAGTTTTTCATCTGAAACTCTGATGGTCTCCTGGTGCTGCATTGTCTAGGAAGTCCTTGGAAGGGCTGGGAAACCGTTAACCAGTCAGATCATTGTTCCATGCACTCCTATTAACTCCTGAAGCTTATAAAGCAGATTAGGCACAGCTCTAGTTTTCTGAGAAAAATGAGAGAGGAAAAAAAAAGTCTAATGTCTAATTTTCAAAAGGTATTGTAAAAAAGCCTTCCCTCCTAATGCTTGCATTACTTAAAATAACTACCATAACACCTCCGCTTTGCTTTTTCTGAGGAGAGCTCAAGTTTTTGTGCTGGGCAAAAATAAACCCCAGGACTACCATGCCTGCTGAAATTTGCAGGGCAACAAGATGCTCAGCTCAGCCTGACATTTCCATTAGTGTTCAAATGAGTAATAGCCAAGCAGCTCACATAAGAGCCCTCTCGTCTCAACTAAATATGGCAGGAAATTTCTCCTCTGACACTTCAGGGGACAATTGTTCTTCATCTCTCACTCCATCTCTATATACCAAAAGTCCCATTGCTGTCTCCTATATTGATCTGAGCTCAGTTTGTGCCAGAGATAAGAATTTCCATTTTAAAATAACAATAATAACTGACATTGAAGACTTATTGTGTGCTTGATATTGTGGCAAACACTGTATATGTTAACTTATTTAATCTTTAGCACATCCTGATGAGGGAGGCACTATTATTCCCATTCTACACTGGAAGAAAGTAGAGGCATAAGGTTTTACGTCTTTGAGTATGTAGGCTCTGTGAGAGTCTGACTTAATTTTCCTCTCTGCTGAATACCTGGCACATAGTAGTTGTTCAATAAATACTTGTAAAACGAATGGATGAATGAATTCACAAATAACCCCAAGGTCACATAGCCGACAGAAATCCAAACTTACGCCAAAGTCCATAGCTAACTGGGACACACACTAAGCTGTTGGCCTGACACCCATGGCCTTTCAATCCTCAGCATGGGATTTCAGGGAGTGCGTCTACCCTGTGACTTCATTCAATTCAGAAGAGGAACCTGTGACTACCTCCTCATTGTTATAGGCTTTGTGACATCACCAGTCAAAGCAGGATGAAATTTAGGTCCCTTAGGGTTGTCATCGCTCCTTGCTTGGGTTTACTATAAACATTCTGGTGAACCGAAGAAGTAACATCGTATAGTGGAATCAGAACTCCTAACCTTGTTTCAGTTCCATCCTCTGTAAAATAGAAGTATTTACCTCCTGCAGGTATTGTGAGGATTAAATGGAAACAATGTAGATAAAACACATAGCCCCACTGTGTGGCACATAGCAGGTGTTTAGTGATAGTTTACTTTTTCTTTCTCCTGTTGAATCTGAGACTGTGTAACCCATTTTCAATAGGCAGCAACATTCTCTGCTCTTTTCCTTTCAAGCAAAATGTCGAGGCAAACAGCCTAAACAAGGACACTCTCCCTGGGGTACAGAGAATGCAAATATGTTTAATTTGTACTGACTGTCCTCTTGCAGGTAAAAAATGCTCCCTTGCAGATATTTCAGCTTGTGTATAAGATACTTTGAGATAATTCTGGCATTCTTGGACATGGGAAAAATAGCCAAACTGGCTGAGGGGTTGTGGATGCTGGAATAGAGCCTAATTAAATAGGTCATGAAACACCATAGGTAATGTGCTAAGACTCTAGCAGTTTTGAGGTTAAGGAAGGGAGCCTTTTCAGAATTTTTATTAAGAGACAGGGGGAGTAGCATTAAACATTACATAAAATTTAAATTTTCAAAAAACCTGCATTAGAAAACATGCTTATAAAGATAAAATATTTGTTTGAAAATATTCCTTGCAGAAAAAAGAAGTTCCTTCCTGAATTTAATTGAAAAGCCTTTGAACTTTTTCCTTGAGTACAATATGGGTTCCTGTCTAGGACTGAAGAGGGAAGGGAGAATGTTGGGGGAAAAAAGAACCAAATGGAATGCTCATTTGAGTGGGGTCTCCTGTGTTACCTGGCCCTGGGTCTGCTGCTCACCTCAGCTGAGCCCTGCAGCAAGAGCTAGTTTTGGAACTAAGCTTTAATTTTGAAGAAGAAGGAAAAAAGAATGGGGATTGAAGCGCATGTAGTAGAGGCCTCACATGGATAGACTCCTAAGAGCCCCAGCTCAGGAGCTGCTACTATAGTTTCACAGTGTGTTGCAGTCTAAATTCAGAAGAAAATGTTACATCCCAAACAAGACAGCCAGGACCAAAGCCAAGTTCCCCAGACTGGGGAGCGAGCTCTCCCTATTTTCCTGTTTCCTTGACCAAAGAAGGTCACCCAAAGGCTTAGCATCATTGTTTGATTTCTGTAAATTTTCTTGGAGATTTGAACAATGGAAAGAAAGCCTTTAGTGAAATGTTTTCTCCTTAAGATGATGAGTAATAAAGCCAGATTGGGATTGAGAAATGGAAAAGATAAAGTAAATAGCAAGTCCCACTTGTCTTCTCTCTCTCTGCCTCCTGCAGGGCTGTATTAAGGAGAAGTATGGGGACCGATGTTGGCTGTGTTTGTATCTCATTTCCATGGCTACTTCACATGTCTCCCTTTTGCCTGTCATCTTCTTTTATTCTTGTCTTTATTTCTCATCCCAAACCCCAGCCATTCAGGCTACTAAATGTCCCGTCTTTGCTCCTTCCTTTTTTCTTTCTAATACATTCATGTAAATCTTTCTGAGCTTGATAGGTTTAATGATAGTCCTTTTACACATCTCCCAATGGGTTAAATGCAAGAGATTTTAAAAGTCAATTTAAATTTTCAGGCATTATGTCTTCCAGTAAGTTCTCAATCCCTTGCTTTTCCTCTTCAGATTTTAGTAATCCTATGATGCAAATGTTGTTATGCTTAATGTTGTCCCAGAGGAATCTCAAACCATTTTCATTTTTTTGGATTCTTTTTTCTATTTGTTGTTCTGATTGGGGGTTCTCTCCTGGCTTTGCTTGCAAATCACTGCTTTGCACTTCTACTTCACCTAGTTTGATGATTGCTTTCATTTCACTCTTCATTTCAGTTACTGTAATCTTCATCTCTGTCTTGGTCCTTTATAATGGCTTGTATGTCTCCCTTTATGCTTGCTATCTCTCTGTTGAAATTATCATTAAGTTCCTTGAACATTTTTATATTGTTGCTTTGAGCTCTGTTTCTGATGGGTTATCTGTCCTCATCTCTTTCACTTTGATTTTTGTTCAGATTTATTTTGAGCTCCTTTTTTCTCTGGTTTCTCATTCTGGTAGCCTTCCTATTTGTAAATATTCTGCTCCTTAACCTGACACTTGCTGATACAGTTTCTTTGTTTTTTTGCTGCTGATACCAGGCAGGCAGAGGTCTGTGGTGAAGAGACATTCTGGCGTTTTTTTTCCTCCTGGGGCTGTGGGGCCGCGCAGGTAGTATGGGAGTAATTATGCCTTTCTGTTCTCCATTTGCCCTGATGACTCTACCCTGAGCCTTTGAAGTCAGTCTGGTATACTAATCTCTTAGACCATGCTGGTTGTGGGCTGAGAGACATGGCACACAGCATGATCTCTCTTTCTCCTTCCCAGCCAGAGTGAGATTGCCCTGTGGTTCCTCACCTTCCTGTCGCTCCCCCTCCTCTTGGCAGCAGAGTGAAGTTGGGCTGCTGCATCTCGCAGACCCGGTATGCAATTCCTGAGAGCCAAAGTGAGGTGGTTCCAGTGTCTCATGCCTTCACCTCTGGGCCTTCTTTTCTCTGTCCTGCAGACCCAGTGAGGTCCAGAGCACTCTCTGGCCACCTTCTTCCTCCACTCTCTCTCAGCAGTAGAGTTCCAGGTTGGGACTCTTGCACAGCCCACATTTCTGTACTTCTTCCTTTTATTTCTTCTTTGTTTACCCCTCTGCCTACCTGCAGGTTCTCAATGAGATGAGTGCAGTTTCTTAGCTGTGATTGTGTGTTGAGTAGGGAGTCCTTATTTGAGTTATAGCTGTTTTATTAGCTGTGATCTCCAGGGAAGCTTTTCAGAGGTCCCTTTCATGCTGCCATTTTGTTGCTCTCTAACCTGGTGAAGAAAATAGACACACAAGCCCAGGAAACACAGAGTCCCAAACAAGATGATCCAAGACAGGAACACACTGAGACACATCATAATTAAAATGGTAAAAGTTAAAGAAAAAGAGAAAATTCTAAAAACAGCAAGAGAAATGCATGTAGTAACTTATAAGGGGACACCCATTTGACTTTCAGCTGTTTTTTCTTCGGAAACTTTACAGGCAAGAAGGGAATGGAAAATGTTCAATGTGATGAAAACCAAGGATCTACAACCAAGAATAATGTATCCAGCAATTCAAAATTGAAGAACAAATAAAGTGCTTCTCAGACAAGAAAAAGGTAAAGGAGTTCATCACCGCCAAACTGGTATTACTAAAAATGTTAGAGGACTTCTTTAAGATGGGAGGTGGGATTGGAGAGTGGATAAAGTAAGGGAAAAGGATGAGAAGTTTAATTTGGTTGTTACAAGGCAGTAATAATGGGGATATAGAGTATAACATGGGAATATAGTCAATAAGGTTGCAGTAACTTTGTGTGGTGTCAGATGGGTACTATAATACATTTGTTGGGTGACAGGAGGAGAGCTGGAGGGGTGGGGAAAAAGGGGGAAAAATCAAGAAGCACAAATTCATAGTCACAGAGTTGTCACAGGGATGTAAAGTTCAGCATAGGGCATATAATCAACAACATTGAAATAACTATGTATGGTGTTAGAGGGGAACCAGCTATATCAGACTGAGAATTTAGTAAGTTATATAACTGACTCATCACTGTATTGTACACCTGAAATGATTATGATATTGCATGTAAAATGTAATTGAAAAATAAAAAGTCTCAAAAAAAGTTAATTTAAAAGAATACTTCTCTGAAAACTTAAAAAAAATGGAATGCCATTTGAGATAATATGATACAGATTGGGGTATAGCAAGAGGTAGGCTGTGCATCTCACCACTGGAGATCTTGGTAGATCCCAAGCAAAGTAACATAAGTTTGTCTTTAGTTAGTACCATGATAGCCCTAGAGAAGGGTAAAGTATAATTTAGAGATAACCTAGCATGTTTTCTTTTAGGACAATAGCTGACTAAATTATCAGTCCCGTACCTTTATAATATGATTATCAAGTTTAATAAGAATTCTAAATATCTTATTATCTCTGTCTCAGTCCTGAGTACCTAAAATCAACTTTAAATTATTCATGCATAGTTAAAACAAAGCATTTAGCATTCTCCTGTTATCTAGCACTCTTCTCCTATAACATATTTAGAAAAATGACAATGATGCAAAATCCATAACATAGTGTATATAATATAACTACATGTCTAATATTAATTATTTCACTGAGTAACTGTGTTTGGATATTATACCTTTTCTCTTTTCCTGTAACCTGGTTCACTTCTTTATCTACCCTTCCTGGCTTGTTCATTTATTCCACAGATGCTGAGTGCCTATCAGCACATAAATGCTAGCATTCTGAAACTCAGTGGTCAACAGACAGACATGGCTAGGTCATCCTGGAGCTTAACATCTAAGTGTTTACTTATATACTTTGTTTCTTACTAGCTTCTCAATGACTTCAAAGGAAAAAGCTAATTTCTTGACTTGGATATCAGTACTTTTAAACACAGCAATGCTATTCTCCCAATGAATCCTACCTGAAGGCAGAAACAGTTTGGCTTGTAAGAGTATACCTTGAAATTAATAATTTATCAAGCATTGTAAACTATCTACAGGGTGTGAATCATTGGCTATGATAACATCTATGAGAAATAAAACTCAGGTGCAACCTTTGAGGAATATATACACATACATTTTTATTTATTTTTTTATTTAGAATTAACTTTATTATTAAAGCTTTTTAAAAACAGAAGTATAATTTATAATAACATAAATAGATCTTAAGTTTTCAGTTTAATGAAGTTTGATAAAGGTATATGGTTATACAATACATACTTCTATTAAGAGACAGAACATTTCTATTCTCCTAGTAGGTTCCTTTTCCCCATCCAATTTCCTCTTTTTCCCCCCCAGTCCCAGAGACCTCCAATGCTGCAAATTTTCTCACCATGGATTAGTTTTGTCTGTTCTTGGACTTCATGTAAGTAGAATGAGTTAGTGTGTGCTTTTTGTTTTTCCCTCCAAATATGTTTTTGAGATTCATTCATATTGTTGAGTATATCAATAATTATTTTCTTTTTATATCTGAATAGTATTTCGTTGTATAGATATACCATGATTTACTTATCCATTCAGTTATTGATGGACATTTGCCTTTTTTTTTTTTTTTAGTTATTATAATAATGCTTCTTATACAAGCCTCCTTCTGGACATTTTCTTTTTATTATTTCTCTTGGATAGAGATGTAGAATGGAATTTCTGGATCATAAAATATGTTTATGTTTAACTTCATAAGAAATTGCTAAACAATTCTTCAGGTAATTGTACTAGTTTATATTTCCATCAGCAGCAGTTGCTCCTCATCCTCACCAATAATTTGTGTGCCTGTTTTTTTTTATTATTGATTTTATGAATACTTTATACATATTATGGACATAAGTCCTAAGTTATAAATATGTATGGAAATATTTTCTCCAAATCTGTGGATTTTTCTCATCAATGTTTTCCAAAATCAATTACCAAATCCTGTTTATTTTCATATTTTTAGCCCTAGTTAATTTAGGCTTTTGAAATAGAATAGCTAAGAATTCTATGTATCTTCCTTTTTAAAAATTATTACAACATTTCTTCTCTGAAGAAAGAAACACGGATGCCTTTGCTAATTACATGGAAGAAAGGCCAAGGAGTATGAAGATATCAGGAGATAAAATTTAAAAATTTTTAAAAAAATGAGAATGGAGGGGAAGCTAAATATAAGGTGATAGAAAGAGAAGTCACATTAGGTGGTGAACTTACTATACAACAAGTTGACAAGGCACTGTAGAATTGTATGCCTGAAACCTATGTAATCCTTGCTAACAGATGTCACCCCAATAAGTCTAACAATAAAAATGAATTTAAAAAAAAAAGAATAATCAATGGAGCAAGGTTGCTAAAGAGATGGGATGAGATAAATCAAGAATACAAGATACTGGGTTTACTTCCAAGAGATACCTGACACTTGACCTGAGAGAGAAGTAGGGAGGGAAAGATGAAAATACATAAATATATTGAGAGAAAAAGGAGAATGTGTCAGATGTTCTGTCAAGTGGCTTTAATCTAAGTAAAGTACTGAATAAGTCATTTCAGAGACTGAAAAGCATGAGTTAGCCTATAAGCCTGAAGATTATGTATTATAGTGGAAGTCTAAAAGAGATGAGGGAGGGGGCTGTCAATCAGAAATTAAGGACAACGATTTATATGGTGACCCTGTGGGTCACTGTCCAGACCATCTGCAATAGCTTCTTTCAGAGAAGCAAGGAAAAAGGGGTTAATATAGAGTTTGGCATTTAAAAAAATAGACAGGGTGATGAGGAATATGTGATGTTTAAAAGACCATCACTGAAATGGCAAACAGGAAGTCTGCCTCTCTCCTAAAGAGGGAGAAGGATGATAAGATAGAAGAGTATGGACCTCCTGACAGCAAATGTGTTAAATTATGTTAGAATTAGTATGATTATCAGCAACCATGTGTCTTGAAGCCAATTTTTTTTTCTATAGAAATTTTTATGTAGGTATTACTCACTCAAACTTTAGTATGATATTCTGAACATTCTATTATTTAATTGATTTTTTAAATTATTAAATTAGTTGGGGTGACATTGTTTTGTAAAATTATATAGGTTTCAAGTGTAAAATTGTATAATACATCATCTATGTGTTGCATCATGTGCTCACTACCTAGTTGTCCTTCCCTCACCATATAGACATTCTGTTTTTTTTTGTTTTGTTTTGTTTTGTTTTGTTTTGTTTTGTTTTATGAGAGGAATCAGAAATATGTTTTTGGAAACATAGAGAAATAGTTTTACAGTCCCATGAACCCCAAATTTCTGTATACTCTTTCACATATAGATTCAGTAATTTTATAAAAATTCAATCAAGTAAATCCAAAACCATGTAAAAAGAATTCTAAACTGTGATCAAGTGGGACTTACCTCAAATAGGCAAGGCTAATTCAACATTTGAAAATCAATTAATGTAATTTATCACATTAACAGACTAAAAAAGAAAAATCACATGATTATATCAATATGTGCAAAAAAAGCAGTTGACCAAATTCAACACCCATTCATGATAAAACCTCTTAGTAAACTAGGAATAGAGGGGAACTTTCTCAACTTGCTAAAGACTGTCTAGAAAAAAAACCTGCTAACATCATACTTAATGGTGAGAAATTCGAAACTTTCCCACTAAGCTCAGATACAAGGTAAAGATGTCCCCACTCACCACTCCTTTCAACATTGTGCTAGAATTAATAGCTAATGCAATAAGGCAAGAAAAAGGACTAAAAGGTTTACAGATTGGGAAAGAAGACACGAAATTTTCTTTGTAGGTAGCATCATTATTTATGTAGAAAATCCAAAAGAATGGGCCAAAAAAAAAATCCTGGAACTAATAAGTGATTATAGCAAGGTGGTAGGACATAAGGTTAATATATAAAAGTCAATTTCTTTCCAACAATGAACAAGTAAAATCTGAAATTAAAAATAATACCATCTGTAGATTCAACAGAAACCTAAACAAAATCCCAGCAAGTTATTTTATGGATATTGACAAAGTTATTCTAAAGTTTACATGGAGAGGCAAATACCCTAGAATAGCTAACATAATATTGAAATTAGAGAACTGATGCTACCTAACTTCAAGATTTACTATAAAGCTATAGTAATCAAGCCAGTGTGGTATGGCTGAAAAAACAGACAAATCAGTACAATGGAGTGGAGAGCCCAGAAATAGACTCCTGTAAATATAATTAAATGATTTTTGACAAAGGAGCGATGGCAATATAATGAAGCAAAGAAAATTTCTTCTACAAATAGTCTGGAACACATGAACACCCATATGAAAAGAAATGGTAGACCTTTCTCTCTTCACAAAAATTCACTCAAAATGGATCATAGACTTAAAAGTAAAGTACAAAACTATAAAATTCCTAGAAGATAACATAGGAAAATCCCAGACGACCTTGGCTAGGCAAGTCAAGAGATTGGGAGAGCATGTTTGCAAAAGATATATCTGATAAATGACTGATATCCAAAACATACAAAAGAACTCTTAAAACTCAACAATAAGAAAACAACCTGATTAATAAAATGGGCCAAAGACAACAGACAATTCATCAAAGAAGATACACAGATGACAAATAAACATGTGGAAAGATGCTCCACATCATATGTCATCGAGGCAATGTAAATCAAAATAAGAGATGCAACTCTGTACCTATTAGACTAGCTGAAATCCAGAAAACTGACAACACCAAATGTTGGTGAGAATATTGAGCAACAGGAACTCTCATATATTGCTGGTGAGAATGCAAAATGGTGCAGTCATTTTGGAAGACAATTGGACAAATTTTAGTGAATTAACATTCTTACGTGATCCAGCAATCATGCAGCTTGGGATTTACCTAAAGGAGTTGAAAACTTATGTCCACGCTTACTTTCACATGGATATTTATAGAAGCTGTATTAACAATTGCCCAAATTTGGAAGCAACCAATATGTCTTTTAGTAGGTGAATGGATAAATAAATTGTGTACATTCAGAGAATGGACTATTATTCAACATTAAAAGAATATGATCTATCAAAGCATGAAAAGACATGAAGAAACTTTAAGTGCCTATTACTCAGTGGGAGGAGCCAGTTGGAAAAGGCAACATATTGTATGATTCCAAAATGTATGATATTCTGGAAAAAGAAAGCTATGGAAACAATAAAAAGGTCAGTGGTTACTAGTGGGGGGAAGGGGTAAGAACAAATAAAAAGGTGGACCACCAAGGATTTTTAAGGCAGTAAAAATACTCTATATGTTATAACAGTGGGTATATATCCAAATCCATAGCATGTGCAACACCAAGAATGAAACCTAAAGTAAACTATGGACTTTGGGTGATTATGATGTGTAAATGTAGGTTTATTTTTGCTTTAAAATATACAAATTTGGTGAATCATGTTGACAATGGAAGATGCCATGCATGTGTTGAGTATAGACATATCTGTACCTCCCCATCAATTTTGTTGAAAATTTAAAACTACTTTAAAAAGAAAATCAAGTCTTTAAAAAAAATTCAATCAAGTGTGACTTCTTGAAAGTGATACTTGCTGGTTATCAAGTTTCTTTTTTTTTTTTTTTTTTTTTTTTTGAAAAATTCTTTCTCACTGGTAATTCTGTTTCACGTAATATGCTTCTAAGTTTGCAGTTTAAATTTACTTTTGCTTCTTAGCACAACTCTACTATGTCTTGTGGAGAGTGAGATACTAAAAAGAGGGAGAAAAAATGAGAGAGAAAGCAAAACATATGAGATTTTAATGGCGCTGTAGGTGAAACAACATATCTCATAATGAACCCCTAAAGAAGTTGAGAGGGTTCATTTATAAACTTTCAGTCTTTTATATCATGTCTTTATGTTTTAACTAAAAGTTACTAACAGCCAATGAGCAAATTTCATCATCTGCTTGTAGATTCTAATTTTCCCTCAACCTTGCAATAAATACACTCAATTATTCTGCCCAAACATAGTCTCTTGTGAAGATAAATTTAATAATAAGAAGGAAGGTAAAAGGAGGATCTGTGGTCTCTGCGGGAGGAGGTGGTTGGGAAAGTAAGTAATGCTGCTTTGCGGTGGGACGTGCCTTCCCCACAGAACATCAATGAGAGGCTGCATAATGAAAACAGTTTCTGGGAGTTCCCTGATGGTGTAGTGGCTTAAGGCTTCGGCGTTGGTGCTGTCAGCGCTGCGGCCTGGGTTCGATTCCCAGTCAGGGAGCTACCCACGTACCAAAAAGCAAAAAAACAAAAACAAAACAAAAAAACAGTTTCTTCCTCCTAAGCAATGGCCTATCAGTTATACAGAAAAACCTCTCTGGGAAGCAGTCTTCAGGAAAGCCTCTATGAATTCATACAGTCTCCACAGATGACCCCCCAACTTGCCCCTCAAGTTCTACTTCAGTTTGATAAGGCTGTAAATTGGGCATTGGCTGGGAGGGTCAGGGACAGAGGCAATTGCAGAGACTCTCTAAACACATACAGATTCTGCAATAGTAACATGTGGACCTCCAGGTTGAATCATGTTGAATTCAGAGAGGTAACAGAACTTACTAAAGTGGGTAAAGTGAAAATCGTAGCCTGTGATGGTAAAAATACTAGCTCTAATACTACAAATGAATAGGAAAATGGCTTTTTAAAAAGTGTTTTCTTGTTACTCATTGCATCTAAAAGAGAAGCATAGAAGAGACTTCTAAAATTTATTCTAGCACAGCAAACGTGACTACACTGTGCTATACTGTCAGAGAATCGCGTAGAAAGAAGCTTATAACTCTGTACCCTCTTACATTACCTTTGTTGTGCAGCATGAAGAAACAAAACTTTTTTACAATGGCAAATGTCATTGCCTTCCTAATAACATTCTTTAATAAACTCATTTTAAAACTGAAAGAAAAAAAGTGAAAGGAGGAAATTGAACTTCTCTAGCTTTGGCTTGGTTTGCAGTGGAGCCCTCAATTTTCTGATTTTCCTTTAACACTAGTTGATTATGCCAATTCATTACAAAAAAAGAATTATACCTCTGAATTAGTGTTTGGCAACCCAATGGATTTCTTGGTTAAATATTTCCATTTCTTAGTCAATGGTTATTATCATATAAACCCGATTTTCCATCCTATTTTCTTGTTTGGCCTAGGACAAGTGGCTTCTCAGTTGTAGCTATTGATAATTTTAAAAATTTAGAATCCTTCTGCAGTTCACTATTATTACTTATTATTATCTATCTACTATCTGTTATTATCTTTATGGAGTCTGTTATTACCCTTCCAGTTTCAATTCTTCTTTTTCTTTTTTTTTTTTAGTGTTTCAATTGAGCTTTATTGAACACACACACACTTATATAGAAGCAACTGAAAATGGGTCCTTGGCAATTATTTTTCCTTTAAATTATTTCAGACCAATGGGAAGGACATGCTCTTGTGACCTAATCCAGAAATCAATCAGTAAATAGCACTGATTCAATTTAATAATAGTGAAGGAACATGTAAGGGACAAAAGTTCCTGCCCTCTAGGATATAAGTTTCTAGTTGGGGAAGTAAGACGTGTGTGTGAAAAAACAGCTAACACACTGGATTGTTAAGTGCCTAATGTAGGATTTTGAATATGGTATGGCAATTCAGAAATCACTGTGGGCTGGAGAACTCGGGGACTAGTTTGTGAAGGGATGGAGACTGGAAGATAAATAAGATTCCAAGAGGAAGACAAAAGTGGGAGGGTGGTCCAGGCGGCAGACATTGCACCAGTGAGGCACAGAGATGGCAGGTTGCATGAGGGCTTGGGAAATGATGGTTAGAACAGAGTAGTTAGACAAGCAAGGTTTGAGCTCAGCTACAGGAGATGAGACTAGAAATCTGAGATGGACTAAATAGTGGTAGAACTTGATTACCAGTCCAGGGAATTTGGAGTTCATTGTGTGAGAATAGGAAGGTATATTTAAGCAGGAGAGAAACATGAAAAATTTAAACTCACTTTCTATATGGTTCTTAGTAGACAAAAGATTGCTGTTAGCTTTTGTCGTCCATGTACTGAAATTTTAATTTCCTAGATGCTAATAATTGAATTATGTCCGTCTCTTCCTGGAACTAGAGACATCTCCGAATCCACCTCCCATTCTTTTATAGGTACATTCACCACAAATCAGAGTCTTAAGATGATGCTATTGTCTTTGTTTTGCTGCTGGAGAGGTTCAGGTAAGAACATGTGACTCAACTCTCCGTTATTAAGATGACTCAACAAGTCAGTGGCTATACAACACGAACTGCAGGACCCTAATGCCTAGTATTTAGTTTTTCTTTATCTTTTTCCTATAGAAAACTTTTGTAGATTTGATCAACTCTTTATTGGGAAGAAACAAGTCAGTTTTCTTGTGGTGCTGTAAAATGTCTCAGATGACCTCACTGAGAACTGCTATCTGAGAACTGGGTCTCCGAGGAATAGAATTGTCTGAATGTAGTTTTTCATGGGAAGAGGGGCAGGAAAACAACCAAAAACACTCTTTTGGACCTGCTGTCTTTTGGAGGGACTCAATGCTGTGAGTCGCAAAAATAAGCAACCTCTCGGTCTCGGCTAGAGAAAGCTCCCCTTTTACTAACCAGTATAGTGACCAGCCCTATACTAACCAGGTCACTGCATCCCATATTCATGGCTTCACAAAGCCCTGCTTTCATTCTAATTGGAGGCTGATCTCTCTATTCAAGACCTTTGTTGTTGATGACCCTCAAATAAAAAAAAAATGTGATCTGAGGCTGGCTGGGCCAGGATGGGCAGAACTGTGAAGTGGAAGCCTCCTTAGTCTCAGAATGGGGCACACCCCTGGCCCACGCATTGCCCCTTGCTTCTACAGCTCCTAGTTTCTCCTGGCTATAGGTCCCTAAAAATGTTAATCCTGCTGTTTGTTAGTGATCCTGTGACCCATCTGTACAATCTTGTATTGAATCTTGGGAATTTAAAATACCGTGTTCATACATAGCAGAGACAGTATAAATGAATGAGTTGGCCTTTTGGTGCAGGGAAAATTGTATCATGCTAGCAGCCCCCTTTTTTATTTTGTACATATAATTTATTTGTCTTTAGAATTTCAGAGCTGAGATTTTATAGGTCATTCATTCTAGTCATCTCCCATTTTACGAATGAGGAAATTAAGGTTCAAAGATAGCAACCAATACACTGACCAAGCAACCATCCTGATTTGCCCTGGACTGTAGTGCTTTCAATGCTAAAACTGGGCAACCAAGGTAAATGGGGATAAGTTGGTCACCCCAGCAACCAATTGCTGACTCAAAGTTTTGTAGCAGTTATTGATGTATTGCAGCCTAAAACGCATGCTTTCTGACTTCCAGTAGAAAGTCTTTCTCATGATGGCATAATGCAATAAAAATATTTCCTTATTTGTGAGCAACATATTATGATTCTAAAATACTGTAATATCAGTTTGACTTTATATTCTAGGATGTTTATGAAAGTTTTCTCCCATTTCTGATTAGGACATCTTATCTCTAAGAACTCTGCATTAGCACATAAAATTTTAACCTAATTTAAATTTAATAAGAATAGTAAGCTATTTCTGTCTTTATTGGATGGAGGAAAAAAATAGTGAAGTATATTGAGGATTACCAAAGGAAACATTTGTTCATTTAGGGCCATAGTTGCAGGATCTAAACTATATGAGGCTTGGATAATAGACATAAGGCAATGGATAGGAGTTCTATTCTATTAATAAAAATTGGAACAATTAATCCAAGTATTGTTATTAACAATTCTTCCAGCTCAAATTCTTGTGGATGTAACTATAAAGCAGTGAAGTCAATTGATGCATGTAGCTTTCAAATTGCTTTATTAATTTATAGTCACAACTCCCACAACTCCTTGTGGCTCCTTGTGATAAAGGATGAAATGCTTAAAAACCCAGGTAGACAAAACTTGCTGAGCCTGTGTGCAGATAGACTGTTTATCCACTCCTTAAATATTGGTGATCTGTTGGATCCCTCTTAATCACTATTTTCTTCTATGCTACATGCTGTCTAGAGGCAAACTAATCTTCACCCATGACATCAACTAGTATTTATAACAGGGTGAGCGAATGTATTCACATCTGCTATTACCTCTGGCCTTGGTTTGTCCTCGTACTCATTACTGCTCTGCCTTGACTTGGCCTCCTAGTCCTTCCGAACACACATGTTCAATCTAACACTACAGACTGATCCAAATTGGGCATCAAATCTATTCTTGGGTGCATGACTAATTAGTTTTGGAGCGAGATTAACCCCAAATTTACATACCTAATCCAGCCTCGCTCTAAACTCTGAATATTTGGACAGCCCCTCTCCACCTAGATGACTTAAAGGTACCTCAATTTCAACGTGTCTAAACATAAAATACTCACGTTTATCCCCAAACCTGCTTCTCCTCTGTCTTCCTTACATTTACCATCCAATTAGTCACTGAAGTATGTGCTTCATTTTTTCTTCAATCCTTCTTGACTCCTGATACCTTCTGTCCCTACTGCCATGCTTTGTTGAGGTTCTTGCAAAGCCTGCTCGCTGGTACCTCTGACTTCTGGGTTCTTTCTTCCACATTTCTATAAGAGGGATTTCTCTCAAACCACAAAGCTGATCACGTCATTCCTCTCCTTATAAATCTCTGTAATGGCTTCCTCATGGTCTTCAGAATACAAGTACATTTCAAGCCTCTTAGCTCAGCTTGTAAGATCCTTTTCGTTTGTCTATGCTCACTTGTCTAGAGATGCTGTCCTCTTCCCCATTTTTATATTTGCTGAAGGTTTCAGTAATTTGACTTTCAAATTTTAGTGTGTGTGCTGCCAAAGTGAGCTATTTGTCTTTCAAAAAGACAACGTTGATTTGTTTTAGTAATCAAATCTTTGCTAATTTTTTTTGGTTTTCTATTTTATAACTATCTTTTATTTTTAATTTCTTTGTATTTATCTTTATTGACTTTCTTAATTTGATACATAGATACTTTACTTTTAATTTTAATGTTCTCTTATAAATACTTCTAAGGCTCTGGATTTTTTTCTGCATATTGCTTTGGCCACATCCTATATGTCATGTTCTCCTTGTCATTCAGCTCTAACTTGCTTATGCTTTTGGTTTTTAATTTTATTTTACTCAGGATTTATTATAGACAGATGCTTAACAATTTTCCAGTAAGTGAATTATTTTTCTTCTTTTGTTAACTTGTTATGCATTAGAGTTAGAAAAATGTGGCTGAAATAAATTCTCCATTTTGAAATTATTGAGCATTTGTGTGCCTGCGTGTGTGTGTGTGTGTGTGTGTGTGTGTGTGTGTGTGCGTGCGTGCGTGTGTGTGTACTAATACCTGGCTATATTTTTGTAAATATTCCATGGAGCTTATGTATATTCAATGGAGCTTGTGCATATTCTCTGTATATACAAAAGACTGTATGTTCTCTTACTGTTAAGTATATCTTCTCCACATGTATTAAATGAAATACTTATTGTGACATTTAGATAACCTTTTAGAAAGTTTTTTTCAGCGGTATCTTTTCAGAATAAGGATGTAAGTGCATGCTCCCCAGATATTTCCTTTGTTCTTTTCTTTCAGTTAGATTTTGGCTAGGATAGAATTTTAGGTTCAGAATGGCTTTCAAAATTGTGATTATACAGTTCCTTTGTTTTTTAGCAACCCTATTTGCATATAAAATTTCACTGTTAATCTGATTTTGTTTCCTTATTTGGTACACTTTTTGTCTCTCTGAAGATTTTTAGAATCGTTTCTATTGCTTGAATTCTGCAAGTTTGCCTGGATGAACCTAGTGTTGTGTTTTGTTTTTAACTTGGGCCTTTTCATTTGAAGGTCTGATAAGAGTGTTTTCCTCTATTATTTATTTCTTCCCCTCCCTCTGTTCTCTCTTCTGTGTTCTTAGAATTCCTACTAACTGGATGATTATTCTTCCTGATCTTTTCCTAGAGTTCCTTGGATTGTCCCTGACATTTTTCCACCTCTTTTTCTTTCTGCACTACATGGTAAGAGAAGCACTCATTTCTTCTAGCTGACTATTTGACTCTTCAGCTATGTGCACTTTGCATATTTTGATCATATTTTTAAATGCTTCCTTGTTTTTTTCATTGTAATCTGTTCTTTTCTTTTGAATACAATATCTTTTCCTACCAATTTGAGAAAATTAGGTTTATTTTGCAGTTTTATTTAATTTCCTATGTTTATATTATTTCGTTGTTTTCTTTGATTTTCTGTGATTCCATCATTTCCCCAAGGGTTAATTCTTCTACTTGTTGAATTTAGAACTCTGTTGTTGCTGTTGTTGTTGTTGTTATTTTGGTTGGTTCCCTGACCGGGAAGCGAACCCAGGCTGCGGGGTTGAGAGCGCCGAAGCTTAGCCACTACACCACTAGGAAACCCCCCTTCTGTTATTATTTTTTAAAAATTGTATTTGGTGTCTTTTCTGTTGGTTTTCCTCAAATATTTAGACATTCTAGTTGTCTGTACCCAGCTGCAGATCTGATTACTAGCCAAAATGAATGTCACTGTTATGTAACACCAAAAGAGGTTGCTTTTCTTTTTTTAGAAAAAGTTTTTTAAAATTTATTTTTCAGTTACAGTTGACATACAGTATTATATTAGTTTCAGGTGTACAACACAGTGATGAGATATTTATATAACTTACAAAGTCATCACCCCAATAAATCTGGTACCCATATGACACCATACACAGTTACTACAATATTACAGACTGTACGCCCCATGCTGTACTTTATATCCCTGTGCCTACTTCGCAACCATGAATTTGTACTTCTTAATCTCTTCCCCTTTATCTCCCACCCCTCCAACACCCCTCCCCTCTAGCAACTATCAAAATGTTCTCTGTATCTATGGGTCTCCTTCTGTTTTGTTTGTTAATTTATTTTGTTCTTTAAATTTCACATATAAATGGAAACTTATGACATTTGTCTTTCTCTGCCTGACTTGCTACATTCAGCACAATACCTTTTAGATTCAACCAGGTTGTTGCAGGTGGCAAGATTTTATTCTTTTTTCTGTGGCTGAGCGATACTCAATTGTATGTATGTACCATCTCTTCTTTTTTTTTTTTTACATTCAATATTATTTTATAATAATTTTAGGTATACAGCATAGTGGTTAAACATTTATATAATTTAAGAAGTTTTCCTCTTGACTAGTCTATAATACCTACCTGGCCCTATACATAGTTATTACCATATCATTCCCTATGCTTTACTTTATATCTCCATGACTGTTTTGTAACTACCAATGTGTACTTCTTAATCCCTTCACCATTTCACCCTGCCCCCACTCCTCCTAACAAATCTAGTACCCATCTGGCACCATATATAGTTATTACAATATTAACTACTGTATTAGTTATGATATACCCTACATCCCTGTAACTACTTTGTAGCAACCAATTTATATTTCCTAATCTCTTTCCCTTTTATCACCCTTACCCCTAAGTCCCCTACTATCTGGCAGGCATCCAAATGTTTTCTGTATCTGTGTTTGTTTCTGTTTTGTTTATTTTCTTCTTTAGATTCCACATATAAGTGAAATCAAATTGCATCTGTCTTTGTCTGACACTCCACTCAGAACAATACCCTCCATGTCTTTTGATTGGAGCTTTTAATCCATTTAAGTTGAAAGTCATTGTTGACAGATATGCAGCTATCGCCATTATATCATTCATAATTTTGATTTCTTTTTTTTTCCCATCTTAAAGAAGTCCCTCTAACATTCCTTGCAATACAGGTTTGGTGGTGATGAACTCCTTTAGCTTTTTCTTGTCTGGGAAGCTCTTTATATGTCTTTTGATTTTGAGTGATAGTCTTGCTGGATGGAGTAATCTTGGTTGTAGGTCCTTGCTTTTCATCATGTTGAATATTTCTGGCCAATCCCTTCTAGACTGCACAGTTTCTCTTGAGAAATCAGCTGACAGTTCTATGGGAGCTCCATTATAGGTTAATATAATAGTTGCATTTCACTTGATGCTTTTCAGATTTTCTTTGTATTTACTCTTTGCCATTTTAATTATAATGTGTCTTAGTGTGGGCCTGTTTGCATTTATCTTGTTTGGGACTCTGTGCTTTGTGGGCTTGTATGTCAATTTCCTTCACCAGGTTAGGTATGTTTTCAGTCATTGATTTTTCAAATAGGATCTCAATCCCTTGCTTGCTTCCTTCTCCTTCTGGTACACCTAAAATGTGAAACTGTTATGCTTGATGTTGTCCCGGAGGTCTCTTAAAGTACCCTAATGTTTTTGGATTCTTTTTCTCTTTTTGCTGTTCTCATTGGGTGTTTTCTGCTACTGTAGCTTCCAAATTGCTGATTCAGTTCTCTGCTTAATCAAGTCTGCTGGTCGTTCTTTCTGTTACATTCTTTATTTCAACTACTGTATTTTTTATTTCTGCCTGGTTCTCTTTTTATGGTTTCTATGACCTTTTTTATGCTTGATATCTCTTTATTGAAATTTTCACTAAGTTTCTTAAGTATCCTTATAACCATTCTTTAGAACTCTGTATCTAATAGATAGTTTGCCTCCATCTTGTTTGGTTCTTTTTCTGGAGTTTTCTGCTATTCTTTCACGTGGGACATATTTCTTTGTTTCCTCATTTTGGATGCCTTCTGTGTTTGTTTCTATGTATTAGGTAGATCTTCTATGTCTCCCAGTATTTCTGGGTAGCCTTACATAGTCAGTGCCCTGTGGGGAATGGCGCAATCTTCCTGGTCACCTGTGCTGGGTGTTCCTGTAGATTCTGGTTTGGTGGGAGTGTTGTGCCTAGAGTTACTCAGCAAAAGTCTCAAAGCACACTGAGGCCAGTCATCACCCCCTGCATCTTGTGAACTGTGATAGTTTTCCAAGAAAAATTGCAATGCAGATGGGGCTGGCTGCTCACCCAACAGTATGCCTTTGGTGTTGGGGAAGTTGGGTAGTGTGAGGTTCCAGTGAGTCAGCAGGGTGGAATGAGCAGAGCTCACCAGACCAATCAGATTCAGATTTGGCCATGTGGGGAGAGGGCACAGGAAAGTTGACCCCTAACTCCTGGCTGCAGGGAGGAGGACTCCACTCAGGAAAAGTGGCAACTGTTCTCCAGCCCTCACCCCAAAGCCACACACATCAATCTGAACCCCCACACCCAAATGCCTCTAACACTCTCTGAGTCACTGTCCCTCTGCTGTAGCTCAGGGTGAGTGCCCACAAGTGACTGAGTTTGTGCACTGGCACTTTAAAGGATATCTGGATTTCCTGCAGCCTTCTCTTCTACCTGGATGATCAGAATCCCCGCTGTTTTCCACAGCCGGATGTTGTGGGGGCTCTTTTTCCCAGCAATAGTACTCTGAGGAGCTGGTATGGGGCTTGGGTCTCCTGCTCCTTTTGGGGGAACTTTCACAGCCAAGATACCCCTCCTGATTCTCAACCACAACATGAACGCTTGGGGCTAATTCATTTCTTAGCTCTACTCCTCCTACTAGTTTTGGTGTGGCTGCTGCTTTATATCCTTGGTTATAAAACTTCTGTTCAGCTAGACTTCAGATGATTCTCCAGGTTGGTTGTTCTATAATTTAGTTGTAGTTTTAATGTGTTCATGGATGAAGTAGGCACAGTGTTTATCTACTCCACCATCTTGGATCTCTGTCAAAACAGGTTATGATTACAGGAGATGGGCTGCAGCGGTTTGTCTGGTAAAGCATGTGTGGGGCCGTCATGCTAAGAGTTCCAGTTTCTCCAGTAAGCACAGGCTGTCCACATTACTTGCTCTGCTTCTCCAGCTTCAGCCACTCTAATTTCCTAAACCTCAACTCCTACTTTAGAAAGCTACCTTCATGTCTTGACCTGCAAACCAAGCAAGAGTCTGTAGCTCTAAGAAGTAAACACTCTCTTCAGGACAACAGGGATATGGGTAAATGTTTTGTCATCCTTAATTAATCACCTCATCAACTGTCCTCATCCTGCCCTTTCCCCTAGTTCCCAGTTTCTGCTCTTTGGATTATTTTGGGGTATAGTTGGGAAAACACACTCTGTTTGACCTTCTATTTCTTCTGTATGAGATTATAATTTCCTTAGGTCTCTTAGGTTTTACTTTCAGTCTGGTTTGAATGGGAATATATCCTCCAGAAATTCAGCTGGTGGCATCTCTTTCACATTTACCACTCTGCTAAGATATGTTCATGTTGTATGTACATATGTTTTTCTGTAATTTTAGTGAAAAATGTTTTTTTTTAAGAGTAAACCTTGTGTTCACTTAGCTAAGTTGACCTGGAAAGCCAACTCTTTGTTTAGCCCTTCAATATGGACTAGGGCTTCTCAATTTTATTATTCCCTCTGTTGAAAAATTTAGAACAAATGCCTCAAGGTCAGGTCAGAAGTATTCCAAAGGCTCTTCCCTGGTCATAATCAATCAGGGTCTCTTGCTGAGGCACATCTTAGATGTCTTCTTCCTCAGAGAATGGGGACACCACTTTATCTTACCTTTTAGGGAATATAATCACAAAGTCTCAAACTTTGAACATGTTATCTCAAAATCTACTTCATATTTATCTAAGGAAGTTTCAGGACTTTTATACAACAAGGACTTTGGGTTGTTTATCTTTTCATCCTAGAATTTCCAAGAAGTTTATACAGATTAGTTCCTCTTAAACTCATGTATGTGAAATACTTTTTACTTTACCTAGACTTTGAATTGATATTTCATTTGAGTGTCTTGACATATTTTCTAATTAAATCTAGAGTATTATCCCCATATAGTACATGAGGAAATTGAGTCAGACAGGTTACTTGCCAAATTATACAAGTAAAATATCAAACCCTGAAATTCTTTCTCAGAGTATACTCCATGCTGACTTTTTTAAGGACTGAGGTGAAACCAATGCCCTTAGACAAAAGCTGATTTTAAGTTTCTAAATGTGTACTGAGGCTAGACAGGAACTCAACTACACTGTAGAGACTGGGTTCAATATTTACTGAAAAAGTACCTAATTCTAACCGATTTTTGTACTATTTTTAAAAGTCATAGAACTAATTACTTCTCTAAAAATGTCCTCCAAGAAAGACAATTGTCAAGTGCGATGATAGGAATTATTCTTTTAAGATGTTTGATCATGTGCATTAACTTCATATTTCTGTCAAAACATCCTCTTGTCTAGTGAACTGCCCTCAGGTTAAGGGGGCTGCCTTGTCCTAGGGATTATGCCCCATCTTTTATATGAGGAAAAAGAGATTCAGCCCACAGCAAATGACTGATAGTTATAAGAATACAAAAGGCCCACCCCCCTTGCCTCAAGGTGGGTCACAACTCTGTAGTACAATTTAAGTTTCAGAGCCTCTTTGTGGATCACGACTAAACTTAATCTAAGACCACACCCTTGTTCTGTTTTTACCCTTTTCCTCTCTTTCTTTTCTCAGTGTTTTACATGTTTTTCCTCTCAGTAATTCACAGGCCCCAGTTTCCTGACTCAGGTCTTACATCTAGGCATCCCTATCATTATGATAATATGATATTAAAAGACAACAGACATTTAGCCATTAGTACATATTTATAAACATAGTTATGTATTTTTAGCTTAGTTGCAGTCTCTGTAAGATTTCAAAATGCTATTTTATACTATGGTAAAACAACAATGGCTGATGTTTACTGAATACTTAGCATGTATTAGGTTCCATGCTCAGTATATAACATATATGATCTCATTTAATCCTCATCATGACCACATGTGATAACTATTGTTATCAGTTTGTATAATTTTTCTAAATCATTTTATATTTGGGATTTTGTTCTACTCTTTATTTTAGCAATAAAAGACTTCTGATCTGAGTCTGCATAAAAATAGCCTTTGACACATGGCACAAGGAAACACCTGACAAATGTCACAGAGAAGACAACTTGACCTTTCTTCACCTTGGAAATTTAGACCACTCTGGGTTCATCATTGAACAGTATTGATAGGGACACCTAATAGTCAAGGAAAATTTCTGTTCAAAACACTAGATAGTTTTAATGAAGTCAGTCATTTTGGTGTGCAATTTTGGTGTTACAAAGTGTTGTAAAGTTTAAAAGTCATTTACATACATATAACATTAAGTGTTATGGATGTCATATGAAGATGAGAAATGAGTCAATAGCAAATGTTCAAGTCTGAATCCCTAATTCCAGTAGCTTCAGGAGGAAATAGGAAATCTTACAAAAGGGAGGGTCAAGGATAAAGCCTCAATTATTTGTTAGTTATGTGGCAATCCTTTGTCTTTTTCAGTTTAGGTGGAAATGGCTTCAGACTCCAAGGGAAAATCCAAAGAGGAAGAGCAGATAAAACTGTTTGAAATGGTGCTAAGCCAGAAACCAGGCTTAGAGAGGCAAAGAGAACTATCCCCAAGGTTACACAGCTAGGAAGCAGTGCAATCGAGATTTGAACCAGGGTGCTCTGCTGCTCTTCGAATTAGCAGGGAATGAAAGAATGGAGAAGACAATGCTATGGGGAGGATGCTTCCTGGGGAATAGCTCACACAGTGCAGATTTCTCCCACAGCAAAAGCAAAGAAAGCTCCAAGTGGCATTCTGCATAATTGTCATGATTCCATCTATCTGAGCTAAACCCCCACAAGTTCTATTTTTAGAGGATTTCAACTAGATTTATAAAATTAAATATATTTGTTACCCAGAAGCAGAATAAACATTTGAAGAGAAGGGAAACTTGAGAGAGGCTGAATAATGAATGTATTTGGCTCATTTGATACCTCTGCTAAAACTAACAAGAAGCTGCTAAGATGTTTAACCTCAGAAGCTTTTGTAAAGAACGTTTCTCTGTAAAGTGAATAATTAAAAAAAATTCTTTCAGTTAAAGAAACAAGTCAAATATACCAGGAGACTGGGTACCTTTTTCCTTAAGGGACAAGAGATCGAAAGCTGCTACTGGGCACTCTGAATTCCCTTTGGGGAGGACTCATTGGCATCAACGCCGTGAGTAGACCCATCTGTTTGCACACCACATATGAAGGGGCTACTGAAACAACTAAAGTTCCCAAAGCCCATTTGTTTTGTCTAAGAGAAAGGCAATCACCCCAGAGCCCCGTGAATTTCCAGCCTAGTTTCAGGAGATGCAGTAAGAGAAAAATGAAACAAGAGCATAGGCAAAAGTATTAGATGAAATGAAAAAAGGCAATAGGGGCCTGGTGAGCAGTCCTTGGCAGGGTGCCTATAGCAGCATCAGGAGATGGGCAGAACCCAGAAAGAGCGTTTCCTGCTTTGGATTAAAAAAAAAAATCCAACTATCCTCTAAGAGGTATATTCATCCCATCTCTTAGGTCATTAATTTGAAAATTGCAGGTAGTAATACAAACAGCAGTCATTTTCTTAACACCTAGTACATGGGCCTCTCTCTTTGTCACCCACTGCACATCTGGGTTATATTGATATTATCTTGTGTGCAGGCAGTTTCTAGAAAGTTTCAATCTTGGTGAAATGTTGAGCATCGTTTGTGTCTCTAAATCTTCTAAATTTCCCATCTACTTCTGCTTCTCTCAGTCTGTATTTATGTTTAAGAGAAAATAAAGGGTAACCACCACATAGGTTAGGAAGTAACATTATTTTTCATAACCATAATTAGCAAAATGCTTCTGACAAAGAATCCAAAAAAGGCTTCATGTTTTCTCTGCCCTTTAGAACTCATCAGTTCTACTCATCAACAGGACTTTGAAAGTTTCAGAGCTCCATACAATCAGTCTGGCAGGCTTTCCTTCAGGAAGCTAAGTCTGGCTTTCTCTTCAGTTTGCCAGCCCAAGACACCTTGAACTTGGGGAGGATTTGCCTTAGATGTCCAGGTTTGTTACTCTGAACCATTTTCCATGTATATTTTTCCACATGCTTATACACCTGCAATAACTGCAGTCCTTTGAACTCTGAGCAGGTGTATGGTTTTATGGCCCAATACTTTAAGATAGAATTTGTTTTAATCTTCAGTTAAACCTCTTTATACAAATAGCTGCCAAGAGAACAAATGCAATTCACTTACAAGTTGTTTGTCTAGTTAACAGTAAGTACGCAAATCAGGTTTCTGTTCACACAAAGAATTTTCTTGTGTTTGCAATCTTTGAACAAGGGGACATTGGCATGGATTTTTATAGGGAATTTACAACTTTAATTATCTATAGTGCTATGTGCACCAGGGTATGAGGTGACTTAGCAAGCAGTTGGTAAGTACCAAACAAATATATTGCCAGAGTTTCTGAAAAGAACCTTTGTGTGTGCAGTGCTAAAGCATCACGAAGGGTCCATATGGAAACAGAGGTTTGGTATGCCCTGAAAGGTATCAGGAAGTTGGATACCACAGAGGAAAGGAAAAGGAGAACCTTATCGTCGAGTAAAATTAAGGCAAGGGATTGCAAATGAGTCATCTTCCTCAGGTTTTGTGTTCAAGGTTTTTCCTCTTTTGCTTCTTTTTATTCCATATATTTCTTCCTTTTTCTTTAAGAAACATGAAAGAATTCACATTAATAAGTATTTCTGAAGAGTCTCTTGAGTCTTAAGGTCCATGGCAGGATTGGATTATTGTTGGAAGATAAACTGTGTGCCATGTTCATGGCTGAAGCCTGGAAACCAAAGCCCTGCATGCTAGCAAGGGCTGGTATCTTGAGAGCATTGCTGCTGGGTGCCCTTCCTACAATACAGATACTTTACTGTTTCAGTGATTTAACTCCCACCCTCATGTATTAATTGATGTACTTTGTCCTTTTTGCCAGTCTATTTAACTCTCCTCTTCTGTCTTGTTTACCCCAAAAGATTTTCCTTCAGCTTAGATAAATTAGACATAAGCTGTACATTGCCTTGGGGAAAGGTAGCTAGCTGTAAATTGAATCTAAATAACAAAGGTGGCATATTCTGAGCTCTTAAGTTCAAAGCTGCTTGTTTAGATAGAAGATGGAAAAATTCACAAGCATCCTTATAGAAGCAGTTTGTCTTGTGGTCAGGTCTGGAAGAATAGAGACATGAGTAAATGTGCAGTTTAGAAAATAGAAACTTACAACCAGAATTTGGACTAGGGAATAGCAATTCTCAGGGAAATGACCCCTCCCTCTCATGCCTTTCTGAAATGACAGCTGGTAGGTATTGAAGAGAACTAGTGGCACAGTGTATCTAGGCAGTAGGGGGACAGAGATAGTCTCCTAAATTTTATGTGCACTTAAAGTTGTGGGCGAAGGCACTCAAAGTCCCTTAAGCCTCCAGAGTAGGTCACTGATGTAATCTGAGGAAAGCCACTGGGCTCTATGGGTCTTGTGGCAGGAATAAGGGGTTGGTTACATCACTATGAGGGGATTGAGGCCACATGTTAGCAAATGAATGCCAGGATACTATGTGGGAGCCAGATCAAGTTCTGCAGCCCCTCCAGGCACCATGAGAATAGGATAAGATGAGTCACACCTGGAAAGGGAGGCCAGCATTGACCTGACACAGAAATAGACACCTCCTGCTGGCTGCTGAATGGGTGCCATCTGCTTACATCCCCTCATGTTTATTAGCGTCAAATCCAGGATGAGGATAGAGAAGGAACATTCTTGACCAGACTGAGGTTGTTTTTTTTTTTCTATTGAAGTTTTTATTTGAGACAATTGTAGATTTAACATGATGTTGTAAGAAATAATGCAGAGTGATGTTGTATATCCTTTACCCAGTCTCCCCAGTGGCCACAGCTTGTAAAACTGTAGTATGCTATCACAACCAGGACATTACACTGACACAGAACATTTTCATCACCACAAGGATCCCTTTTGTTGTCCTTTTATAAGCATTCTTTCCTCCCAACCCTTAACATCTGGCAAGTACTAATCCATTCTCCATTTCTGTAATTTCACTTTTCTGAGAAAGTCCTCATTTTTCCTTCACCTTTGAAGAATAATATTGCTGGTATAAAATTCTAGATTGGTGACTTTTTTCTTTCAATACTTTATTTTATTCTACTATCTCCTTGCTTACTTGGTTTCTGGTTATAGTCCAATATAATTCTTATCCTTATTCTTCTACAGGTAAGGTATTTTTTTCCTTAGGCTTCATTCAAGGTTTTCCATTTGACTGCTTTTTGAAGTTTGAATATAATATGCATGTGTGTGTGAGTGAGAGAGAGAGAGAGAGAGAGAAAGTGAGTGAGCATGTGTTGCATTTACTCTGCTTGGCATACTCTGTGCTTTATGGATCTGTGATCAAGTGTCTGTCATTACTTTTGGAAAGTCCTCAACCATTATTGCTTCAAATAGTTTCAAATTGTTTAGCTATTCTAGTTTCTTTGCCTTTACACATAAATTTTAGAACAATCTTTTCTACATATCTAAATATCTTCCTGAGATTTGATAAGAATTGTATTAAACCTGTAAATTAATTTGGGGAGAATCGATGTCTTTACTGCATTGAGTCTTCCAATCTATGAACACAGTATGTCTCTCCATTTATGTAGATCAGCAGTGTCCAACCTTTTGACTTCCCTGGGCCATACTAGGAGAAGAATTGTCTTGGGCCACACATAACATACACTAACACTAATAATAGCTGATGAGCTAAAAAAAAGGTCACAAAATAATCTCATAATGTTTTAAGAATTTGTATTGAGTTGCATTCAAAGCCATCCTGGGCTACAGGTTGAACATGTCTGATGTAGATCTTTGATTTCTTTTATTAACATTTTACAGTTTTCAGTATATGTCCTGTACATGTTTTGTTAGATTTACAATTAGAGTATTTTTAAAATTAAAAAAATAAAATGATGTAAATGATAATGCATATTTTTAATATCAGTGTTTTATTACATGTTCATTGCTGCAACATTGAAACACAATTAATTTTTTAATTTTATCTTGCATCCTGAGACCTTGCTAAATTCATTTATAACTAAAATATATTTTTTTTGCAGATTCTTGGAATTTTCTAAAAATAAACTACTAATAAGAACTGTTTTATTTCCTTTCCATTGTGTGCCTTTTATTTCCTTTCTTGCCTTATTGCACTGGCTATTACTTCCAGCACTATGCTGATTAAGAGTGGTGAGACTGAACATCCTTGCCTTGTTCCCAGTCTTAGGGGGAAAATGTTCAGTGTCACTTCATTAAGTATAATGTTACCTGTAAGGTTTTTGCAGATGCTCTTTATCAAGAGACTAAGTTCTTTGCAAGAGAATAAGCTGAATAGTTTGCCTCCATCACAATTTCTTTGGGAGTATTTAATTATAAATGGGTATTACATTTTGTCAAATGATTTTTCTGCATTAATTGATATGGGTATGTGATTTTTCTTTTTTAGCTTGTTAACATGGTGAATTGGGTTTTGGATATTGCACTAGTCTTGCATCCCTAGAACAAATCTTATTAGGTCATGACATATAATTTTTCTCTATTTTTGCTAAATACTATATTGCTAGTATTTTGTTAAGGCTTTCTGAGTTTGTATTTATCACAGATATTGATCTTAGTTCTCTTTGTCTGATTTTGACACTTGGATAATACTAGCTGTATAAAATAAGTTAGAAAGTGTCCCCTCCTTGCAATGGTTAATTTCATGTGTCAACTTAGCTAGGCTACAGTACCAGGTATTTGGTCAAACATTATTCTAGATCAGTGGTTCCCAAGCTTTTTCCACTTCTGTACCCCTTTTAAACTTTTTTCTGTAAATTGTACCCCATGGCTTTAAAACACCTGTTCTTAAATACTGACACTTTTGTTCAGTGCCTATCTTAATGTAAAATAGTGGAAATGAGGTAATAAGTTAGGAAAGAAAAATTACTACAATAAAAGTACAAACTACAGTTTTAATTTTACAATATTTATAACAGTTAAATTTTGATAATGATGATCAAATATTTAGACATTAAATAAAAACACTACTTGAACAGAATCATGATTCTTTAACACACTTTTACTCAGTCAATAACTAAACTAATTAAACAGTCTGGTAACGAAGGTTACCAGAAGTTCTAAAACATTGCAAATGACTTGTTCTGAAACTGTGCATAATGATTGGTAGAAGAGCAGTTTGGGGGAAGAATTCGTGGCCCACCAATCATCATTCGCTAATGTAATCTGATGTTGAAGTGTCTTCATTAACAGTGATTCAAACTTAATATTTATTGATTCATAACTAACATTTTGCACTTTTTAACTTTACTTACTTTTTCACCATTACTAATTATTTTTCACATACCCCTGAAAGGCCCAGCACATACCCCCAGGGGTATGCATACCACTGCTTGGGAACCGATGTTCTAGATGTTTCTGTGGAAGTATTTTTTTAAAGTGAGATTAACATTTATTCAGTGGACTTCGGGTAAAGCAGATTACCCTCCATAATAAGGGTGGCCCTCATCCAAGCAGTTCAAGGCCTTAATAGAAAAAGACTGGACTTCCGTTGAAGAGGGGAATTCTGACTGCCTTTGGACTTAAACTGCAACATTAACTCTTCCCTGGGTATCTAGCCTGCCAGCCCATCCCACAGATTTTGGATTTGCCATCCTCCACAATCACATGAGCAATTCTTTAAAATATCCTCCCCACCCACTGACCACATCAAACATAACTTCTGTACCAATTTACAGTCCCACCAATAGTGTATGAGGGTTCACTTTTCTCCACATTTTCTCCAACACTTACCATTATTTCTTTGATAAGAGCCATTCTAACAGGAGTGAGATGGATTTGATTTTTATTTCCCTGATGATTAGTGATGCTGAACATTTTCTCATGTACTTGTATGTCTCATGTACTTTCTCATGCCATTTGTATGTCTTATTTGGAAAAATGTCTATTTAGAGTCTCTTCTGCCTACTTTTTAATCAGAATATTACATTTTTTGCTATTGAAGTATGAGTTCCACATGTATTTTGGATGTCAGCTCCTTACCAGATACATTTGCAAATATTTTCTCCCATTCAGTAGGTTGCCTTTTCATTTTGTTGATGGTTTCCTTGTCTGTTCAGAAACTTTTAAATTTGAGGTAGTCCTACTTGTTTATCAATTGTGTTTTAAATGATCATTATCTTAATCACATGTGGATTATTTTCAAGATGAAAGGTATATTAGTGCTATTTCATTATCCCACTCACTCTGATTCTGTAAAATTTTTCCAAGAAATGTAGCAGAATGAAGAGCCTCATGAAATGCTTTCCAACTGGGAGGAAAATAAAGTTGCTTATTTTATAAAGCTGCTATAATACTTGCTTTAGTCTAGCATGCCTTAGGTCACCAGGAAGAATGAAGAAGCATCTGTGATCATCTAATATGTGTAAGACATGTGCTTTCCCAAGTTGTCTCATTTTAGGGAAAATTCAGCTTCACTCTGGGGAAAATGCTACCAAACTCAACAAACCCCACTATCACTAGTGCTGGATGGGAATAATGCAAAACATTAAACCTTCTCTTTTCCATATGTGTAGGTATCAAGGGAAGTGCTAAGAAGTTCAGATTGGCAGTTCCATGATCAGTCTTTAGCTACCTTAATTAATTGTGTCTGCTCAAGACACATCTAGAACAACCATAATTCAAACAAACAACCATAATTTAATCAAACTCAAGATGATTCTGTGACAACCATAATTTAATCAAACATAAATATAAACTATAGTAGTACCAAGAAAATAAAATTGTCTTTATTTTCCACTTAGTAACACAGAATTTTTTATTTTATCTAAGGATTTACCACTTCTCTAGAGAGTTTATTAAAGCAATAGAAAGGTTGTGTATTGGGACTTACAACTCTTAACAGATTCACCACTTTTTTTCTGGGGGAAAAATCTCAAAAATATTCCAGCCTGTGAAAGGCTAGCACTAGTACTAAAGAGAACAGATGAGATTTCTTGGAGTTCAATCTCCAGAAGAGTTTTTACGACTTTGGTTTGTAATGCAAGTATTTTATTTTCTGATTTTAATTACCAAAGGAAAGAAATTTCAATATAAAAACAGACTCCTTTTTTTTTTTTTTTTTAAGTCTAACCCTTTCTCAATATGCATCGAGTTCTCCAGTTCCTATTGAAAAAGTAGTAGATGGAAATGTGTTGCCTGAAATTATACATCACTCGGGGGCCTATTCAATTTCAATATTTGATTAGGTCTCAGTGATCTGTTATTGTGGTCTAATGCTTAAAACAACTCCTACCATTCCACAGTCTGAGCTGATTCACAGGCACTCTAATGTCTTAGAAGCTAACCACTGTGTTTACAAATTGTGGAGTGAACAAGATAGAAAGATACTTTTTTCTCTGTCTTCAGGATCTCAATTTGTTAAACTTCTTAGCAAGAAGCAGGCTAGAGCACAACCTCATGGCAGAGGTCTAAGTTTCTGTGGTAAAATAGTTGGATTGAGTAACTCCCAGAGGTAATCAGGTTAACTTAAATTCTTGGCATCTTTGCTAGGCTGGAGGCAAAGTGGAGAAGAAGGGAAGCCATGAACCTTCTCCATCCCGAGACCTTCCTCTAGGCATCTGAATCTGCAGTCTGTAGCAGATTGTATATAACCTGACTTTCTCAATGTCATTCACCCCTACAAAGTAGCATTTATCCACTCAAGAAAATCCATGCAGGGTTAAAAAAAAAATCCCTCTCAAATATCAATCTCAAATATGTTTATAAAAGGAATTATGGTGTAGAAAACCTCTCCTTCTCTTGATTCCTTTTTACCAGTGATTTCTTGAGTTTACTATTTAACAAACTTAAAAGGTATAGTAAACATCTCTGAGGCAAAACTCTATTATTTTATGTATAAATTTGGGCTAAAAGGAGACATCTGACATGACTGATGGAGTATATAGTAAGTACAAGATCATAATAATGACTCAGTAAGTATTTGTTGAGTGAATGAGGTAGCATATACTCTGGGTCTTAATCTATTGTTTTTTTAAGGGAACTTATACCAGACACAACTGTGTGGTGAGAAGACATCTACTTTGATTTATGGTGGTGCCACTCTTTATCGCATTTGGAATGGTAGGGGATGGTATGGCGGAGGAATTTAGCCCAAATTCTCCCATATACATTATCAGCAGCTGGATTTCTATCATTTTTGTTTGCCTTTGGAGAAGAACTTTTTATGTTAGAAAAATCACAAAAATGGTTATTTAATTACAGGAGCATAAAGCAAATAGCTATTTCTTCTTGAGGATGAAGGTGACCATATATATATATATGCTATCTGGAAAAAATACAGCTATAAATGCTTCTCTTTTTCATGTCACATGGCTGGATACTTTCCGGAAAGCCTTTGTATGATTGTAGATGTGTGGGCTGATACTTAGCACTCTATAAAAAGTATATAATGCGAGCATTTCCTCCTAAGCATAGATATTTATAGAACTGTTGGTACCCCATAGAGGGTGTTATTTAAGTTTGAATAACCCAGGCTCTGGACATACAGTTGGAGTTTGTGAAGTCAGACCACACCCTGTGGGTGGGGTGCAATTTTCGCCTGAAGAAGAATATTGTTACCATTAATCACCTTGGGATACAAAATGAACAACTTCGGACTATGAGAAGTGGAGACTTGTTCTTTTTCTAGAGGAAGGGCTAGGGTATGTAGTGAAATGCTAAGGGTAGAAACTAAGCTGTTGTCTGCTGAGAACAAAGCAAGAACTTGTGATCTTAAGTTTAGGTCTATGAGTAACTTAAACTATCTGTGATTTTTTTGTGCAGTATCTTGAGCATTCCCAAGCATTTAAATAACATTTCGTTAAATACCCTAGCATGGTTTGGTTGTGCTTCTGGGAGTTAAGGGAAATGCTCTTGATGATAACCTGAGTTCATTCAGGTTCCAGAGTGGCAGTCAGAATGTGGCAGGAAATGACAGCCATTCTCTGAAGCTGCAATGGTTCAGAGAGGGAATGACAGGCTGAGGTGTTGAATAACCAACATGGTAGAGTTTCCATAAATTTCTTCGGGAGTAGAACTCAATGGAAGATTGGACCCAGCAAAAATTACCAGACAGAGGTGTGGAGCCTTTGTGATTTGCATTTTTAATGGGGACTTCTAATAGTATTGCTCATGTGAATCTCAATTTGCAAACTCAAGTCTGCATAAATTCCTATTCTTTATTTTCTATGAATTATCTAAATATTGACTCTGAGCCACTATCCCATCTGGGAGGCAGGAAGTTTGACTGCAGTCATTGTGAGTCTTCCTTTCCGTTGGCTTCATGCCCAGATTCTTGGTTCTGAGACCCTGCTGTCATCTGATAATGCTGAGTCCCCTATCATCCTAGTCTGCTTCATCACATCCGAGCCACACATGAGTAAGGGACTCTTGGCAGGGCCTGAAGTCCTAGGCCTCAGAATCCAACCTGCCTGGTGTCCATGTGGCTGATCTCTCTGAGATCCTGCTATATCCCTAAAGCAATGTCAGGGAGCAGGGACAGGCTCCTGCTGTCAACGGGATGCACATACCTCTCTCTCTTGTCAGAGATGGAGGGAATCCCTTCTTGTCTCTTCACATTCCCCTCAGATGCACATTCTCAACCCTTCTTTCTTCTAGGGATTTAGGTTTTGGAAACGAAAGCCTAGCAAGGCAGTATCTCATTTTACTCTGCTCCTTTTATATAAAATTCCTGGGTCCTAGGCAAGGGTGCACAGAGTAAGCTATCTTTTTAATGTGGAAAGAGAATAGGATAAACATTCGTACAAGGAGAAAAACTATTAATAATCTGAAAAAGCATTCTGTTACAGGAAAATAAAAGACATGTGAGCTTATGTTTTAATAGCCTGGTGAGATTTGGGGGCCCCTGGGTAACCTATTTTCGTGACGCCTACATTTCCAAATGTATTGAGAGAATCTGTGTAAAAGTGGTTGTACTCTGCTCATAAGAAGTAGTCGAATTGAAATAGGGACATCACACCCAAGCCTAGTTTTGACATTTACTAGCTGTATTAACTTGAAACAATTCACTTAATTGACTCTAGACGAGGGGTCAGCAGATTTCTTCTGTAAAGACCCAGATATTTAGGCTTGCTGGCCAGAGGTCTCTGTCAGAACTGTTCCACTCTGCCATTGTAGGAAGACAATGGCCCAGAGACAGTAGCTAAAGAAACAAGCATGGCTATGATCCAGTAAATTTAACTTTATAGACAGTGAAATTTGAATTTATATATAATAGTGTAGGTCACAAGTATTATTATTATTATTATTATTTTTTAGTGTAAAAACCATTCTGAATTTACTGGCCATGCACAAACAGCCATGACCCAGTGGCTGTAGTTCCTGTTCTGGACTCATAAATAAGAGTCAACTCTAACATCTGGAGCTCAGTTTTCCCACCTGTAAAAGGGAAACACATAACTCACAGGGTTGTCAGGACAAGTGATGGTGTAATTTTTACTTTGCTTTATAAATTTAAGACATTATTGCTAAACATGCTAAATGCACTGAGGAGACTAATGCCTACATTTTCATCTAAATCAGTGGTGTCCAGTCTTTCGGCTTCCCTGGGCCACGTTGGAAGAAGAATTGTCTTGGGCCACACATGAAATACACTAACACTAATGGTTGACGATGAACTAATAAAGGTCTGTGCATAATTTTCATAATGCTTTAAGAAGGTTTATGAATTTGTGTTGGGCCACATTCAAAGCCATTGTGGGCTGCAAGCTTGATCTAAATAGAAGACAAAAGAAACTAGAGCTGGAACCAATAATCTTTGCACAAGTCACTTAACTGATTGTCTTTGCTTTGCTGTTTGTAAAATGGAGTAGATGCCACTGACCACAAATGGGGAGCTCTGTAGATTAAGTAGAACATCTCTGTGGGGACGCTTCCTTTAGAAAATACCAGCTCTGGTAGTTGTTACTTACCTGCTCACTGTGCTTGTGGTTTTGCATAAAATGACTTTTTACTATCAGAATTCCCTTCTATACAGCACACATATTAAAACAGAAAGATGCTGAACTGGTGAAGGAGATGCAGTGAACTCTTGGTTACTTTCTTTACATATGGGAATATGCATTAACATTGACTGTAGGATATAATGTACTTGTTTTGAATGCATATTTTAGGTGATAAGTCAAAAGCTCAAGACACTGAAATTTATGGCAACACCCACAACATACCAACTCAGACCTGGTATACACATTGTGAGGCAAGGATTCCTAACCCATTTACCTACAGAGTCAGTGAGGTAAAATATATGTCTTAAGCAGCCAGTTAAAAAAATTGAAAATGGTGGGTTCTATAGCAAACTGTAGAATGCAGCCCCACCCTTGTTAAAGGCATTTCCTTTATTATATTTTAAATTTATTTTACAATCACAATTGATGTACAATATTATATTAGTTTCATGTGTGCAACATAGTAATTAAACATTTAATGTACCTGACAAAGTGATCACTCCAGTAAGTCTAGTACCAATCTGACATCATACATAGTTATGGTAATAGACAATATTTCCTATGCTGTACTTTGCATCCCCTGAAGGCATATACTTTAAAACAAAACAAAATAACACACAATGAGCAAACAAAAACCAAAACACTCTTCTGGCTAACCCAAATAAGTTGGTCAGTAGAATCTGGACAGCTTTCTGACTCCTGTTGTGGAATAAGCTTGAGAAAGGAAGTACATGTGGAAAACTGTTTTTAGTGTAAATGCAAATGAAAGCTGACCTGAGAAAGAGGTATAGAGATGATGTCTTCGTTATAGCACTGCATGGAGGTGGGAGGTGTTGTGAAAGTTATCCTGGCCTTGGAGCCATAGTCCCTGGTTCTCGTACCTCCTAGTTTACAAGCTTGGAATTAGTTATCTAGCTAAAACCTACTTCATGAAGGTTAAATAAAATAATGTATTTAAAAATGTTTTAATTAACTAAAAATTGCTATATAAATATTAGTTACATTCCAATATAACTGATGTGTGTATACGGTAATATATGAGTATATATAGTAAATGTATATATCAGTTATATATATATATTTATGAGGGCTGTCCAGAAAGTATCATTTAATATGAAAAATAGAGGTATTTATGGATTATTTTTTTCTGGACAGCCCTGATATAGTAAATGCAGGTCCCTAACATGATAATAGGGCATGCACCAAAACTGTGTGTTGTTTCAACATCACTATGCCAACTTCACTCAAGTAGCAGCTAATTAGTAAGGCACGCCTTTTTATTACGAGGCCAAGGATTATATTGTCAGCTTTTTTTTTTCATTAGAAAATGTTGTCATGGTTTGGACTTCATATGACAAAGAGCTGGGGCTGGACTAGTTGTTTCTCTCATGTTCTGCTGTCATCCTTTACCTGTGATACTATCATTCTATAGAAAAAAGACATCAGATAATAATGAACTTTTGGTAAAGCTTATTTGGGACATTTAGGAAATTGGACTCAAGAGTTATTAGACATGTTGTATGATTTTTCCATTCAAGAATGAAGGAGTGGATATTATTGGATTTGAGCACCAAAGGGTCATTCTTTGTTAAACAGTCAAATAATAAATGTAAACCTCATAGATGGAAGTAGTCAGATAATTAAATGTCATCTTGCCACAGGTTCATGTTATTGGGAAGGTATTGAGTATCTGACTCTAGATGATCAATTTCTCTAGGAGGCTGGAAATAAGAACTGGTTTGGTTTGGTTTGGTTTTACCATAGAAGTCCTAATTTCATTAGGTATGGGAAATCTCATGGCCAGCCCTGTCTTTCGCTGTAAACTTTGTCCCAGTGCACTAGTATTTTTATTTTGAAAAGGTTGTTTCCTTCTTGAACTTGATTCTCCTCTATTAGCAAAAAAGTGCTCTTGTGTTTGGGAAATCTTAATAAAAGATTTTGTTGTAATAACAGGGGAAAATTAGAATAATGATTTATTCTTTGCAATTTACTTTTCCCTTCTAATTTTTTTTTGTTTTTATCTAATTTTTTCAAATTGCAGGAGCCAGACTTTTTGAATCTCATGCATTTGATTTTCCAAGACCATTAAAAATGCTTTCTTACATCTTTTAGGATAGTTTTATCTCTGCAGTTCCTATACTTAATAATTACCAAATAAATATTATTTTGACTTAGGCCAGCAACATTCAACACTTTTATATTTATTGCATTAAAGCAAAAATTCTTGTGCTTGCTTTGGCGGCACATTATACTAAAGCAAAAATTCTCCTTTTTTTTCTTTTATTGTTAAATTTATTGGGGTGACATTGGTTAGTAAAAATTACATAGGTTCCAGGAGTACAGTTCTACAGTGCATCGTCTGTGTGTTGTGTTATGTGCTCATCACCCAGTCAGTTCTCTTTCCATCACCATGTATTTGAGAGCCTGTCCCTTCTCTCCCACCTGCTTCCTCCCTGCTTATCCTCAGATAATCATTAACCACTAAACTATTGATTATGTCCACGAGTTTTTGTTTCTTTGTTGCTTTCAGCTTTGTGTTCCACATATGAGTAAAATCATATGGTTCTTGATTTTTTTCTGTCTGGCTTATTTTTCTTCTCATGATAGTCTCAAGGTCCATCCACATTCTCCTAAATGGCCCTATTTCATTTTTTCTTATGGCTGAGGAATATTCTGTTGTGTAAATGTACCACAATTTCTTTATCCAGTCATCTATCAAAGGATATTTTGGTTGTTTCCATGACTTGGTCACCACGAATACTGCTGCGATGAACGTTGGGGTACATAAGTTTTGTGGACTAAGGTTTCACATTTGGGGGTAGATAGATAGCTGGGTCATATGGTAACCCTTTTCTTAGATTCTGAGGAGCCTCCACACTGCCTTCCACAGTGGTTGTACCAGTTTGCACTCCCACCAGCAGTGTACCAGAGTTCCTTTTTCTCCACATCCTCTCCAGCACTTGTTATTCCTTCTCTCATTGATAAAGCAATTCTAACAGGTGTGAGGTGATATCTCATTGTGGTTTTGATTTGCATTTTCCTAATAGCTAGTGAAGTTGAACATTTTTTTATGTATCTGTTGGCCATTTGTATGATTTCCTGGCATAAGTGTCTGTTCATATCCTCTGCCCACTTTTTAATTGGATTGTTTGATTTTTTGTTGAGTCGTATTAGTTCTTTATGTATTTTAGATATTAGCCCCTTATCAGAAGCATTGTTTGCAAATATTTTCTCCCATTCAGTTCGTTGTCTCTGCTTTGTTAATGGTTTCTTTTGCTGTGCAGAAGCTTTTTAGTTTGATATAGTCCCATTCATTTATTTTTGCTTTACTTCCCTTGCCTTTTGAGTCCTCTCTAAACCCAAGGTCTATAAATTTAGTGCTGATGTTGTCCTGTATACAGTTTATTGTTTCAGGTCTTATATGGAGGTCCTTAATCCATTTGAGTTAATTTTGGTATAAGTAGCAGTTCACAGTTCAGATTCATTTTTTTGCATGTGGTTTTCCAATTTTCCTAGCATCATTTAATTTACTGAAGAGACTTTCTTTTCCTCATTGTATATGTTTTGCTCCTTGGTCAAAAATTATCTCTCCATATATTTACATAAAACCTATGGAACCCTTCATGATTTTATGTGTCATCCTTGCACAGGGGTCACACTAATTTTCTCTATATTGTTCCAATTTTAGTATATGTGCTGCTGAAGACAGCACTAAAAATTCTTTATTTCAGTGTAATGTAGAAACAAAAATGTGTTTTGGGACACACAGTATTCTAGTTTCTTTGCTTTTGTTGAACTTCATTAAATCCTATGATTTAGGAACCCCCTTCAGATTTCTGGGCCTGTTTCTCCAATGACTTGCTTTCTTGGTAGTCTTTAATAAGTGTGTTGGTATGATTTCAGCTTCCTGTACATAATGGTGAAATTAAATTGTTAAATCCAACACTTATTTAAACTGGTTAGACATATCACACATTCAATTTAACTTTTTCTCTGAGAAAAGTTAATGCCTGGTAAAAAAAAAAAAAAGGAAGAGTAAAACTTTGCATATATTTCTGTACATGTTTCGAGAATATTAGAGGATGGCTTGAGTTCCTTGTTAAGTATTTTATTTTTCTGAATTTTCAGTTATTTTTGAACCAGATATATAACCTGATGATTTGTTAAATTTCTGTTAAAGAAGAGTCATCAGCTTGCTAATTGCCTTGTGATATTTGCTAATGTGTTCCTGAGAAAATGAGACTTTGGCTTACAGTATAGGCTATAATCTGATTTTCAGTTTGTCTAAATCAGGTCTTTAGCACAACTGGAAGTATAGTACTCAGTTCTCTGGAGGAATGGCAAAAAAATTAAAATAAACTTGGAGGCTATACAATGGTGTGAATATTAAGCTGAAAATGTGAAATTTTCCACTTAGAAATGCTGTGGAATCCAATAATGCCCCTCCTTCAATAAAACCTCGATATTTAAAGAATTATTACTCTTAAGATGTCACTAACAGAGATTAGTCTATTTTACCTTTGGGCCAAATCTCCTTCCTACTCTGATTTAGAGATAACCTAGATCTCAGTCAAGATCAACTTGTAAAGATGGATCTGCACGGTAATATGACCCTTGAGGCTTTCTTCCTCAATGGCTGGTCCTTGCCTATTTAGAGGTGACAGGCTCTATTAATTATTAACAGCAGTTCCAATTCTGTTATTTTTATCTTCTCTGTAGTGCTGCTTTCCTGATGAGGGCTAGCCAGGGTATTAGCCAGGGAAAACTGATCTAGCTGTTGCTATGATCCTTTCTGGGAAGTAATGGAATTCCCTCCCTGCCCCCATCCCCATACTTTCCTTCTAGCACACTCTCAATATCCCATGAAATTGAGACAATCTTTGGTAAAATAAAGAGATGGAGCCTTGATGATTATAATAACACATCAAAATTGCAGAGATGATAGTTTGTCTTGCAGATAGTTTGCTCTTAACAAACTGAAAGAGTTAAAGCTTTCTCACAGAAATACACAGCAAGGACCTGTCAGCCCTAACATGGTATCAGAAGCAATGGTTAGAACTGTAAAACTGGAACTGGGAGACCTAGTTTAGAGAAATAGAAAAGACGAAGGAGATGGTAGGATTTAAGAAGGTGAGAAGGAAGGACCATGGAGAAAAGATTTCTGAAGTGGATTTTGTTGGGGCTGAAGTAGATTCCATGGAAAAGTTACCTTTGGAACCAAAAACTTGGGTTTTGAGTCACTTTTTGAGTTTGGTGTGCATTCATGTTCATGGACTTGTACATTGGTTTCATTTCTGATAATGGACTGCATTTGTATATATTTGCAGACATTTCAGATGAAACTGAGGTTATAAACAAATATGGGAAGATGCTAGTTTTGTATGAAGAACAGAACTTACTGATAGAACGCATGTCTTTCTATTTTTTTAATTGAAACTCAAGAGTCTATATTGCAAACTGATTTTGAGACCGAAATTCAATTACCTCCTTTAAAAAAGTCAAGTTAGAAACTTTGTTTTGTAGATGGAATCCATAATCAGATTATACACTAGTTACACACTGTAGAAGCCTCCTCACCCTGGTTTGCAGGGATCAGTTCTTCTGGGGATAGCCTTTTAATCTAAAGCCAGCCCTAAAGCAATGCATTTTAAGATACAGTTTCTAGAATACATTTATCAGTAATACCACACGTGTTTGTTAAAATGCATTCTTACTGATCACTCAGGCTTAGTAAATTTGAGAACCTCTGCTAAGGTAGTGCTAATCAGATTTACCCATGTTCACCTACATTCTCTCCTCTGTTTTCCATCTCTCATTATAGTCACCCTTACATTTAAGGAGACTCTTGTGTGTCTGTGAACTCCTGGATGATGAAAATTGTGCTTCTTGTGTTTGCTATAATATTTCTAACATCTACGAGTGTTATTGTGCTTGGTAGATAGAAGCGTTTCAGTGGGTATTCATTGAAATGGTTGAATTAAATCAAGAAGTAGCAATAAAAGTTATATTCCTGGGAGAGCTAGCGTCATGTTATATGTGGGCAGTAAGAATTAAGTACCAAAGTCTTCCTTAAAGTTAGTGCCTAGCTGTATCCTTTGAATAGGAAATAGTTCATTTGAGGGAGATGCATGGAGAGGAATGTAATATGATTCATTCTGTTTCATTAAGTACAGGGCAGCTTTCGTTTACTCATCTATTTTTTCCTGATACTATTTTGTGCTGTTCACAGCTCTTCAGTACAATCAGAACAAAAAAGTATATTTTGCTTTGGTCTTAGTCTTGCTCCTAAGGGAAATATCAGTGTTTTGTGTTTTCTCAAGGAGATGCTGTCCCAGGACACTTTTCCCAAAGGACTGCAGCTCTGATTCATTCATTCTCAATCTTTTTATTGCTTTGGTTTTATTTCCTTTCGACCCTTGCTAAATATTAATAACATGACATGCCATAAAGAAATACATTCTAGCGGACTAAAAAGAACAGACCTCGTGGCTATTTACCCTGCTGGTAATGATTCTGCTCCTCAGTACCCTAACTTCCCCCGGTGTGCGGCTCGCCCTCTGTGACAGCTTACTGTTCATAACTGAGCTGCATGCTAAAATGGGATTGGTGCCACCCCTGCCTTGCAGGGTGACAAAACCCTGGCAAGACGATGATGCTAAGTTATTTTACCATCTGTCTAGTTTTGTGGGGAACTTTTCTCTCCCACTATTACCAGGAATGTCTGAAAACATACTATTCTACAGCTGACTCCTGATGCCTAAAGAGGAAACTGAATGCATTTGTTTCTGAATACTTCCTTTTGTTTTGTTTCTTTTCAACATGAACAATATAAGTTATATTCAAGCCCATGAACTTGAACCTGAGTTTGCTAATGAGGAGACAAATTGGGTTCTAGATTTTACCTTGATGATACGCAATCAACTTTTCTTGTTTTCTCACTGGGGATGTTGATATAACCTCATCAGAAATCACAGGAGAGAAGTTATTATTAAAGAACATTGGGGCTATTCTGGACAGTCTGTGACCTCTTGGGAAGGATGGGCCCCCAGCTCTGCTTCTAGCTGCTGAATCGTTTTTTCCCTTTCTTCTGAAGTTTCTTCCAGCAAGTTATCATCTCCTTCTGAAGGGAAACTTGGTCCAACAACTCCATAATCAGGTTAATTTCTTGATTACCTTCATCGACACACAGGAAATGGCCACAGGGCTCTGTTGGGGAATTGTCTTCTAAAGCAAATAAGATAAGGAGAGTTTGAGCAGTTTTCGTTGAATTTCCCAGAACTCAGAGAGGGAAGATGAAAAGCTTCATTTCTCACGTTCTTAAAAGAGAACACAGATGTTGCATCATTTGGTCAGATATACTGAGAATCTGGATCTAGATTCTGGGTGCTCATGAAAAAAAGGACTTGGAAGCCTCTGGAGAGGGAGGAGATTCAGTCTTTGCCAGCCTTTTTTTATACACATTTAACTTTCAATTAACCATGGGAATGAGCTGTCCTTGAAAACCCAGTCTACAAACAACAGCCATCCCAAGTTTCATGTTATCCTTTTCCCTAAGAATCTTCCACAAGAGCTGTAATCAAGTGGAAATATGCTTCATTTGAATTTTGCTTCAGCGGGGGTGGGGAGAAGGTCATTGCTCTTCCTGGGAGAAGTAAATAAGACTAGTTTCTTACACTAAGTCTGCTTTAGAGTTATCAGGGGTGTAATTTGAGGTAATCCAAGAACACACTATTATTAGCATGGGATCTCACATAGAGGTTTGTTTCTTTTAGTTTTGAAGGCTTTTCAGTATTTGTTAAAAAAATCACAAATACTTCCTAGACATAAAAGCTTATCCTTTATCAATTTCTATCAGCTAGCCTCTCAGATGAGAATAAAGCCTTGAGTAAAGCGGGAGAGAGAGGCCTCAACAAATAGATAAAAGATTAGTAGTTGGCAGCAGAGAATCCTTGAAAACACATCTCAGACCATCCAGAAATTTATCTGCTGAAAGTAAAACCCATTCTACTAGACTTTACTCAGCATTGCCACCCTCCTTACCGCTCTCATTCTGAAGTTTCCACCATTAAAATAATTTCTCTTGAGTTACATAAAAGGCAGACTTCAGTTATAAGAAGTAAGTGACATCAGAGCTTGGGACCAATTGTAGGGATAATTGAACCAATGGCATATGGATGAATCTGACACATGGTCTTAACAGTTGATTGCTATAATGGAAGGCTCAGTATTTACTCAATCCCTAATTGAAACAAAGCCTCCAGGTACACCTGAGAGAAACATAACTGTTAGTCCATGATACAAAAGCCTGCTACTATTGTGTATGTACATACTTGCTAAGGATGGGACAACTTTGCTGTGATAGTCCATAAAGGCAGGTAATCACCCATTTCTCAGCAAATAAGACCAATTTGTAGTCATTGCTTTCCTAAGGGATCACCAGGTGAAAGCTTTTGCACCAAATTGCACAGTGGGCAGGATGCTGTTGGCCTCACAGACATGATGAGGGGGAAAGGTCAAACTGTTCTCTGCTCTAAGAAATTATTATTAGCAATATGCTGCCTTTCAAGAATCCCTGGAGAAATATTTGTTCTGAACATTTGAACTTCTAACAATATTTGAGGAGAAGGTAGTTTGACTACATTTCTTAAAATGCAACGAAAAAAAAATCTCAGATCTCAAAAGGAGTATTTAGTTTGTTGCCTCTGCAATTGACCTGTGCTTTCAGGCCCTGGATGGGAAGTCCACATGGTGGTAGGCCTTAATTGTCAGCTGACCTCTCCTTTTATCTGGCCAGAGTTGTGCTGTCCAATACAGTAGCCACTAGTCACATGTGGCCATTGAGCAACTGAATATGGCTAGTCTGAATTAAGATGTACTGTAAGTTATAGAATACATATTTGATTTGGAAGACTTAGTATAAAAATGTATAATATTTCACTAAATATAATGTATTCAATGATAATATTTGGGATATACTGTGTTAAGATATATTTTAAAAACTAATTTCACTCATTTGTTTTTACTTTTTAAAAACATGGCTTCTAGAAAATTTAAAAATATTATTTGCAGCTTGTATTTGTGGCTCTCATTATTTGTCCACTGAACAGTGCTGGGCCAGTTTCCTTTTGGAGAGTGCTGTCTGAAGCCAAGGTGGATGTATTCCTTGTACATATGCCTCTAATGAATGTGTACAGTTGTTATTTGGGAGGGAGGATCACTGATCCTCAACCATTAGCACATAGGCCCTCTTTCTGTTACCCCAGAAGGTGGAGACATGGAAACCTGGGCTTGAGAGAATGGGTTCTTATGGGTTGAGATGAGCCTCAACAGGAGAGAAAAGAGAAGATGGGAAGTGGCATCAGAGGCAATGGGAAGATGCTAAGGAAAGGAATGGCAAGCAGGTTGAGGAAGGTGGGCCCTCACAGGGCGGAGAGACAGACCACAAGTTCTCGGACGTTTCCTCCTGTAAGGGCACTGATCTCATTAAGAGGGCCCATATCATCATGTCCTCATTTCAACCTAATTAATTCCCAAAGGCACCATCTCCAAATATGACTACGTTGCGGGTTGGGTATTCAGCATATGCATTGCGGGGTGTGGAGAGGGCTGGTGGCACTATTCAGTCCATAGCCCAGGGAGAAGCCAATAGGAAAAGAAGTAGAGAAGGAGAGGAAGCCGGACAAGGAGAGCCGGCACGAGGCCTCCGATTCCCACTGTATCGTTTTTACATATTGACCGAGAAGGCTGCTAAGGAGATAAGCTAACGAATACATACCCCCCAAAGAAATTTCTCATGCAAGCACCTTTTATTATGAAACGATCTCTTTACACATAAGACAAAAATATTTTTGTTCCATTTCTAAACACATTACACATTTCAAAAGTGTTTTAAATTCTTCAACGAAGTGGGGGACGCCAGCAGCCTCCCATCCTATTTGTATTGGAACTAGCCCAAGGCCACAGTTTTCCAGACTCTAACCCTGACCTTCGGTCTCCCGCATCTGGAATGGCTGTGTATCTCTAAGGACCTGACAGCTCTCCCCATCCCCAAATCTCAAACACCTGTGGTCTCTTTCTAGTCTTTGCCAGCAGGTCAGATAGTCTTGCCAAGGCCATGGCTGCCTGAGGCATGGGGTTTTGTCATCTGGACAGATAATCTCAGGTTTAACCTCATGCCCAGAGGTTGAAGGGGAACCAGAGACAGGAGAGATTCTTCTAATCTGTCAGAGAAAAGGGACAAATCAAGATAGCCGCAGTCAAGATATGAACTCTTTGAAATTACTACCACTAGTGGAGGTTTTTATAAGTACACACCAGTATTCATGACCTCCCCTCTCTCTGCCTCCACTTAACATAGGTGAGAAGCAGGAATGAGAGTGAGGGCTTAGGGGTGTGGCCAAGAGGAGACGGGAGAAGGGGCAGTAGTAGCTGTGCAGGTCTAGAAAGGTTTAGGAAGCGGACAGATAAGCCAAGCATTCTGCCTGCAACCTTATCAGGCTATGCTCACTTTTCTGGGTCTGCCTTGAAAGATGCAAGGCCCAGAAGAAATTGTGACATTTGCCTTTGGCCATTTCCAACTTATCATTCTTCATACCCTAAGTACCTTCATACTCTTGGCAAAGTGCCACACGAGGGTTATGTCAAAAACGACTAAGTAGTTAACAGTAGAGGTAATTACAGCTTAAGGTGTAGCTTAGAAACTTCAAGTTGGAATGTGCATTTTGGGAGTGATATGGTCTCACCTGTACAGGAATTATTTCTGCCACGTTCCTAACCAATGGTCTTCTGAGGGGCTCTCAGACTTTGGTGTTCCTCAAGCTCTTCATAGGTCATTTGCCAATTAAAATCAATGAATAAAATTTTAATTTTGCCACCACACAGCTCCATGTTGGTATAGAACCATCAAACAGGTTTGGAAGGTTGTGATGGTCAGACTCAGAGGGCTACAGCTTGCTAATCAGAAAAAGATGTGGTATAACACAAGTTAGGAGACCTACAACTCATGAAAACTGCATGGTGAATCCAGGAAGTTAATGGTTTAGTGTAAACAGTGATACAGTGCTGAAGGGTGGCCCACTGAATGGCTGGAATGCTTTTTGCAGATTTTCTAAATATTTCTTTCTAAAAAGGGTGTTCCCTTTTGATCCCTTCCCTTATGCCACCGCCCAAAAATGTTCACTGAACAGAGACATGCTGAGAACCACTGAACTAGTTTCTGACTTAAATGAGATACACACTAGTTCCCAGGGGGGTCTCAAGAATCCTCCATGCTTATCTTATTCATCCATTCAGTAATTAGTTACGGGGACGTAGTAACACACACAGAGAATGAATCAGATGCGATGCTGGCTCCTACAGTCGTAAGCTCCACAGTTAGGTAGGGAAGAGTCAACACTGAGTTAGGCCCTAAAGAACACTCAGGATTTAGCCTAAACAAACACTTCTGCAGGTTCACTTGTGAACGCTTCCTTTTCTCTCTGCCTGTCAAGCTAGTGACCAAGGTTGCCAACTATTTACTCAAGAAGAAAGACTCTTGCTGGTGAGGTGATTAAATACCTCATTCCACCAGAGCCACCCAGGATTACTGCTTGGCCTAAAAGACATGTCAGCTTCCTCCTCTACAAATGCCCATCACTGAGTCACCTTCATGCTGATTTTGAAAGCTGGGTATATTTCTCAGTAACGACAGGGAGCCCAGTTTCATTTATTGCCATACTTGGACATGAAAATTGTTACATCCTTGTACATACATTCTCCTCTCGCGAGTTGCATAAAAAACAAAATGACAACAAAAGCGTTCCTAGTTTTCTATACTTCTCTACACTTTTACAATGAATATTTGAGAATGGTAGCTTTCTGGAATACATGATTCACTTATAGTTTTTTTTGCATTCTTGTAGCACAAAGGCTTTACCTCTTAAAAATCAGATTAGTGTTCCTTCTTGAAGATTTCTCTATCCTACCCTTTCAATGTTTTTGTTTGTACAGAGACCAGTCTCTCTAGTGCCTATGGCCAAGTTTGAAGGGTGTTCAATTTCTTTCCACTAATGCTGTGAACACATAGAATACATCTGAAATTGGCATATTTTTATTGTTTTGGGGGGAAAAAGTGGCATTATAAGAACCGATTTAATTGGCAAATAAATTTGTTCAGTTAAAAGAATTAAAATAGTTATATTTGCTGGGAATTTTCTATATGTACCATAAAACTTTCCATTTCTTAATGATGACTATTCTTATAACAGGATTATATTATAGAGAAAACATTTGAGGTACAATGGCAGACTAGAGCAAATACATATTTTAGCCTAGCAATAGCCCAACAGCCCCATACCTAAGAGTTTAAATCTCTCTGTTTTAATAAGTGCTTTGGCGGGAACAAAATACAGTAGACTCTCAGTTAACTGGCACCCATGCCAGATAATGTAGTAATTTTGGGGGTGGGGGGTGGGGGGGTTTGTTGGTTGAGTTACAGTTAATGGAAAATCTATTCTACCTAGCTCCAACTGTGATGGAAAGGCTGCAGCCCTATGACATGAGGAAGTGCATGCCCTGGACAGCAATGAGATCAGCTAGGCTATAGAGCACTTGGTGGAAAAATAAACACAAACAAAACCACCACAACAAAACCACTTAGGAAAAACCAGAAGTGAGAGAGAGGCTGTGTAGGAAGCTTGTGTTGTTTGGGCCCCAGGCGGATGCTGTGTGAGCCATTCCCTGGGACCAGTGTGAGGGGTTGGGCTGATGTGAATGCTTTGAGGACTTGTTTATTGTTCGGAGACCAGGTAGGATGGGAATCGCTCACATCTAACTGCTAGCGTTACTCCTGGGGTGGTAGATGCTCTCACCGTGAGATGTGTGGGAGCTAAGCAAACCAGGGAACTGCAGTCCTAGCCCCCTTCCCGTGCTCCCTCCGAGGCTCACTGTGATGCCTCAGCACTTCCTGAAGTGTTTCGTGCTCTCTCCTAGCACACAGAGTGGAAGCATTGCAGTGGCTTCATCTCCAGCTACCTGCTTCTGCTATTGCCCTTTCAGTCTGGCTTCAGCTCCGCATTAACAGGTCCCATTAAAATATAAGTTGAGTCATAACACCCTTTTGTCCCAAATCCTCCAGTGGTTTATCATCTCAGGCAGACTAGAAACCCAAGTGCTTACACTGCAAGGTCCTGTGTGATCTGGCCCACCTTTACCTCACTGACACATCCCTTCTTCCTTCTCAGTCATTCTGAAACGTGTCCACTATCCTCATTCCTAATAGACAGGTGTGTTCCCACCCCAGGGCCTTTGCATTTGCTATTTCTTTTGCCAGGAGGATTGTACCCCTGATGTATACATGTCTAGCTCCCTAATTTCCTTCAGGTTTTTTCAAAGTCACCTTCACACAATGAAGCCTCTCTGCTATCTTGCCTATAATTTCAACCTGACCCCCATTGCTGAACAGGCCAAATCCCTCTTTCCTGCCTTGTTTTTACTGACAAGCTTTATCTGACTACTCTTTTTCTTATTTTTTATCTGGTTGGCAGTCTCTCGCCCCACACTAGAATGAAAGCTCTGTGAAGACAGAGCTTTTTGATGATTTCATTCACGACTGTATCCTCTGTGCCCAAGACAGCTCTAACTTGGCTAAATTATTTCTAGAATATCTGGAGAAAATGAACAGTGTTCAGGGGTTAGTTTTGTTCTGCTTCTGCTTCATCATGGATAGAGGGATCCCTTTCCTCATAAGTGGTCTGAAGAGGAGTCTTTCTTTTCTTTCCCATGAGGAGTGGGTGGGAAAAGAAGTAAGAGGGGAAGCAAGAGCCCACTCCTTGGGGAAGTCTCCCAAGCTTCCATGAGAGTTTAACAGCTGCCGCTGCCACCCAAGGAGAGAGTGGATGTCCTGCTGCAGATCTGAGTCCAGCACTTTCTTCTTGGAGCTTGCTGGAGCCAGCTAATACATCCACGTCCATGAAGACTCATAATAACGTTATCCCAGAAAGATGTGTGAAACCTCGGCAGTAGCTCGGGGGATGAGGAGGGTTGTCTGTGTGGAAAAGAAGTGGGGACATCTCAAAGATAGTGCCACAACATGAATATACACAGGAACGTGGTGGGAGCTGGGGGGAACTCGCAGTGGCCATATACCACCCGGCGGGAAGAGTGTAGTGCTATTTTCCACTGTCTCTAGCACTGGGGCAGTGTTTTACTAGGGTAAAAGTGGGACAGCATAGGTTAACTTAGCCCACAGCTCCCTTTCTGAGGTAGGGGTCCTTCCCACCCATGTCAGGGTCTCAGATCACATCAGATTGTTCTGCAGGAGTTCTTCCACAAACGATACAAACACTGCTAGCGTAACCATGCCCCCGAGTGATGCCAAGAGGGAATCAGGCTAAGCAGGAGGGAGGGTTTTTGTCACTCTTCTACCTCTTCCCAATAGCAGGACCTGAAGCCCTTTCCAATAGGTCTGGCTCCTTTAAAAAAAATGATGGATGAATTCAATGACTGACTATCTGGAATCCTGGTAGGAGAACAGGAAGTTCAAGTGAGGAAGAGACCTAGGAGGTTTTGAGAAAGGAACAAAAAGAAGAGACAATAGATAAGGATGGTTTCTTTGTTTATCTGAAGTGAATCAGTGTGTATTCCAAGTCAATTGGAGGAATAAAAGTGGACGTTATTTTACATCATTGGACTGCTTGTTACACTAGAGTATCTAACAGATTTTCCCCTGTTTTTATTTTATTTATTTATTTTTTATGCAGAGGGGTGATTTAAGACTAAGTCCTTATAAAATGGGGCATGCCAATTTAGTTTATTTGTATTACTTTTCAAAAGATGTTTCTGGTTTTGTATAGCATTGAGAAATAAAATGATGTAATAATAATAGTATAAGTAGAGTTATTTTTGGTTGGTGTGTGTGTCTGTGTGTGATGAAGGGTGGGATAAATGATTCATTTTTGTAGATCAGGATTTACTTGTTTAAACTATGCAAAGGAATATGGTTTGTGAACAGGGGGTATAAGTCATTTTGGTTTTGCTAACTTGACATTGCTATTAAATGGCCCTAACAGGAAACTTGGATGCACTCACTTTTGTGTGCAAAAGTTTGAGTGCAATGGGCAACTATACCTCATAATACACTGCTTCTCCCCTTTCTTAAATCGTACCTTGTTCCTCATTTTCTTCCTTCTGGTTAGCCCCATGATGATAGTGATAGCACGACTGAATTTTACAAGCTCCCTAGATACAATGCTAGATCTAGACTTGGTACTCCTTGGCTGGAGTTGAGGAGTCTGTGCCTAAGAGGTAATAAATTGCAAAACATACTAAAGTGACAAAAATGTACTCCTTCACCCAACTTTAGTCAGGCTCCTCTGAGCCCTTTTCTTGACTAATCCTCAAGAGCCCAGTTGTAGCAAGAATCCTGCCAAGTCACATTAGAGAGAATTCCCCCATCCTTGGTATCTGATGGCTCTCAATATCTGATCCAATTTCTCATCCTCTACCTTCCCTCCAGTGACAAATGGTCACCCAGGACTGCCTGCCTTCACCTCTTAGTCATCATCTATCCACCCACCCCACCATTCTGATCCTTGGCTATAAATCTTCACTTTTCCTCCTTAGAGTCAGAGTTGAGCCTAGCTCTCTTTCTTATTGTGATAGTCTCGACACCTACTGTAATAGTCCTGAATACAGCCTTCCTTACTGTTTTAACAAGTGTCAGAATAATATTTCCTTTAAAAATAGCAGCTGAAGGATCCCACAGAATTTACTTGATTGTTCATTTACTTTGCCCTGGAACACTAAAAATGATGAAATCAACTTCTGCTAGACCTGGCCAAGTGGGATCTTCACATCATCCAGAACAAATTGTCCAAGTGCTGAACACTCCTTCATCTGAGAATGACATTGCTGGAATTCATTATTGAGATTTTTACTTATGTAAAATATCAAGTAGTGGAAACTCTTAAGGCTCCATCTATAATTCTCAGCAAACTTGTCAGAGTACTCGAGAAATAGGGAGGTGTGGTAGGCAGAATCATACCCCTGACAAAGATGTCCACGAAGATATTGCGAATAACACCCCCCTCAAAGATGTCCCCCAAACCTGTAAATATGCTACCTTAGAACATATTCTAAGTGGTTTGCAACCTTTCCCACTTGCGTACCCCTTTCAAGCCCATTTCTATAAATTGCACCCCTTGTTTTTGAAACAGCTGTTTTTAAATACACTTTTGTTCAGTGCCTATTTTAATGCAACATAGTGGAAATGAGGTAATAAGTTAGAAAAGAAAAATCATTACACTAAAAGTACAAACCACAGATTTAATGTTACAATATTTGTAACTGTTAAATATTGATAAGGATGATCAAATATTTAAACATTAAATAAAAACAATACTTGAAAAGAATCATATGTAAAGACACTGCATGTTCTTTTACTCAGTCAGTAACTAAACTAATCAAACAATCTGGCTAAAGATGTATTTAGTGTTTGGGGAAGTTCTGAATCTGAGTAGTGACCCGTAGAAGAGCTGTTTGGGGAAGGGTTCATAGCCACGCCCTCACTAATCATCATGTGCTAATGTGATCTAATTTTGAAGTGTCTCCATTAATGGTGATTCAAATTTAACATTTATTGTTCCAGAACTAGCATTTTGCCTTCTTTTACTTTACTTGTTTTTTCACCATTACTAATTATTTTTTGCACACCATTAAATGGCCCAGCAAGTACCCCCGGGGGTGCTCATACCACCGCTTGAGAACCAATGCCTCAGAAGGCTTGGCATGTGTGATTAAGTTAGGGATTTTGAGATGGAAAGATTATCCTAGATCTGTAAGAGGGTCCTCTGTAAGAGGGAGGCGGAAGGTCTGGGTCAGAGAGAAATTTCTAAGGATGCTGCACTGATGCCTCTGAACATGGAGAAAGAAACCACAAGCCAAAGAACTCAAGTGGTAGAAGCTGTAAAAGGCAAAGAAACAGATCCTTCCTTAGGTCTGCTCTAAGGAGCATAGCCCTGTTGAAACCTTGATGTTAGCCCAGTGACCCCTGTTTTGGACTTCTAACCTCCACAACACTGTGGTAATTTATTACAGAAGTAACAGGAAACAGTTGAAGAGGGGAAAACTAATATCTGAGTAATGAGAAAAATCTCTCCATTATAGGAGGCCCAGAACGCTCATTTGGGTGCAGTGTCACCAATGGACTTGGATTTGAAGGGCAACTGAGGTTTTCCAAACATTCAGAGCAGTCTGGATTCCAGAGCTTCCTGCATTTTCTGGAATCATCCCATTATTATTTCCTCCTCCTTATAAATGTTAACCATTCTTTCTTCTCCAAGCTATTAGCATGGAGACTTATTCAATTCCTACCATCTTAAAAAGGAAATCAAATACTGTCAGTACTTAATACCTGTTCAGCTATTGCTCATTTACCTCTCCCATTTACAGTCAAATCTCTTGGAAAAGCTGTCTATACTCTGACTCCCTTTCCTCATATTTTTCTCATGTCAACTCATTCCATTCTACTTTTTGTTTTCAATTATATTGTTCAACTTGGTTTTGCTAAGGTTGCTGATATTACTAATTCCAATGTTCATCTTGACAGACCACTGAATATTCGCCACTGTTGACAGACCCCCTTCAAACACCCTTCCTTTGACTTCTGTAATATGACATGCTTTTCCTCCAAATTTGTGACTTCTCTTTTGATCTCCTTTGTGGGGTCCTCCTCAGAGCAATTACTGCATGGAGATTCTTATACTTCTGGTCTTAAACTTTCTTCCCTCTCTCTACAGATAATTTCATTAGCTCCTGTATCCTTGGTTGTAATCTATTTGTGTAAATTATGACCAGACTTACAACTCTGGGTTAGATCTGAACTCTGGACCCTGCAGCCTTCCATTAATCTATCTCATAAACATTCAGGTACAATATAAGGTCTGACAATTAAGTTTGTGAACTTGCTGCCATGTGCTTATGTTGGCAGCACTGTACAAAAAACTTGGTAAGGTTTTATAACCTTGGTATATCTGTGTCTCACAGCTGTGTTCGTGTTGATGTGTGGCAGTGTCTTGCTGAGTGGCGTTCATTATTGTTGAGTGTTTTTGTGTGCTGTCGTGAGAATGTTGGAGATTGAATTAGAGCAACAGACATGCAATTTCTTGTTAAATTTGGCAAGAGTGGAAGTGAAATCAGGGACATGTTAGACCAAGTTTATGGAGATAATACTATGAAGAAAACAGCAGTGTACAAATGGAGTAAACGTTTTTCTGAGGGGAGAGAAAGCATCATTGATGAAGAGGTCAGGGTAGCCAGTAACAAGCAGAACTGACAAAAACATTAAAAATTCGTCGAATTGTGCATCAAAATTGTTGGCTGACTGAGAAGCATAGCAGACCAAGTAAACATCAATAGAGAAACAGTTAGGAAAACCTTAACTGAAAATCTTGGCATCAGAAAGGTGTGTGCAAAAATGGTTCCGAAGGAGTTCACCAATGAAGAAAAGTAGGAGAGCTGAAGTTTGCCAAGACCTTTTGGGGAGGCAAGATGACGTTTTGGGTACCAATATGATCCTGAAACAAAGCATCAAAGTGCACAATGGAAGTCACTCAATTCTCTGTGACCAAAAAGTTCCGTCAGTTCAAATCAAGAGTCAAAATGATTTTGCTAACCATTTTTGATATCAGAGGGATTGTTCATTATAAATTTGTACCAACTGGACAAATAGTCAACCAAGTTCACTATTTGGATGTGCTGAAAAGGCTGTGTGAAAAAGTTAAACCAAAATAACTTGAACTTTTCACTAACAACTCGTGACTTTTGCATCATGACAATGTACCAGCTCACACAGCACTCTCTGGGAGAGAGTTTTTAGCCAGTACACAAATAATATTAAAACATCCTCCTTACTTACCTGATCTGGTCCCCAATGACATTTTTCTTTACCCAAAGATAAAGGAAATATTGAAAGGAAGACATTTTGGTGATATTCAGGACATCAAGGGTCATATGATGACAACTCTGATGTCCATTCTAGAAAAAGAATTACAAAATTGCTTTGAAGGGTAGGTTAAGCGCTGGCATCAGTACATAGCTTCCCAAGGGGAGTACTTTGAAGGTGACCATAGTGATATTCAGCAATGAGGTATGTGGCACTTTTTCTAGAATGAGTTCGTGAACTTAATTGTCAGACCTCAAATATACAAAATTGAACTTATTGTCTCACCTCCAAAATTGATGTTCTTCTAGTGTTTACCAGCTGAGTAAAATGACATCACCATGCATCTACTTACTAAAGCAAAAAATCTGAGAGTCACTTTAGATTTCTCCTTTGTTCTGAGATGCTCTTTCATCCATCTTATCACAAAGTCCTGTTGGTTTAAACTCTTAGCTTTGTCTAATTGTCTCCATACCCATTAGGTCAGGCAATATGCTCCTGTAATGTCCTTCATTGTTGTGCCCTTATACAAAATTCTCATTAAAAATTATGTTCTTAATCTCTATGGGGTACTATTTTGTTAAGGACTTTTTCAAACTCTACTATTTCCTCCTCCAGTTTAGTTATGTTATGAAAATGTAATAAATGATCAGAGAACCTAACACTCTGGTGGGGACCACTTATCAGATGATACAGATGGGCTTTACAGTGACATACCTGAGCACTTGAACATTTATTGTTGGCATTTATAGGGTTCAAGAAGAGACCAAGAGAAAAGTAGATTTTAGAGAAGGAGCCATAAAAGTGATTTAAATGCATGAGAAGAAATAGCGGAGTTGAAGTGGGTAGAAAAACATCAAAGTTGGTGGGCGGTGGCACACTTGAGAGAAATAGTTCACAAAAACGAATATCGTTTATCAGCCTTACCTCCAATACAAGTAATCATATCTAATTTGGTTTTTGTTCACTCTTTCGTTTTTATTTTGTGCAATTTACTGTTAGTAATAAGAACAGTAAAAAACTGGTTCAGGGATGGGTGAGGGCCAGGGATGTCTCTGCTGTGTTGTCACATTGGCAACATAAAAATGCCCTGTTCTTGAGGACAGCCTGCGAAACACAGTTCTTTCAATTCTTCCTTCCAGTGAAATTCCATTCCAATTTTATCAGCTTGATTATATTTTTTTAAAAAATTTCAAGATGTAATTTCACCTTGAAATTACAAAAGATAATTCAAGAGTGATGGAGAAACTCCCCAAGAGGGAACCCAAACAAGCTTTTCTTTATTTAGGAAATCTGATATTTGGTATAAATGTTAATGTTAACAGATATTTTCCCATTAGTTACCTACTTTATCACATAAATTATATGCCTTGAGAATATTATAATATCAAAGCCAATGGTAAAGGAGGTATTTTTAGGTTAGGCTAAAATCCAACTCATTTTAGAGAAGCATAATATACATTTTGGGTATATTATACAAAAATATTAGAGAAATAATATTTACAATTTTTAGAGATGTCAAAGGACTTCCATACTATGATTTTTTTCCATAGCCTCTCCTTTATAATTATAAGACAAGAAGAAAAGAGAGAAAATGGGAAATGAAGAAAGAAATAAACATTTAAAGAGCACTTACTTTATAACAGTTTGCTAAAAATTTGTTTAGCAATCATGCCAAGGCAGAGCAAATGCTTTTCTCTTGTTTCTGTTATTATGACTAATACCACCTGAATCCTTGTATAGCAGCAGGTCTGGAATACATAGGTGGCTTTTCAACCTCACTGCCACCCCCCACCCCCACCCCCACCATCGGGTATTCATGTAAGCCCATGTAAGCCTTGTCCCACTAGCATATCCCCCGGATTTGGGGTTACAACATACTCATGGGAGTCATATTCTAATAATTTCTCAATTGTTTATGGAATGTTTTTAGCATTAAAAGAATAAAATAACAGGCTAGGCATCTTATTCCCTTTTTTTGTCCCATATATTATTAATTCCTGATCTGAAAAATACTAAGGTAATAGGAATCTTAGGAATTGGCAGCAGGATTACCATTAAGACTCGTGGGCATTTGTTCTGGCTGCTTTCCAAAATGATCTTCCCAGTGTCTTCTGGCTCTAGCCACCTGGATAAACAAAGGCTTAGGGACACATTAATTTTCAGCAGGCCAAGTTCTCATTTTGTTTCTAGTTTAAGATATAGGAATTATTTAAATTTAATCTGTGTTAGGTATTACTTGGTCACTTCTATTCTTCCAATTACTTAAATTAAACCTTAAAATGAGAAAATGTGCCTAAAATTGTAAAAGTATTTGTATTTTTAAGGCTCAGATTGGGTTTAATTAATCAAGGTGAATTTTGCTTGGACAATCAATACCATCTATGCATATATCAGGGTGACTCAACTCCAAGTAACAGGACACGTGACTGTCAGCAACTTAGACAATGGGGAATTTATGATTGCACATAAGGTGAACTCTGGGGAATTCCAAGCTTAGCTCATTCTGTGTCTCAAAGAAGCCAGGTTGGCTTCTCTTATATTCTCTTGTTTTTCCAAATTGCAAGGTAGCTGTATTCCTTACAGGACATTGTCTAAAAACTGGACAAGAAAGTTTGGTTTCGTCTTCCATTTTTAAGAGTTAGGAAATTCTCTATGATGATCACAGCAGAATTTGCTATATATGTGCTGTTAGAAAAATAGAGGTATTTTATGGCTGGATTTTTTTTTTCCCAGATAACACACACACACACACACACACACACACACACACACAGAAAACATCCAGCCACAAATGCCTCTATTTTTTATACTACATGACTGGATACATTTTGGACAGGTACAGGTCATATATCTATTTATATATATACATCTCTCTATATGTTTTGTTGTTACTGATGTTGATGGTTATACCATATTCCTAAAGCAGCCCTTGACAAGGAAATAGAATCACTATGATTGATTAAAACTAACAAACATTAACATTCTTAGGTCACATTATCTCCCTAAATTATGAATTAAATTGAGGTTCTTGTTAAGAAGGAACAAGAAGACTGTCTTTTGTGTAGATGACTAATAGTGTCTGTCATTGTAAACAAAACAGTTTTTATACAAAATGCCAACAATTCAGTACTATTTTTGTTGCAAAAACCCTGAAAACCCAACTCTAACTGGTTTAAGTAACGTTAGGGAGAAAGAAACTATCCTCTCATCTCAGGGTTCTTTTGGCTGGTTTAATCAAGTGGACGTGAGACAGATTAGCAAGAGAACAAAACAAATTTAATACACGCATAAGAGGATGTTTGGAACCCCAAATTTAATACACGAGAGAGTTAGGGAATCTGCTCACAGGAGAGGTTCACTCAGACAGAAAGGAAGCGTGGGCATGTGATACATTCTGAGCTAGAGATGAGGTAAAGTGCCCTGGGAGCTTCAAGGAGCCATTGCGGGGCCCAGGTAAGAAAAGCAGATGTTTAGTATAAATAGAAGTTTGTCCTGCCCTACAGACAGGCTAAAAGAGGTTATCTCTGATTGTCTTCCATTACGGGCAAGGCTCCTAATCTAAGTTTTTCCAGGTAGTCAAGGGAGGGGCAGAAAATTTTCCTGAACCAGCAGCTGAAGGTGCTTTTAGTTTATACAGTCTGTATACCACAGAAGCCCATCTTGGGGTGACTAGCTCTGAACCCCCATAGTTACAAAGAGAATGTATTGAGGTAGGGCCAGTTTCAGGCAAGACTTGAACTAGTAGACCCAATACTTTAATTGAAGGTCTTTTGATCTCTCTGCTTTCTTTTATAATGTCAGCTTCTTCCTAAGCCTGCTACTATTCTGGCAGCCAGATGGCTGCCACATTCTTCTAGGGATAATCCTCCTCCTTTCTATCTAGTGCATCACTTCCCAGGCAGTGGAACGTGTACCCCCGAGGGTATGTGCTGGGCCGTTCAGGGGTACTCAAAAAATAAATAAAACAAGTAAATAAAAAAATTATATAAAATGTTAGTTACGTAATAATAAATGTTAAGTTTGAATCACTGTTAATGGAGACACTTCAAAATTAGATCACGTTAGCAAATGATGATTTATGTTGGCATGGTTAGGACCCCTTCCCCCAAACCACTCTTCTACCAATCATTATGTACAGTTTCAGAACAATCCATCTGCCACTTCTCTAGAACTTCCCCAAACACATAAGTATATCCATAGCCAGACTGATCAATTTAGTTTTCGACTGAGTAAAACTGTGTTGTCTTTATTTGTGATTCTTTTCAAGTAGTTTTTATATTTAGTGTTTAAATAGTTAGTCATCATTATCAATATTTAACTGTTACATCTGTGAAATTAAATCTGTGGTTTGTACTTTTAGTGTAGTCATTTTTCTTTCCTAACTTAATACCTAATTTCCACTATTTTATATTAACATAGGCACTGAACAAAAGTGTCAGTATTTTAAAACAGCTGTTTTAAAAACAAGGTACAATATATAGAAATGGGTTTTAAAGACATACATAAGTGGAAAAAGGTTGGGAACCACTTATCTAGTTTCAAACAGTGTCACTAGCTATATCTACTACAGAAAAATAGGAGGCTCTTCTTTTTTCTAACCTTCAATAAATATCTCTCACATTCCATTGGCTCATAGTAGATTATAAACTTAGCTTTGAACAAATGGGTGGACTATGCAATAGAAGTTTGAGCTTATAACATTGTCATTCATTTAAAGTGATACAATTTATAATAGTAATTTTATGACAGAAGTGAAAAGTAGTCAAGAAGAGAAGTGAATGAATGAATGAATAATGAATAAAGACCTCTTCCAATTATTGTTTCATATTGTAATCATTTTCCTCTCAAGAGTTTCAATAAATTGAATAACTGTTATCTGGAAAGATAGTTTAAAGTAAAGCAAATCATAAAAATCAAATTTATAGCAAAGATCTAGTAAAAGTCACACCAATCAAAATTCTGGCAGAATAAGAAGATGCAATTTATTGGTTTTGAAAAAGATTAAGAAGTTCTTCATTTTGACATTTTGATATTGGGGAAATTGAATTAATTATGTTTTGGCCAAAGAACTCACACAGAATTCAATTAGTTTAGGTTCAGATTTGGCTCTGACATTTATCATTTGAAGAAACTTTTAAAATCTAAATAAGAAGAAATATTTTTAGTAGCATGTACTTTTTAATGCACAGTGATGTTTAATGCCAGGCATGTCAACATTTCTAAAAAGACTACTGTAAGTCCAGTAGTCTGGACTTTTTACATCACAAAGTAAAAAATACATATACATTCTCAAATATACCCTTGGACAAATTAATAGTCTCTAAGGGCCAGCAAGTAAATTATATGATTTAGTATGGGAAGAGAAGGCCCCTAAAGATGCAAGGGGTTGGTTCAGGGCTTATACTCAGATGGATTGTCACTACAGTAATTTTCTAAAATCTTGGGCAAATCAGCCCCTCTGTGTGTCAGGCTTTTTATTTATAAAACAAAAATGTTAATCTATATAAGCAATAAAACATTCTCCTGAGTCTAGAATTCTATGATTGTATTAGGGACATTAGACTTCTAAACTGTTTGGTACTTAATAATGTATTGTTAGTTTATATGTTGGCATTTAAGCTTCTTATGCCTGATATAACAGCCCATACTGCATCTATATTGCTTAGTGTGTGGGTACATAATAAGTACTTGATTCTTGTTGAGTTAAATTGGAGACTATGATGAGTACGACTCTGTCTTCTTCAAATAGAAAAACAGCCAAAAGGATCAAAGGTGGGCAGGAATAACTTGGTTAATATGTCTTTAGCTTTTCTAGCTTCCTGGAAATCATGAGCCTTATTGATGATAAATCACAAAGTTGCATATTTGCATATGGACATGAGTCTCCCCCAAAGGAGAAAATAAGAATAATGCCAAGTAAGAATTTGATTAAAATGAAAAAACATCTTAAAATTAGTTTTATATTAATAACTAGTATAACAAATGCTTGAAAAGCCAATAGGACAATTTAAATCCTCCAATTATCATCTCTCTACAAGAATGGTATAGGAGTGCAGGTGTGTGTATCTCTGCATGTATTTGGTCCAAGACTATCCAGAGAGGAAGTAGGTCATGTGACACAGGAAGTGACAGTGGGTAAGTGCTCACTATTCAATGGAGAATCCTTTAGCTGGACTTACCCCACCTGAAAGTTACGCTCGCTGTCAAAATAGCCCATTGTAATCCTGCAGAACAGAATAGATAGAACAGAGGGAAGGAGAGAGGGAGAGGGAGATCTAGTGAGGCAGCACAGTAGCAGGAAAACCTACAGGAATGAGCAGCCATTGGGCAATTTTGTGGGGATGCTTTGAAAAACAGTGACTCTATCCTGTGCCATAGCAAAGGAGAATCTGCTATAGCACTTCAGTGAGAAAGCCTGTGCTTTGAGGGAGAATTTTTCACAATTGAAAAGAGACCGAGAATGTTCTGCTTTGAGTACAGAAGACCTGTGACTCTGTTGTACGCAGTCTGAAATTGGGACAGTGCAAGACATAGGAGAGGACAGTGTGTTCTGCAGAACCATGGCCATAATACAAAATACGAACAGGACCAGGAAGGAGTTGTGGTTTTTTGTTTTTTTTTTTTTTTTTTTTTTTATCCACAAATTCTTTAATGAATGCAAGAACTACATGGCTCGCTCCAGGTAAATTTAGAAAGCTGTATTTAGTATGTTTTATGAGTACAGTATGGTTTCAGGCCTTCTCAATCCTTTCATCTTTACAAAGTTCTTAGTCAAAGGACCCTTCAGATATTGTTAGAGATAGGCATGGGAACCAGGTGGAAGCACCTGACCCTAGCAATCAGGCACCTGGAGTGGTAAAACTGGATGAGCAGCATCATTTTCCAAGTGCTGCTTGAATGAGGCCTGATCCTATCTGGATGTGTCACACATTCCATGTAAATTATAAATACACATACATATAAACATGACCAGGAGTCAGTCGAGACAAATTAAAATAATACATTCAACCAAATGCAGACTGGTTAACCTCCCCTCCAGCAATGCTATACATTTATATAAAAAGAAATTAACACAAAAGTTTGATTTCATGAAAAATTCTAATACGTTAACATTAACTAAGAGAAAAATCTAAAGAAGTGAAATGATAAAAATAAGGGTGTTTAAGTGGGACTGATTTATTTTGGGGGGTATTGGAGATTAAGACTCATTTATTGATTCTACAAAGTGCCTGTTATACCCAAGCCTGTAAGTTAGGCCTTGGGGACAAAACAGTGACTATAAACCAGTATCTATCTGCAAAGAAAAATTTTAATGCTCAATTCCTCTGATATTATAATAATAAGCTTGTTTGTGGCCATAATCTGTTAATTGGGTGGCCCAGTTTCAGGGTTAATAATTGCAGATGTTTTCTAATACAAAAATGCATTTCATGAAGAAAGTAAGCATCTCAAGAAGTATAATAGTATTAAATGTAAAACATAGTTCTTAGTTTCCTACTGCTGAAAGCAATGTGAGTAGAATGATATATAAGAGCTGTTTTCTTTGTGTAGAACATAAAACTATAGTTTTAGTACTTGGGGAAGGGACTGATCTGTGTTTTAACAAGGGGCCCTCCAATCACTTGTTGTGTGAGCTTGGCAGAGTTATTTCTGTGCTTTGGTTTTTTCATCTGTAAATAGGCCTACTAATATATCAATACAGTACCTCATAGTATTGTAAGAGACTTCTATGGTTAATTCATAGTAAACTCTTAGGAGAATGCCTGGCACATAATAATTGCTCAAGAAATATTAACTATATTATTATTATTGTCTACCTACTATTTCTAAGCATATTCCCCAAATCTAAGTTCCCCATGTTTCTTTAAATCAACTGATGTTTCTTTTTAATAAAATGGTCAGGTAGAAGTTTCCATTTGTATAGGTTTATAATTTCCTAGGTTTATTTCTAACATCCCAAAAGCTCTGCAAAATTAGTTTTTCATGGTTCATCTGGTGGCAAAATCTAACCTGACCTGATCTGAATTTATTTGGCAGCAAAATCTGAACTGAACTAATAGGAAGCTATTCATAGTATTTATATATCTCATTCAGTATAAATATTGATATACAGTAGACTCTTAGTTAACCAGAACCCATAGAGTTTGGTAGATGCTGGCTTGAGATTGTGTCGGTTGATTGAATTCTGGTTAATGGGAAGTCTACTGTATTTGATTATGGAATCTTGTTTCAGACCCCATTGGGATTACCTTTCAAATGTAAAAAATTCTGCATTCTAAAATATTGGCGGCCAAGTTTCAGGTAAGAAATTGTAGACTACCTTAGTCAGGGTAGACTATACAGAAGAAATTTCATCTGTGGCTCTGCAAGCAAGATTTATTAAGCAGGATGTGAGTTTCTTCAATTAGAAACATCCTGAACCAATCACCTCTCCAAATCCAAAAAATGTGAAACTTGTTTCCCCCATGACATTTATTATCACTAGGTCAATCTTCCCTCCTACTTGTTCTCTCTGCTATAATTTACAAGGAGCAGTTATTAATAATTTGGTTGTAGAACACTTATCAAGTTATCATAATTCTACCTCTCCTCTAAGTATTTTAATATCTTATGCCCTTGGCCCAATCTCATCCACATTTGTACACCATAAAGTTTGGCTCAAAACAAACTCAAATTGTTGGGTGGAAGTACGTATCCTCTGAACCCTGTTCTTGGTAGTTTTTTCCATTTCCCCCACCTGGGATAAGTCAAGGAATCAAGAAGGATGTCTTGTCAAGCACCTTAACTTCATTTTGCCCTCCAGCACATGTCTTATTATGTCTGAGCCACTGGTTGGAAGAACTGTCTAGTCTTCAGGCAGTTCATCTGGTTTTATCTCAGGAAGCTGACAGTAGATCCCAATCTAAAATACCTATTTTTTTTAAATAGACTCCTAAAATCTCCTTAGCTATCTAGGAGAAAATTCTTCTAAGGCTCCTTCCTTTCTATCTCTAGGGAGTCTAAAGTCATAAATTTTAAAATTCTCCAAATAGACTTAATCTCTACATCCGGTTCAGCCACAGTAACTACAGCTGGGTTTAAAAATCTGACCTCACTCAGTAATAGAAAGCAGGAGTCTAGGTAGAATTGAACACGAAAATCTCTTTTCCAGGGTACTCCTGATGTTGTGTCTCTCTTTTGTGGTCAGGGAGACCTCAAGATGGGGAACTAGTTACCAAGGTGGCCAATAGTAAGAGGTAAATACAGTTTTATAAAAGATATTAATCCCAACAAGTGGAACATTCAAGCCCCAGTGAAGTGAAGAACTCATTTTGAAGGAAATATGATAAAATGATGTCTGCATTTGATTTCTCCCTAGGCTATTTACTCAACCTTACGTGTCTTGAAGCAAACCCCTTAACTTCATTGGGCTGTATTTTTTTGGTCAGTGTCATAGGCATCATAATACCTGCTTTTGCAGAACTACCCCGACTCACAGCAGGAAATTACTGAGCTGGGTTTCTATCTGTTTGACTCCATAAACACTGATTTTGTCCTTGCATTGTGCTGTCTCTATGAAGTTCACATATGAAACAGAATGTTCCTTCTGCTGCTAAACAACAAGGGCTAGCTATTATGCATAACAGTGTGGAAGAGCTTTTGGATGGTTTAACTTTGGATGATAGGACCTGGTGTCAATCAGGGCTACATGAAGAGCAAGGCTGTAGTGTTCAATTTAAGACTTACTTGTCCTAAGTAACAGGGTCCCAGGAGGGGCATTCTGAAGTCGATTGTGGTTCTTCTATAGTGAGAGGTAAACCTGGTTCTACGGACCACATAGGAAACTCCAGAAAGTCTTATTGGAGACATTATGGAGCTCACTGAGAGCTGAGCAGAAGAGAAGATAAGAGAAGACACTACAGCAGAAAGTTCAGTTGCTTAAAAAAATCTCAACCAAGAGTGAGAAGTCCCACTTTCCAAGCAATCCTGCATGTCTGGGGTATGACAGCTCCAATGAACACCTTTTTATCACCAAAAGAAATTATTTGAGCTCCAGAGTCTGCACGGGCTACGAGCAGCCTCCCGGTATCTAGGAACAAGTTTCTGTGATTCCTGTGAACGCAGAAGCCCTTGGCCTCTTGGAAGACTTTAAGTTACAAATTCTGGGATATAACCTTTGAACACCACACTTTATAAAGTATAAAGTACAACTTCTTGTTTTCCTAAATCCAGGTACTTGTTTCCATTGGAGATAACAGGAAAGCAGCTTTATAACCTACTGGACGCACAATTTATGCTTTAAAGGGAAGCTACTAGAAGAACAGCCTGACGACGCTATCTGAGGTCAGTGACATGTCCTGGCTTGAAGTGCTTCACTGACAAAAACTGTTTTTAGTGAGAGGTGGGGGGGGTGGTGGTGGCAGTGGGGACCGAGTGGAAATAGGACTTAAAATGAATGGGTAAAGGACTTAAAGTAAGGCAAAAACAGGGAACTGTGGTATTAATTCTCTCCCTCTTTCTCATTTATTGTACATTGTCATCTCCTCTATAGACCTAAAGGAAAAAAATCCCCTCTCCTTATATCCATAGCTATTAATAAATACATATAAATTATGGAGCACACCTACATGTGGTGCTGAGAGGAACAATATATACCTTTTTAGCTCCTCATGATCAATTTATAGGAGAGGATGTAGGATACATGCATTTAGATTACAAGTAAATGGTAATATGTTCAGAATCATGAGGCCTTCCCACTTTTATACAGCAGCAGCAAGTTTATTTCCCAGATTTCTTCAGCGATCAGAACAGCCTGGATTATTGTTAGTATTTGCCTGTTTATATCTGTCTCCTCGTCTGGCATGTAAACCTTTTGGGAATAGAAACAGGGTCACCTAGCTTCTTATTGCCAGGTCTCCCACAGTTATGTGGCCCACGATGGGTATTGCACAAATGTTTGTTGACATCTTAGCAATATTTTGGGATTCAATGCATGCCTTGTGAAATTAAAGCAAGTGATCTCCGTTCCAGGCTCTGATGATTGCACTGATTGTGAAGGGACATCGTTGGGAACTATATTGTGTTCTTATTGGATGATGTGCCGTGTATAGCTTGAAGGTCACATCTTTCATGAAAGTGAATCTATCAGTTGGTTAATATATGTCATTTAGAGCAAGTTTGTTTATGTCTAATAAAATTACACAATGAACGAAGCTGTAGGAAACTCACATTCTGCCTGTCTTCATTTTCCAACTAAATTAGGCTCCAAGAAAGGAAGTAGACTTTTCTCTCACAGCCTGCCACTTTTAAACAACCTCAAAGGCTATTCCCCATGGGTCATGGTTTGGCAGAGACTGCTCTTAGCCTGTGTATGGGGTCATGTGAAATACTGTGATCTGGATAGTCAGTGGGCCACTGTTTACTACTGGATACCACCTTGCTATGGCTCCTGCCTGGGAAAAGAAATCCTCATGTTTACTGCTATGGGGAAACAATGGGAGTGGTCTGGGCAATTGCGCTGCATGCAACTATTTAAACTCCTGTATATTTATTCAATTCTGAACAATTGCTATTTCAACACTGGGGGTTTATTATTGTCTGAATTTCCCTATTACACGCCCAAGCATTTAGAAGCACAGCTGGAAGTTTCCTTTCATAGTGTATCATTTGATGCCAATCACTAGCCAATAAAGATGGATACATTCACTAAGAAATCTGAAAAAGGTAGAGCATTGGTTTCATTTGAACATAAATTCTTGTAATTATACAGGAAGCCAGTATAAAGCATTGTCACCCATTCATGTCTGCTGAGCTTTTGCATTTCCTGTTTAAGTTAGGATGCCAAAGGCTTTTACGGACCCACTACATAAAATAGAAGATTTTACATGTCACCTTAAAAGCCATAAAGATATAAATCATGTTGCAGGTGTACAAATAAGACAGGAAAGGTCTAGCTTTAGGCAAAAGATGCAGATCTGAGATCACTTTAAGGATTTGGAGCCTCAGCAAGTAGACTTTTCTGAGGCTCCAAATCCTCAAAGTGATCTCAGAATGTGTTCATTCTGATTATTTCCATCTTCTTATTCTAGTTTGTCTAAGTTTGACATAATACTTCACACAGGTACTTATCTTGGCAGACACAGTGGAAGTAAAAAAAAACTGTGTCAAATTAAAATGAGCACATTTCAAAATACTGAAATTTGATCCTTGTATTGATTATTTTTCTTAGGAGAGGTAAGGAAAACCATCTTAGAGGTGAATTGAGATTTTGGTCTTCTCTAAGAAGTAAAAAAATATATATATACACATATATATATATATATATATGTGTATATATATATATAAAACTGTACATATACATGCATATGTGTGTGTGTGTGTGTGTGTATCATTTTAAGTCTTGGACTTCTCTATTTCTCTATTTTGACCAGAAAAAAAATCATTTATCATTAGTTTAGTAAACTTCAGTGCATCATTGTATTATCACTTTATAACTAAGACAAATAAAAATCTCTTTATTAGAAAGTGCCCTTGACCAAGTGTCATGAAATATGAGTTTTGCTTCTAGTTCTTTCATTAGCTAGCTAGTGACAGTGGACAATTGTTTAACTTTACAATTTTTATAGCTGTTGAGATTGGGAGCAACATATTCTAAGGGTACAAAGACTGCAAATTAGACGACAAATTTAAAAACTGCCAAGATGTTAAAAGTAGAACATAATTATTTCCTAAATGACACACATTTCAAAGAAAATGTTTATATAAATTTAATGTGTTATAGCTCAGTACTTAATTGAGTTCTATTTTTTATTGATCTCTATTCTCACTTGGTAGCATGGGAAAAAAGTGAACATGAATTTGCCCACTCAGGGTAACTATGCCCTTGCAGTTTAAAACAGTAACTTCTCAGTCCCTATAGGATCTACTATAGGTCAATTCTGAGAACCCACCTTCTCCTATACTTTTCCATGATAAAGTCTTTCAGAAGTTCATATACCATATTGCTGTATATGACAGAAAGATGTCCGATACTGGTGTAGTCCTACTGTGGTCAGTATTGTCCCAGTGATTTCCCATGTCCTTTGGTATTTGGTGTCTATTGAGCTATGGCTGGTTTCACCTGCTTTTCAGATGTTGTGCTGGACCTGGACACTGAAGGCCCTGGTTTCTTATATAGACCATCTTCTCTAGGTCTTAATGCCATCTCCTTGTCCCAATCCTATACCTCTTCAGGTCTTAACTCTTTTTGTCTCTCACCTGCTACCCCAACTGGGACACATGAAACTTTTGTATTTCCATGATGGTATGTGGAGACATGGGGGACCAGAAGTACTCCTAGTTCTGGCCAGTGAGCATGGAGTATCTCAGAGTTCAGACTCCTTGGAATCTGTGTGGTAAAGCAGTGAATTAGCCCACAGCTTAACCATTGCCCACAGCTTTCTCCCAGGGGCTTGACTTTGTGTATGTCTTGACAGATCTTTCCTTTCTCTTCTCTCTTTTCCTCCCAGCAACAGTGAAGTAAGATTTTTTTTTTTACATCACATAACATGATTTTTCTTTCTTCTCTATGATATAAGCTAGGATCAATTTTCCCAGCTTGAGTGCTTGATATATTAAGATCTGACAATTAAGTTTGCAAACTCACCCTAGAAAAAGTGCTACGTACCTCATTGTTGAATATCACTATGGTCACCTTTGAAATATTCGCCCTGGGAAGTTATGCACCGACAATAGCACCAAGTCCACCCTTCAAAGCAATTTTGGAATGTTTTTTCTGGAACGGCCATCAGCGCTATTGTCATATGACCTTGATGTCCTGAATGTCACCAAAATGTCTTCCTTTCAATTTCCTTTATCTTCAGGTAAATAAAAAATCATTGGGGGTCAGATCAGGTGAGTAGGGAGGGTGTTCCAATACAGTTATTTGTGTACTGGCCAAAATCTCCCTCTCAGACAGTGCCCTGTGAGCTGGTGCATTGTCGTGATGCAAGAGCCATGAGTTGTTGGCGAAAATTTCAGGTCATTTTTTTCCAACTTCTTCATGCAGCCTTTTCAGCACTTCCAAATAGTAAACTTGATTGACTGTTTGTCTAGTTGGTACAAATTCATACTGAACAATCCCTTTGATATCAACAGAGGTCAGCAATATCATTTGAACTCTTGATTTGGACTAACAGAACTTTTTTGGTCATAGAGAATTGTGTGACTTCCATTGTGCACTTTGATGCTTTGTTTCAGGGTCATATTGGTATACCCATGTTTCATCACCTTGATAATATGGCCCAAAACACCATCTTGCCTCTCTAAAAGGTCTTTGCTTTTGTTCGTTGGTGAGCTCCTTCGGGACCATTTTTGCACACAGCTCTCTCAGCAAGATTTTCAGCTAAGATTTTCCTATCTTATGTTTCCTATCAATATTTACTTGGTATGCTGTGCATCTCACAGTCAGCCAACAATTCTGATGCACAATTCAACAAATTTTTGGAATGTTTTTGTAGTTCTGCTTGTTACTGGCTGCTCTGACCTTCCTTCATCAGTGACACTTTCTGCCCCCTCAGAAAAACATTTAATCCATTTGTACACTGCTATTTTTTTCATGGCATTATCCCCATAAACTTGGACTAACATGTCTCTGCTTTTACTTTCACTCTTACCAAATTTAACGAGAAATTTAGTGTTTGTTCATTGCTCTAATTCAAGCTCTGACATTCTCACAATGGCATACAAAAACATGCAACAACAATAATGATCACCACTCAGGAAGACACCATCACACGTTGACATGAACACAGCTGTGAGGCACATACACCAAGGTTATAAAACCTTATAGAGTTGTTTGTATAGTGCTATCAATGTAAGTGCACAGTGGCAAGTTTGTGAACTTAATTGCCAGACCTCATACAATATAAGTTTAATAATAATAAATTTCCCTTTTTGGAGCTCAAAAATGGTTGAATATTAGAAGTTTATGTTATTTAACCTAGAAATATATAATTTTGAGAGTCTGAGAAAATTATTCTTTCTCTTCAAAGCTTGATTTCAAAACTGTTATCTCCCCAAGGAACTTAAAAATCCCAGTGTTATTGCCAGAGTTAAACAGTTATTTTTTGTAATCTACAATTGCTACTCTGCCCTATCCTGTGAATTAAGCCTCAGTCTTAAGGTCTACACTTAATGGCAAAAGAGAATTTGAGGGAGAAATAAAACTAAAACTAAAAGTTATAATAAAACCCTTTAATCTAAATTATATTTCATTTTAATTCTTAGAAAAAACCTGTAAGCCTTTAAGTTCTAAGGGAGAAACTGATTTGGCACAAGTTAAAGAGTTGTTAAATTACATGACCAGGGGAAATAACTGGGCTTATACTATTCATATGTTTTGAGTATTTTTCTCCTCAAAATAATCATCCATCCTGTGAAAGAACCATAAAGTTATCTGTCTGAGAGCTGAATAAAATGAGAGATGTGTGTTGTCTGGTGTGTGTATATAGTAAGTTATCAGATGACTTGACTCCTATAGGAGAGCAAAACGATAGCATTAAGCCACGGTGAGTTGTGATTATATTCTTAGATAGTGCCAACCTTGAGTAGACCATAATCTCCTGCATTCCTTCACAAGTATACTTCCTACTTATTACAACTGATTACCCTATCTACAGAGTTTATACACCATTTCTATTGTGTCAGGAAAGGCAGAATGCCACGGGTTGCCAAATCAAATATCTGGCATGTCACTTTATATTAATTCAACTGATCTTAGAATGGCTAAGGATTTTTACAGGTTTCCTTGGTTGTGCCATTTAGAGAGTCACAATCATACCACAGATTTTTGGTGACTTAATGTTGTGTCTACTAGTTTTAGCTGCTGGTAGTGTACTTAAGGAAACTTGAAACCTCTTGAAGTAAAATTGAAGTAAAATTTTTAATTACTTGAAATAGCTGATTAAGATAAAGCTAACTTAAAGTAAAAATTTGAAATAGTTGTCAGACTGTATCAGTATCTCAAGAAAGAAAATAATTGAAAGATTTTTGTCATACTTCTAAAAATATAGTGATACTAACACCAAATTATAATAGCAAAACTATAATAGGAAAAAAATTTTAAATTATTAATTTAATAATTTAAATTACTTGAGGTAATTTTATAATCTAAATCCATGGATTTAAGTTAGACAAAATACTTCAATTTGTTTTAGAAGCGATCATATGAAAAAAATTAACCCCTAAACAAATGAATTATTTTATCTATTTGTGTTGATTTAAAAAGATTAAAATGACTGCTAACTTGTGGGTTAATTGGACTTTATGTACCTGTCTGATTCCTTTTGTAAGTGGCAAGACAGACATTTTCAAATTCAAAAAGAATGGCACATTAAAAAAGGCAGGGTGAAAAGATGTGATTTTTTTCAAAATGACCATGAGGTAACACTTCACTCCCCTTACGATGGCTATTATCAAAACAAACAAAGGAAAAACAGCCCCCCAAATCTCAGAAAATACAAAATGCTGGCAAGGATAAGGAAAAATTGGACCCATTGCACATTGCTGCTAAGAATGTAAGAGGGTGCAGATCTGTGGAAAACCGTATGACAATTATTCAAAAAGTGAAACATAAAATTACCATATGATCCAGCAGTCTACTCGGAAGAACTGAAAGGGAGGACTTGAATAGATGCTTGTGAACCAGTGGTCACAGCAGCATTAATCGCAATAGCCAGATCGTGGAACCAACCCTAATGTGCGCTGACAGGTAAATGGCTAAACAAAATGTGGTGTGTGGACACAATGGAATACTACTGAACGTAAAAATGGAAGGAAATAGTGATGCAGGCTACAACATGGGTGAACCTTGAAGATCTTGTGTATAGGGACATAAACCAGTCACAAAAGGGCAAATACTGTATGATTTTTTAAATTATAGGAGTTACCTAAAATACTTAAATCCTAGAGACAGAAAATAGAACAGTAGTTCCCAAGGGTGAGGGCAGTTGTCATTTCATGGACACAAAGATTCAGTTTGGAATAAGGGTAAAGGTCTGGAAATGGATGGTGGTGGTGATGGTTGCACAACAGTGTGAATTATTAATATGTAATGCCACCAAATTGTACATTTGAAAATGATTAAAATGGTGAGTTTTATGTTATGTATGTTTTACCACACAAAACAGAGGTGCTTTTTGATCATGCAAATCTGGCTTGCCCTTGACAAAATAGCTGCTTTCTACCTGCACTTAGATTTGGCCTTAGGTATGATCTTGCTCTTCATCGACTGCTTGGCATAAATTACTACTTTATTTCTATAGTCCTCAATTTCCTCTTCCAGCAAATGAAGAAGAGGAATTGGGTCATTTCTGGCTGTCCTTGAGCTGTTATTATCACCTCAGATGATTAAATGGAAAATATTAAGCCATTATTCTATTTAAAATAGACTATACTTTTTGGTTTATTTTTTACATTCCAGTTCTCTTAGAAAAGCATTACAGGACTGTGAGTTTACTTTTCCTTGTCAGTTGTACCTTTTGATGGCCATAAGCATGCTGTTTTTCTACAGTTCATTAATATCTTGGCAAATGTCTTAAATGTAAAGTATTGATAAAAAAAAATCAATTTTCATCATTTAAATACAAATTTTCATCAGATAAACTTGACATGAAAGCACAGTATTTCCATTATCATGACTAGTCAATGACAGAAAAACAAAAATATTATTTCTTCATAAAATTTAAAACTCCTTTAGTTTCTAAACTAGAATTCATTATAGTATGATGTAAACAACACAAATAAAAGAAATTGTCATTTATATAATACTCATTATTTTCTCAAGTGCTATATTATATATATAATTATGTAATATAATTATATATCTCTGAATTATATGTACAGGAAAACTGAAGCATAAAAGACGCAATTTAATAGGTTAATAAGACATAGAATTGGATAGTAGTGTCCATGTTAAACTTTACAGGTTAGATCCCTTGTGTCCTGGGATAACCTTACTCTAAGTAAGTATGCTACTCAGGATAGACTTGGTTATGCTACAAAAACAAATAAATCTGGAAACTTCAGTGACTTTAAAACATAAAAATGTATTTTTCACTTATGCAAAATTATTTACAAGTTTAATGGCTCTATAGGCAGTGCTTTTCAGCAGTCTCAGGGACACAGGATGTTTGCGTCTTGTTTCACTGCCATCTCAACAGGAGCCCTCCAGTTTGCCCAGGCAGAGAGAAGCAGCAGCTGGGCGAGCACGTGCGGAGGCATCTCGTCTCAGTCGGGATGTGACGTATGTGACTGAAACTCACAATCCACTGGCCAGAGAAAAATCATAGGACCCTACCTAACTGCACGAAGGCTAGGAAAGGTGGGTGACACATGCATTCGATGGGCATTCAATGTCTCTGGGAAAGGAAGTTCTTTCCTCTGAGCCATGTCCTGAGAATTTAGGCCACAGGATGTATGAAAGTGCCAAAATAGCTGCTGTATTAGTTTTCTATTACTATTCTAACAAATTACCACAAACAACTGCTGAAACAACATACATTTACTACCTGATAGTTCTGTAGTTCAGAAGTCCCATGTAGGTCTCACTAGGCTAAAATCAAGGTGATGGCGGACTGCTTTCTTCTGGGAGTTTTGGGAGAGAATCCATTTCTGGTCTTTTCTGTTTTTCAGAGGCTGTCCACATTCCTTGGCTCCTGGTTCCCTTTCTCCATCTTCAAAGCCAGTGATGTTGCATCTCTCTGTTCCTCCTTTTTTTTTTTTTCTTTTTGGTATGTGGGTAGCTCCCTGGCTGGGAATCGAACCCAGGCCGCAGCGCTGACAGCGCCAGCGCTGAAGCCTTAAGCCACTACACCATCAGGGAACTCCCTCTCTGTTCCTTCTTTAGGATCACATCTCACTCTGACCAGAGCCAGAGGACACATGTGATCACTTTGGGCCCACCTGGATAATCTATCCATCTCAGGTCCTTAACCTTAACACATCTGCAAAATCCCTTTTGCCATGTAAGGTAACTTACTCACAGGTTTTAGGGTTGAGGATGAGTATATCTTTGACAGTGATGGTGGTGGGGCGGTCATTATTCTACCTATCACAGCTAGTTTTTATCATCATGAAATTTGCTGATTTAAATGTAATATTTACTGGATGCCGCTTTATAGAGCAAAACAATTTTTAATACAAGGTGCTATTTCTTTGGATTTTTAAAAAAAATCTATTGGTTTATAATTTGGTCACTTGAGACTGGACTTGAAACGAAGTTTTTAGCATTTCTGTGTGGTGTGGACAGCTATTTTTGTGTGTGTTTTTGACAGGTAGTCCTGTTATTAGTAATACTATTTCTATGGTGTTTGGGTAATCCACCTTTTTCAGCTCTCAGGCTGTATGAGGTGGGTGCTGCTTGCCTTAACTCAAGGTTCCACTGGTGCCCACATGAGCCAAGCATGCCCATCCTAAATTTTGCATCATTTAATCACAATGATTTCTTTAAAAAAATTCTCTCGAAAGAGTTAATTGCAGGACTTAGGTCAGATTGTTCTAAAAGCGAAGTTTTTACCCCACTGGGGTTGCTAAGCATGTACAGAGCAAGTGTAGAGCTGCTCATGTGCACCTCCATCCAGAGGGGAAAGCAGGCCTGACAATGAGCCCACTGCAGAGGAAGGCAGGGTTGCAGGACAAGAGACAGAGGCTGGTTCCTGTTGACATTATCCAAGCATCCAGACCTAGCCAAGCCTGAGATTCTTATTTTAAATGCTTGTACATTCTCTTTTTTGCTTAAGCAACTTTAATTTGGGTTCCTGACACTCACAACCACATGAGGCTTGACTGATAAAGGCGATAAAGTTAAATAGAGGTAATAAAGTTAAATTCACATGCTCCAGTACAAGTCCTCCTCAGTTAGAATTTTGAGCCACACACTCAGATTAATCACTGAAGTGCTAGAGTACTTCACAGGCTCTACTTGCCCAGAATAACTGGTGTCATCACTTACAAAAATACCACTGCTAATGGCCCAGTGGAGTATTTCCTCTACGATGCCACATAAACCAGAAAACTGTCTATAGCACGGCAGGCAGTAGTCTTGTGAATGTTTACTTCTCACTTCATGGGCAGGCGTGGGGAGGGGGGTGTTCAGTGCTCTGCTGAAGACCAGCCCAACAACAGGTACATCACTTGACTTTCACTGCCAAGTATGACACATATTCCATGCATGCATACAGGTAGGTGTGAAAACTGGAGGTGATGATCACGTAAGGGACGCTTATGAAAGTAAATTGAAGAGCACTTAATAAACTTTGAATCAGGGCAGAAAGGATTTTTTTTTTTAACAAGCATGGTGTGAATGTCAGGACCCAGATCTAAGAATGGAAAAAACTCTTCTGTAGCTTCCTGCCCTTAAGTTCTTTCCAGATTATTTGGTTATTATTGTTGAAGATTTATATTCCTCAATAATTATTCTCATATATTTATAATTTATTCATCATATTTAGGATCCTCACAGTACTAAAATGTAAAGGACTTTACTAAAATAGCAGAACACAAAATATAGTATTCTGATTATAAACCTATGTCTGTGTATTAATATATTTATGTAGAAAGAGACCAAAGAGGAAAAAAATAAGATTATCGATAGTTTTCATCTTGCTTAAAAATTTGGTTAATATTATTAATGAAATATTAAGTACTATATTTTTGGTGGAGATAAGAATAATCATCTTATATGGAAGAATTTTTATCAAAATATGCTCTGACTACGTGGACATATGTAGCAGTTTCATCGTGAGTCACCGATTTGAAGTAGGCTGTCATTAATTTTCCAGCAGAGTTGCCTTTCTGTTACTCCTATGAAATTTTTCCCTGACCTCTGTCCCCGGGGTCAGAATTAACATGGTCTTGGGAAACTGTCCTAGTTTTGCCTCTTAAATTCCCTAACGACTTCTCAGCAGCTGTAGAAGAGGTGATGTAGCTGTTTTGTATCGATCCCCTTGTTTCAGCCGCTAAACACAGATAAGGCTCTGGACATCAGTGCTTGGTGACAGCTCTTTGGGGTATTTAAGAGAAAAGGGCATAAGTTTTCCCTGAGTCCCAGAAGACTAAAAGTAGCCATCTGTCACATTAGAGTCGCTGCATGTCTGACTTGAATTTCTTTTCTGAACCGAAGTAAATTAGGCAGAAGAGGTTTCCAAAAACATCTGTTCACAAGTCTGATATTTCAGAGGCTGCTGGCCCTCCTTTGTCATACAACCCAGAAAGCTCTCAACCAGCCCTTGAATATATAGATTCCTGCTTGGGCCAGTGACTGGTGAGCGGCGGGGGCCAGTGGGAGCTGTATTGACAGCCGGTTGAAAGGAGGCTGTAGCCATTCTTCACTGCACATGACTGAGAGCAGCCCTGTCCACAAAAGGAACCAAAAATCTGAGACTAGCTTGGAATCTGAGCCTACTCCCAATACTCCAATTCGGCTGGTCTGTGGTAGGCCCAGCATTCTGAATTTGTATCTCATCTTCTTGATGCAGATGATCCCAAGACCATTCTTTGAAAAACACACTTAAAAGCTATCAACTGAACCATTGGACAGAACTTTTCAGTTTAAACTGGTAGCTAGTGAAGGGGAATGGGACATGCCACCCCAAAATATGCTGCTTTCGCATACTGATTATTTTGACCTGAAAGAAATTTTAAAACACCAGATGCAGGGAGGACACTTTGCACTCCCTGCTTTTTGCCTAAAAGCAGAGCATGAACTTCCCATGAGAGAGGTTCCCTCTCTGGACCATTATCATCACCAGAGACAGGGAGTTGATGATGAGATCAATCCATACAAACTCTCCTTACTAAATGATCCTCAACCCCTTTTACTTTGCCCTCTGTGTATCAGCCTTTGTTAAAATGGCATAACCTAGAGGGCAAAGAAAAAGGGGTCTGAGGCCTGAGCACTTTTTGGGGGTGTTCACTTCTTTGCTCTGAAGCCCTCCGTGCTATATAAACATATGAACATCAAATACATTTGTATACTTTTCTCCGGTTAGTCTGCCTCTTGTCAATGTCATTTGCAGCCTGCAGTCACTAAAACTAAGGGTAGAGGAAAAGCTTTTCCTCCCCTATGTTATTAGTATTCACCTAGTTGAGGAGTAAACTATTAATATCTGCCAGCCCCCTGACCCCTTTGCTGAAAGCATTTAAGATCATTACCTGTCTGTGGTGCAGCACCGGGTCTCCAACGCCCTAGGCAAAACGCGTGCGGGCAGGGAGGTCAGAGAAGACCGAGATTGGTTTGTTTTTGCCGACCTGAGCCGGGTGGGGATGGTGCCTGGTGAGTGTTGCCCACAGGAGGCTTTGGCATTAGTACAGGAATGTGCTCTAAGAACCTTTAATAAAGACTACCTTGAAGAAAGTTCGTGTATTTTATCCAGCTCACGCTGATCCACTTGTTTGGGCCTCGTTTCACTTGACATGTTCCCATGCTGAGAAAATAAGGTTACTCATTTCTCCTCTGACTCTGTTGTTGACCACTAGGCTTGAGGGTAGACTGGTTACTTCGGGCATTTGGCAGCTGGTTTAACAAAGCTTACAAATATGACACTTAGGAAATGATACAAAATAGAACATAAGCAATGGCCAAAATAGGAAGCACATTATCTGGGTTATGGGAGGTCAGTAAGGGATCTCAGTGAAATAGGATTGAAATATTGTAGTAGCTTCAGGGTGGTGGGGATTCAGATGAACCATCAGAAATGTGTAGAATGGGGATAAATGAAGGTTAAAAAAAGGCCTGACTGTTTTGGAACCTAGAGGGATTTGTGAATGTCATGCTTTCCCCACTGAGCTTTCTCTGAAGCTGGTACAAAAACAACCTTCTCTTCCCTCAATGCTTCAGTAATTATTTAATTATTTTTGGCTTAATTTCAATTATATTTCCTTTTCATATCTATACTAATGATGCTTCAGTTTTCTCTATTAATTTTCAGACTATTTGTTCACTTCTCTAATCGGTCAAATTTAGTAGGGACCTGAATGTGCCCATCACTATATATGAATGTGTGCATGTGTGTGTGTGTGTGTGTGTGTGTGTGTGTGTGTGTAGGGGGTCAGACAATTAATTTTGTGAACTCATCCTAGAAAAAGTGCCACCTACCTCATTGCTGAGGTCACCTTCCAAGTACTCCCCTTGGGAAGCTATGCACAGACACCAGGCCTAGTCCACCCTTCAAAGCAATGTTGGAACTCTTTCTGGAATGACCATCAGAGCTGTCATCATTTCCAACTCTGACAATTAAGTTTGTGAACTTGCCACTATGTGCTTATGTTGACAGCACTGTACAAACCTTACTGAGTTGTTTGTACCTTCTCTATGCTGTACTTCACACCCCTGTGACTCTTTTGTACTTGCCATTTTTTACCTTTTAATTCCTTCACCTTTTTCACCCTGTTTCCCAACCCTTCTCCTCCCCCAATCTGGCAACCATCTGTTCTCTTTATCTATGAGTTTGTTTCTGTTTTATTTGTTCATTTATTTTCTTTGCTAGATTCCACATATAAGTGAGATCACATGATATTTGTGTTTCTCTGTCTGACTAATTTCACTTAGCATAATACCCTCTGGGTCCATCCATGTTGTTGCAAATGGTAAAATTTTACTCTTTTTTATAGCCAAGTAATATTTCATTGTATATATGTACCACTTCTTCTTTACCCAATTGTCTATTGATGGACACTTAGGTTGCTTCCATTTCTTGGCAATATTGTAAATATTGCTTCAGTGAATCTAGGGGTGCCTATATCATTTTGTAGTAGTATTTGGATTTCTTTGGATAAATACCCAGAAGCGGGATTGCAGGGTCATATAATAGTTATATTTTTAATTTTTTGAGGAAACTCTATATTGTTTCCCACAGTGGCTACACTAATTTTCAATTCTACCAACAGTGCACAAGGGTTCTCTTTTCTCCACATCATTGCCCACACTTGTCATTTGATTTATTGATGGTAGCCATTCTGACATATGGGAGGTGACATCTCATTGTGGTTTTAATTTGCATTTCTCTAATGATTAGTGAGCATCTTTTTATATGTCTACTGGCCATCTGTATGTCCTCTTGGGAGGAATGTCTATTCCGGTCTTCTGTCCATTTTTAATTAGATTGTTTAGAGTTTATTTTTTTGTTTTTTTTGTTTTGTTTTGTTTTGTTTTATGTTGTATAGGTTCTTTATATATTTTGTAAATTGTTGTCAGATGTATAACTGGCAAATATCTTCCCCATTTAGTAGTTTGTCTACATTTTGTTAATGATTTCCTTTGCTGTGCAAAATTATGTCTCATTATTGAGATTAATTTATATTTCTGCTTAAAAAAAAACTTATCCAGACTTTAACATTTTTTAAACAAGTAATGTGTTCTCTAGGAAAAAAGATTTTTTTCTGAACCCAGAAATTAAAGTTATTTTCCTAATCAGTCCTTTTTCAGAAGAGAGGCCAACTATTTAGTAGGACTTGAGCCACAAAGAAATATCAACTTTTACAGTTCTGCTTTAATAAAAAATAATTTCAAAGAAAACCCAATTAAATATATAAGTTTTTCTCTACCCCTCTTATTTATTAGCTAAGCCTGTAGGAAGCTAAGCAATTCTGTCTTGGCTCAATTTATCTGAGTCATAGGTGCATTTGTGAGAATGTTTTATACTACTTAATGTGCTTTTCTCTTTTGTTTTCCTGAATCCAAAAATCCTTTGTACTGGGCCACTGTAAGCATGTGTCTGCCCGAGGAGAAACTGGAATTTGTTACAAAGAAAATACCAACAGGCTATACTCAGCTTTTGACCTTCAAAACTGGGTTATGCAGCCAGCCATGTGTGGCCGACCGTATTTTCCAGAGATGGACACTGCAATATATCTCATCCCACATGCTCTTCTGAAATGTGAACTGGCCACACCCCATCAAGAGGTGGAATCTGACTTCCCTCTCCTTGAATCTGGACTGGCCATAGTAGTCTCTTAGAATTAATAGAATAACCATAACTTTATTTTACGTGTATATCTGAGTTTAGGAGAGTTGAAGTATACAACCCTGCTGTGTATGTGTTGCCTCTCTAAAAGGAACAGACATCTCTGGGAAAAGAAATAAATGAAACACTTATGGTGCAGGAATTCCCATGTGCTTTTTCAACAAACTCCTACAGCATTAATTCAATTTTAAGGCCATGAAGAAACTGAGGCATAGCCAAGTATTAGGATTAGCAGAGCTGGGATTTGGATCCCTGTTTTTCTGTTTTTCCCCACTCTCTTTCCTGAGAACTAGATATTCAAAGCAAATGTTAAAATGTCTCTGACAAACAAGGGGTAAGCCTCCATGTTATATACTAAACATCTGTGAATGCAAATGCTTTTTAGCACTGACGGAAACATAAACTTGAGGGTAACCACTTAGGAGACATGCTGTCCCACACAGAATTCATAGCCTCCTCGTGGTGCCCACTGTTGTTCCTATGGGACATACGCACATCCACGGTATTTGGGTAAATATTTGAAGAAAAATGTGCAGATTATTTCAGGTTGGACAAGCTTGCCTTAGCGTTTCCATTGCTTGTCTTGCTCATTTACCTCTCCTCAGGCAAATGTCCGTTTAGAAAGGTTGCTTTTTGGTCCTCTCTTAGTCTCTGCATTAAAGTATTTCTTTTGTTTTATTGGAAAGAAGCTCTACTGCCCCCACCCACCGCCACACACACACACAAAAGCCCACAGCATGCAGAACAGAGAAATAAAGACATAGCTCTAACTTTTACTCTGGGGTTCAAAATGATCAACTTTCTATAACATTTGAAACTAAATTTTAAAACGTGTCTGTGACTCAATCTCTCTTTATAAAATTTTTACTTTCTTCCTAGAAAGCTAGTTAGATGGCTCTAAGAAATCCACTGTCTGGCTGTTATCACTGCCCTGGGATCCAGAACAGGCACCACAGAAAAAGGAAACCTGAGGTCCATGACCTTCGCTCACAGTGAGAATCTATCCTCATTAGATATGACCCATGTCACCCAAAGCCATAGGGGTTCTTTAGAAAAACCATAATTCTATCTTAAGTACTAAACTGCTACAGATTTACCCTGAAACCATTTCAGTAGGGACAATACAGAAGGAGTGTGCTATGCAGGGTGGGGAGCCAGAAGGCTGGACCTTCCATACCCTGGGTATTTCAAAGGCCCTTGCTTTTGTGCTGAGTTCATGCCCCGGTCCCCCCTCTCTATCCTACTTGCACTTGGTTCTTCTTCCCACACCTTTTCATTCCTACAAAATAGAACTACTTACTGCTGCCTAAAGTAGGGCATGATTTCAAGTTTTTTCTTCTCTCAAATTATTGCACGTATAAACAAGCTATTACATAAGGAATTCTTAATCAAGTAACTACCCCAGCTTTCCTCCTCTATTAACAAATATTTGGGTCATATCAGGAATCTTTTCAGGCCATGAAAGTAATCTCTTATTTGGTTCCTAAGTTCTTATGTTAATGATAAAGCTGAAGTTAACTCTTTTAAGATGTTACTATTATACTACCCGGTACATTAAGCTTCTCACTTGATATCAGAGAGGGTCTTAATTATTAGAGAGAATCACATCAGTTAATTGCTTTAGTACATTGACCTATGTTCTAATATGATAAAAGTTACTTTTGAAGTAAAACACATTAGAAGCTGAAAGAATCTTCTATAGTATTTTCGTATTCTCAAATGATTTTTAAATGGTGCTTTGATAAAGTAGGACACCCATTCTAATGCAAAATTTTGAAAGATAAAAAAGGAAAGAGAAAATTCAACACTATAAAAGCATATGCCTTTCTAAAATTTTAATTATTCCATATATACATACGTTTGGTTTCCATAAGTGATGTTAAGGCCTTATCTCCTCTCAAAAGAGTGGACTGATTAGATATGCCTGCTTGCACATCCAGACTTGCTCTACTGTAAGCACTCATAAAATGCCAGCCTTAACGGGCACATTTGGAACTGTCCTACTGGGAATTCAACTCCATGTTTTGATGCAGCTTTTCTTCTTTATCTTCTGTCATGCAAGTGCTACTTCTGCAGAGTTTCAGCATAGATCGAGGACTGACATCATATCCCTTTTTGGCAACCTTGTCTCTCTAAGAAACTAATATTTTAATTTTTTTTTTTACTATTTTGGACTAAATATAGACTTTTTCATTTTAAAATTGCTTTAAGTAAGATAAACTTAAATGGATACTGATACAATATAGCATATGAGATGTAGTTAAATTAGGTGGAATCAAATAATGATCACATGTGACAGAAATACTGCGTAACAGTATTTTTGCTTGTTTGGTTGTATTAAAAATATATTTAAAAGGTATAAAAGAGAAAGTATACAATTTTTAAATGCAGTTTTAGGGAAGAGAACACAAAACAAGTTGACTTGAAGTTTCTAACTAAAGTTATTAAAAACTTCTGGTAGACTTGGTTCATAAAGGACATTTTTTTTTTCAATTTGAATTAAATTAGAGAGAAAAAGTCAGTAGAGTGGGTAGAAGATATAATAAATAGTAGTGACCTAGTCACCATGGAAAAAACATTCAGATTCATCAGTGACATTTAGGTAATTACATTTAGATCCTTTGTACTGGACTAGTCATGATATCATCTTTGTTTTTTTGTTTTGTTTTTTCATAAACCACAAAATAGAGAACACAGAAAAAGAAGAAACAGAATTAGGGACCACAGGAAACTTCTGTTCTCTGAATGAATGGATACAGAGTACATGATTAAGGTCTGAAACTTAAGATCAGAACTGAAGAAGTGGAAGTGACCTCTTACTCTGATGAATAAAAGTAATAAATCACCTGTGATGCTAATCAAAAATACAAATTTCTACATGTCAACTAAGTCATAATTTCTTTAAAAAGGGCCTAGGAATTCAAATTCCACTAATTTTCCAAGTTACTCTTGTGTATGTTAATATTTGAAATCCAAATATTAGAGTTAAACACACACACACACACACAAATTGCCTGGTAATAATTAGGCCTCCTTCTAAGAATATGTTTGTAACCTAAAATTAAGCTCAGTAGAAACTAGTAATTATATTTTGTGTAAGACAGCACTAACTTTTACCTAAATAGTTCATTTCTTATAAATCTTGTGATTTTTTTTTTTTTTTTTTTTTTTTTTTTTTTTTTTTTTTTTTTTTTTTTTTTTTTTTTTTTTTTTTTTTTTTTTTTTTTTTTTTTTTTTTTTTTTTTTTGCGTTTCTCTCTCAGGAAGTGACTAACAAACTAATACTCATTGAAGACTTTCTAAAATAGGTAAAGACATAATTGACTAGGAGTTTTGGGTTCTGGAGCTAGCTTTCATCTTTGGGTCTCTCTGGGCTTTGGGGTTTCTCTTCTGTTAAATAAAGGTTTGGACTGGATTAGGAACTGCTACAGTAAGGCCAGTGAGTAGCATGAGTCTGGGTAACCCCCATGGGGAGTGATGGGAGATGGGGCTACTGGATAGAGCTCATTACCTTTAAGGGGCCACCACTGTTCTGCTCTAACCAAATATTGCCATGAAAGAATTCATGTTCAGGATTGCTGGTGTCCAACTTTTTAAGGGAAGATGGAGATCTTGCTTGTACTGTGAAATCTTACTGTTAAATGCAAAATATCTAACACATAGGTTAAATTTTTAAAGAACAACTAAAATACTTTGGTTGGCTAGGTGTAGCCTGTAGGCTAATTTGTGGCCTTGTTAAGATCCTTTCTAGTTCCAAAAATCCTATATATATTTCCTATTTTTCTCAGCTATCCAGATCTACGTTACCATATTGGCTACTCTAGGCACCAGGAGACAACCTAAGTAGTAACCAGGAGAAGCTAGTTGTAGGGTATTTCTTTATAGACTTAATGCTGCTTCATGTTAAATATTCCAGTTTCAAAGTGATCATCCTAAGAAGATATTCAGCAGAACAGATGCCTGGTTGTAGAAACTTAAATTTTCCATCCTCATTTAACATGACATGGCTAGTGCCTATGTCTATACGAGTGAGTTAGGATTAGATAGGACTAAAAGGTCTGAACAATCAGATTTCCTGTGATTCATTAAGTCTGTCCTGGAAGTGGTAATGAGTGCCTATATTTCCATCTCATGTACACTTACGACGGAGATAGCTAACTGGGACAAATAAGCATTTTAGCTGTGTCTCACTCTTTTACAAAATCCTGTCATCTTCAGGAATCTTCCTTTACCTCTCTGTGTAACTCATTCAATCTTTGAAGGCTTGGACTCTTTTTCTCTGCCTTTTAATGTTAGACAAATCTAATGCAATTTTTGCTAAATTAGAAACAAAACAAAATAGAACAAAGTCTCCTTTAGCATATGTACGAGTATATGTAACATTGACATCCCACCTCCATACACACTTACGGATGAAAGATTCAGTTTAGAAATATTCCTTCAGTTGTATTTAGATCTATTTTCCTGAAGCTACTAGATTTTGGCTCCTTGTTTTGAACTACTCTTTGCTTTGTGAAAGTCCTGGAAAAGTTTGGAAGTTCCATCTGGCATTTTATATAATACTCACTCATTTGGTATTTCCAGATTATTAAAGGCCTAAGTATTTATAGAAGAGTGTCCCACCTTCTCTATTCACCCTTTTTTTTGGAAAGAGATCTGTTGACTGGGGATCTCTGAAGGAATTGAGGACTCACTTGGATTGAGGGGGCATTTTTGTTTTGCCATGAACCCCGGGATTTGGGGTAATAAGACCTCGCATTTGTTGATTCTCTATGACAGATGCCTTATGCAAATTATTTCTAACCTCACAACCATCCTGCAAAGTAGCTATTCCCATATTACAGTTGAGGAAATCGAGGCTCAGAGATGGTAAAGGACTTGTCTGAGTGACGGAGTTAGGCTCCAAACCTAATTTTGTCTATTTCCAAAGTCCATATTCTGTCCAATACTTCCTGGTGTCTCCCAGGACTATAGAGTGGAGAGAGAGCTTTCAGGGCCCAGTTTTCTCATCTGTAAAACATAGGAGTTGGATGAGGTGGTCATTAAGGGCTATTTGACTTCTAACATCCAATACTGATATTTTAGGACTTTCTGCTGCAGAAAATGTGACTCACACTTAGGCAAAACCCCCTTTGGATGTTTTCAGACACTTCTGCTACTGGCTGAGATTTTCAAATAGGATGTTGACAGATATACTTACTATTAATCTTATCTCCATTGGTATTTGGATTCCTGCCAATTCTTTGTCACTCAGAACAATGGAGAACATTATTTTCTCTGTTATTTTCACATAAACCTACTCTCTACTGTTTCTTTTCCTAATCCTGACCCATGGGTTTATATTTAACCAGACTGTTGACTTTTTTTGCACATTTGGCCAATAATAATACAGATTCTTGCTCTCACTGCTGCAACCTGGGTTTGCTTCCTGGTCAGGGAACCAACCAAAAAAAAAAAAAAAAAGTATACACACACACACACACACAGATTCTCATCTTTTTGAAATCCATAATTATCTAGATTCTCTTTATATCATAAAACAATGCTACATCTTCATAAATTTGGACAGTAATGGTAAGATGATATCAGAGGACCACCCTGGTAGTTGTAAAGTGACCTATTAGAGTTGTATGTGGGCAGTTGAGTCAGCTTAGATTCCTGGTGACCTAAGAATGAGGGACATCTACAGTGTCCTGTTCTTAACAGCCCTGCCCCACTCCTGTAGACTCTTTTTTTTTTCTTTTGTGGAGTCAGTTCATCTTGTATTTGCTCTTCCTCGTTTCCTGCTGCCCTCTATTTTTCCCAGCATTATTGTCTTTCCCAGAGAATGCTGTGTCTCCTGATATGCCCAAAGTTGGACAGCTTCAGTTTTGTCATTTTTGTCTCCATCAATATTTCAGGCTTAATTTGCTCCAGGACTCACTCAATCACTTTCGGGGGGTCCAAGGTATCTGTAGAACTCTCTTCTAACACTATATTTCAAATGTATCCATTTTTTTTCCTATTGGCCTTCTTTGCTGTCCAACTTCTGTATCCATACATAATTTGGGGGAATACAAGAGTATTCTTAGCCTTGGACTCTACTGACACATCTTTGCTCTTGGTGATCTTTCTTAAGTCTTCCACGCTGTCCTTCCAAGTCTCAGCCTCCTCTTGATTTCTTGGCTGCAGCCTCCACTTGAATTGATGACTGAACCAAGGTAAGCAAAATTTTTAACAATTTTGATGTCTTTGTTGTCTATGTTAAAGCTGTATATTTTTTCTGTAGTCATGATTCTTGTTTTCTTCATATTCGAATGCATCCTGCTTTGGCTTTTCCTTCTTTCATGGAAATCAGTTCTAATTATTGCTAGTTTCTGCCAGAAAGAGTGTCATCTCCATATCTTAAGTTACTGATATTTCTTCCACCAATTTTCACTCCCCCTAGCCCACATTTTCATATGGTATGATCTTGTACAGGTTAAACAAATGGGGAGATGAAATACACCCTTGTCTGACACCTTTACCTATAAGAAACCATTCTGCCTCCATATTGTGTTCTGACAGTGGCTGCCTGTCTACAATACAGGTTATGCATCAGTACAATCAAGTGCTGAGGCACATCCATTTCTTTCAAAACAACCATAGCTTTTCATGATCCATGCAATCGAAGGCTTTACTATAGTCAATAAAATACAGACTAATCTCCTAAAATTCTTGGAAGCTCTTCAGCCTCCAGGAAATGTTTGCAATTAGATCTTGAGTTCCTCCTGCTTTGCTGAGTCCAACTTTCACAGCCAGCATTTCTTGCTCCCTGTAAAATAGAAGCCTTTGCTGCATCACCTTGAGAGCATCACTTTTCTGGCATGGGAAATAAGAGCAATGGTCCTATAGTTACTCCTCACCTTTGCACCTCCTTTCTTGAAAACTAGGCTGTGTATTGAACATTTCTAGTCTGTAGGCCATTGTTTTTCATATTTGGTGACATATTCTTGTTAGGATTTTGACAGATCGAGTCTCTGTGGCTTGAAATAACTCACTAGTAGCCCATCCATTAGAGTTAGTGAAGGTAAAATTGAAATCCTCTCCATTTCATGTATATACCTGAAATCTACATACACACTTGGGAGTACTTCTAATTATATTGTTAATGTATTCTGAGTTTGCATAGATTATTTTATGGCATTTAAAAATCTAAACTACATCTCAACATCACCATCTTAGATACTAAACCAACTTTAATGTATGTTAGAAATGAGTGTATCTGTACTTTTTTGTACTATTAGTTCCATCCAGGCATTAATCTTTCTGGTGATTAGATGGACATAGTAACAAAATAATGACAACAACAAAAACAGCCCCTTAATTATCTCAGAATTGTTTACCTTTTCTTTTATGATAATAAGGTTCTATGATGTTTTCTCTCTAACTTAGGGGTTTTCTTCACTCCTCCAAAAACATAATGGCATCAGATAATTGTACAACTTCATTTCAGTAGGAGAAACTTAAACATATTAAAGTAATAATTATTGTAACTAATATTCTTTATATCATCTTGCCTTGTTTTAGGCTTAGGAATTTGCACAATATCTTTCATTCCCATTTCTGATGATGGTTACTCTGCTAAAAACCAACACTTACTGACACTCTTTGTGCAAGGCAGTGGTCCTGGGTACTGTGGGAGGATGCAAATATGCTGAAGAGGTAATACATGCCTTCAAAGGGTTTATGGTATAATAGGGAGGAAATGTACAAAAGTTGTTACAGAAGCTAAAAAATGGTAAATGCCATTAAAAGAGCATAAATAACCACTCAATGGGCTCTGAAGAGTTGGCATTTCACTAAACTAGTTGGCATTTCACTAGACTTTCTTCTGATTAGGAACATATTAGACAGAGTTATAAGGAATTGGGGAGTGTGTTCCTGGCAAAAGAAATAAAACAAAGATCATCATGACTTTTATCATTTGGTCCATTATTTTAAAACTTTTCTTCTGTAGCCAACTCCTATCCATGTGTATCTATGAAAATGGTTACCTCACGTTTACCATTTAAGAGTCAATGGGGGATTCCTCCTTTAGTCATCGTCCACCATTCAGTAGGTTATAACTTGTAATTCAATTTGATTGGGATTAAAAAATATCCTTCTCCAGTCTTCCCGTTTTATTAAATTAGTCTCCTGCCACTTATTTTCACAAGTTAGAATCCTAGGAATCATTCTTGTTATCTTCATTTCCTTCATCCTCACATCCAATTCATCACTATGTCTCAATTTATTTCCAAAATAAAGATGACATCAATTTTAGATTTTAAAAATGTGGCATATACATACAATGGGATATTAAGCCATAAAAGGGAATGAAATTTTAATAGTATATGCTACAACATAGATGGACCTTGACTACATTATGCTTCGTGAAATAAACCAGACACAGAGGAAAAAATATTTTATGATTCCACTTGTATGAAGTCCTATATAGACAAATTAATAGAGACAGAAAGTAAAATAGGTATTACCAGGGGCTTAAAGAAAGGGGGAGTTGTTTTTTTCATGGGTATAGATTTTTTGTTGGAGATGATGAAAAAGTTTTGAATATCAATGATGTTATATAACATTCTGAATGTTTTAAATGACACTGAGTTGTATACCTACAAATGGTTAAAATGATATTTTGTCATGTGTATTATACCCCAATAAAAAAAAATTAAAAATTTTTAAAATTAAATTCATTCTTTCCAATCTACTTCTCTAGTCTAAGCCACCACCACCTCTCACCTGGAATATTGAAATACTTATATTTGATCTAGTCCCTGACTGTCATGACACACTCACTCCCTGCTACCTGCCATTTATTTACCTCTTTCCAGGGATAGTAGGTCTGTAGCTATTACAAAAATGCACCAAACTGTTTTGTACTTTCTATTTCCTTCTAGAGTGTGCTCTTTCTTTCCCTTTCTATATGCTTGATTCCTTCTCATAATTCATGTTTTAGTTGAGATGTTACCTCCTTCTTAAAGATGTTTTTGTTGACTTACCTCATCAACATGTTCTCCACCTCTATTCCAACCTTTACTTTATATTATTGAACTCTATTTATTTGCTTTACTGCACTTATCCCAATTTGAAATTTTTCTTTTTACCAATTGGTTTAGCTGGAGTAACAGGATAGGTTGTGGTGCCATTGCCTATGATGGGAGAAGGTAGGGGAAGACCACGTTTGAAGCAGGGTTAGATTGGAAGTTTAAGTAAACAAGAAGGAAGATAGAGTTCACTTGCAGATGTATGAATTAAAAGTTAAAGGGGGAGAGTTGGACTGAAGATAAGAATTTAGGAATTATTAGACTATAGGTGATATTTAAGACCATGAAAACGAGTGAGACAGTCCAGGGGAACATGGAAAATTCAGAAGAGGGGATCTCGGACTAGGTCTTGAAGATCTTTGGAGGTTTTATAAAGTAGAATTCAAGAAATTAGAGAAGTAGCTAATAAGAAAGAAGAAAACACAGAACCATGTGGTTTGACACAGGTCAAGAGTGGAAATGTGTCAAGAAGATAGGAGTGGTCATCTGTGTTGTGTGATGCTCTTAATTCAAGTAAGATAACACAGAAAAGATTACATTGGGTCTGATATCATAAAGTTTGTTAGGGACCTTGATTAGATCACCTTCAGTCAAATACCATCATCTAAATGGGGTGGAGAGAACAAGACTGAGGTAGATTGAACAACAAATGTGAGGAAGGTCAGGAAATGAAGACATTGTGTGGGGTTGTTTATCTTAGAATAAGAGTGAGAAAAAGGTCCTGAGTGATGAGTAATTGAAGGAAGTTTTTGTAGAGATGCAAGATACTAACATGTTTCTATGCAGACAGGAATGTGCTGGTAAAGCAGAGCATGTGATGCAAATGTGGGAAAGGGTAAATAAGTGACATACCTGGGAAGGTGAGATTCATGGGGTTTAGAGCACTAGTAGGAGGACTAGCACCTTGAATGGGAGGAGGGATACTTTCTCCACGGACAGCAAAAGGCAATCAGGAGAACACAGGTGACAACAGGAAGCAAGAATTTAGATTTGTAATGGAAAGATGAAACAGTCCCCTTTTGACAGCCTGTATATTCTCAGTGAATTAATAGGTGAGGTCATCAGCTAGGTGTAAGAGTGGAGGAAGAGATGGAAGTTGGAGAAGAGATATGAGGGTACAGAATAGTTGTCTTGGAGAGTGAGAAAGCAACCTACTGGAAAAAAATCTTAGCTGTTTTACTGGGCAGAGTTAAATGCTCATCTGTGGTCTATAATCATGCAAAGAAAGTGAAACAATCAGGCAGTTTTTGTTATTTTGTCAGTGGGAATGGGGAGAGTCTATCACTAGATGTTTTATTAGGCAGATGATGAAGAGAGGGAATATGAGTGTATAAAAGAAAGTTTGAAGAAATAAATCTAGGAATATATGTAGAAAAATATGTTGAGATTAGTTCATGGGAGGGCTCAATGTTAGGCCAAAAAATATAAACTTTATTTCATGGGTAATGGGAAGCCAGGGAAGTACTTCTGACTATGAAAGTGACATTACCAAAACTCTACTCTTGCATAACTAACCTGCCTTTAATGTAAAACATTGAGATGGTTAAAGAAAAGAAAGAAGAAGACCATTTGTGAAGGACCAGGGATTAGATAATCAAGATCTAACAAAAGTAAACAACAGTTAACTCCAGACCATTGAAGGTTAATTTCCTGAGAGATCTTGGTCTCTGTGGGAACCAGACCAATTTGATGGAAACATCAGGCCACAGGAGAAAAATCCTAGGGCTGGACTAGGATTAGGCAGGATGTTACCTAAAGCAACTGGAAGCAGACATACGTACATTAAGGGACATATCGATTATCCATAGAATGAGTGACAATCCAAGAAGTCACCTTGAGCATTGGAACCAAATAAATAATCATGAAGTTGTTGACTAGTGAAAGGGCCAGAGATGGTCAGGAAGAGTTGAAGAAGTGGTATGCACAATGGGCAGTGTCGGAATGGCTGAAGGCATAGATCATGGCCAACACAAGGATGCTGGGTGCTGGTCCATAGTGCTAAATAGGGCAGGGAGGCCAAGCAGTATAAGGAGTAGAATAGAAAGGATTCGGGAACTGATGTTCAATTTTTACAGGATTGGCCAATTTAATGAGAAAGCTCTAACTTGAACCCTGAGTGCTAGATTTTATGCCATCTAAAATATGTATGGACATCAGTATTAGTTGAAGAGATAAAGTGAAAATTCATAAATAACACAGTTGGTGATAAGTCAATATTCACTTATTACAATACAGTGGAGAAGAATTAGTAACACCTCAAATCTACTTTAGAATTTGAAAATCTTCTCCAACCTGGGAGCCAGTAGCTGTGCTAGTGATCCCATGGACATCACTTGCAATCTGAAAGTAGAATCTGTTTCCTGGTAAATCTGCCAATCAGGTTGACTTTACATTTATCATTTAATAAGAAAATTCTCCCCATCATCTAATTTATAAACATATTAAGAATAGAACACCAGGACAGAATCCCATTTGGTTTTATTCAATATTTGTTCATCCAACGTTTTGTTCATCCACAGCCTAGCATCAGGCACTGTGCTAGGCTGTGGATAAAAAGAACAAAGAAAAAAAACCAGTATCTCTGTTTCTTTTCAAGAAACCTATAGTCTTTTAGTAAAGAAAGATAAAGGTAATAGATGTTAGGACTGCAGTATGCATAAGGTTTATGGATGCATAACTTGGGCTAGGGAATGGGCGGGGAGGTGGTAGTGGTGGTGTTGGAGATGGTTCCAAAGGAGTTCTTGAAGAAGGATCAGAAGGAAAAGGGGGCAGGGGTACGAATAGGAGTAAAGGGTTAAGGCATCTTAGAATGGAACTGGTGCAAAGCCTTCAGGTATGACACAGAGTGGCCCTTTGGGGGAAATTCCCAGCAGTTGCATATCGCTGTAACATTTCACTTAGGTTAGGATTTTATTTACTTCATGTAGATCTTATTTCTCTGGTGTAATCTTTGTGTTTCTTTTTTGTTTGTTTGTTTGTTTGTTTTTGCTCTCTTGATTTGAATGTTCAAACAAGATTTTTTTTCATTCTTGCTTAACCTTCAAAAGCACCAAATAGTGTTTAATATAATGAATGCATGTAGTAAGTCCAGGAATAAATAAAATTTTTATAAATAAAATTTTGTGAGAACTGTAAAATCAGTCATTAAAAAGAAAGAATTAGAGTATTTATTTATTGCTTTATTTGACTGAATTAACCAAAAGAAAAGCTAATGTAATGGTGGCAATAAAAGACTGGTAGGTCTCAGTTTTCTTCAGGAATGTTCTCAATGAGGGACCAAAGCATTCTTATATAATGTATATAAGAGTGATTATCAGCATTTGCTCATGGAGAAGGAAAAAGAAAACCTCAAACCACTTCCATTTCCTCAAGAATTTATGCCAAAGTGAATTCTTGGCATCTTGATACTGCTTTATTGACAGATAACTTAAGGTATATTGAAGTGTGTTTGCCAATATTCCCACATACACATCTTTGTTTAGAACCCACAGCTTCTGCTAAATGAATTACTTCCATTTGGCTTCAGATCAAAAGCAACCTCAAAGGAAGGACATCTTTTCTCAAATTCAATTACTGACTCTTGGGACTCATACAGAAAAGTTACAGCTATGAAAAAGGGAAGATCAGCTACATGCATCTGAACATGTTGTTCATAGCATTAAAATGGATGCGTTATACAAGGTCTGGTTCTAATATTTTCTTTTCTTCTGATGCAATTAATGAAGATAAGCACGGATTCTCATTTTTAGAGTAGTCAACTCTCTGTTTCCCTCAGTGATTCCTGATAATCTGTTGGTTTTGTGGCATTCATTACATTCTATAACCTTCCCTTCTAAGATCCCAAGATTCTTAGTTATGATCCAGAAGTAAAATCAGATAAATGTGGCATTTTTATTCTTCCATGCAATCCTATTTGAACTCTAAGTATAGTAATACTATAGCTAGGATTCTGTAGTTTGGTCCTGATTTCAAATTACTTTTGAGCATGAATGTAATTTTACATGTTAGAACTTATGCCAGGCAGTGTCTTGATTTTTAGTTCTAAAATATCACTATAGATACATGAGGTTATGAAACCTAGAAATGAAAAAAGGTATTTTAAATGAGTTCTCATTTTAAAATGCCAAGTAACTTTTAAAGAAATAGTAAATAAAAATTATATATGAATTAATTAACATTATATGTAACTTTAAATGAAAATGAATAGTATCTGGTGGTGACATACCTTACAAAATATAAAAGCAAACTGAAAATTAAACTATCTTTTGTCAGAAATTTACTTAGCAACCTGGCATAAGACCAGTGTTTTTGACACTTATCCAGAGTTATAAAGATCTATTCACTATTTAAAGAGCTATTAACATTGTTATTCTGGTCAGCTGGGACAAAAGAATGGAAAAGATTGGCAAATTGGTTGTTATATTGTGGGTCAACGTAGAGGAGAATTTTATGTGAGGTTGGAATCCTGTTATAGACAGCTCACTGTGACAAAAATTTTTCCATCCTATTATAACTTTAGGAACCTTTTAAGAGTTAGGGTAATATTAGGATTCTGTAGGACTCAGTGAGTTTTATTCTATTGACCTAAGTCTTGTAAGTGCTTGTTCTGCCTTTAAGGACTCATTAAGAATTTTTTTTTTTTTTTTTGTCCATTCATGAAGCATACTCATACACATCTCCCTGCTGCATCCTTTTATTATTTTGGCCTCAGAAATTTACCTTTTGGAGTTATAGAATTGATGGATTTATAAGAATACAAGTTCAGTTTGCATTTGAGGGTTCCTCCCTCTGTCTTTTGCCAAATTCTATTCAAAATTCCCTGGAATAGAAACAGAACTCCTTCCTTATTCATTAGGAATGACTGAGGGAAAGAAGTGCCCCTTGGACTATGTCTAGAGCAGCACTGGTCCAATCTTTTGACTTCCCTGGGCCACACTGGAAAAAGAATTGTCTTGGGCCACATGCAAAATACACAAACACTAACAATAGCTGATGAGCTAAAAACAAAAACAAAACACACAACAAACAAAAGGTCACAAAAAAATCTCATAATATTTTAAGAATTTGTGTTGGGCCACATTCAAAGCCGTCCTGGGCTGCCGGTTGGACATGCCTGATTTAGACCATCTTTCTGGAGCAGATATTCAAACAGTATGCCCAGGTTGATGACACCTTGGTGTGGCAGGATTTCCAGATCTTACTGGAAAATCAGAGCAGCATTCTCAGCCATAATTTCTGGAATTAAGACAAAGCATCTGCAGAAAAGCAATAACATTTTCAGATCTTGCAAGCACCAATTATTAAGCCAGCATAATGCACACACTTCTCCTGGATCTAATCGCATATTAAGCAAATCAGGAATAATGCTGTTCCTCTTATAGTTTCTCTTTATTTCTTCTTAGTTATATGTTCTTTGTGCAATAGCAAACTGTGGCTTTATTTGATTGAAAAATTTAGAGACATAGTAATAGTCCAAGGTCGTATATCTTTAAAAACAAATATTCTTTTAGATTATCACAATGCATGTACTGGTATTATCTAATATGTGCATAAGAGTATATATCTAGCCCTATCCCACTGGCCAAAAATCCTGTGCCTTCAAACAGAAGTCACCCACTTATGCAGCAGAATCTTGTTCGATGCATCCTTTTTAAATGATGAACTCAAGCCCTCCCAAAGTATCCTTTCATTCCTCCAAAATTTTTCTTCTGATCAGACAGCAATCCTCTAACTTCAGCATGCCATCAGGAAATATCAAGTCATTAAATAAATTAATATTGAAGTCTCTGGGAAATAGAGGAGAGAACATCATTCACTTTTTCTATTATGCTTTGGTACCAAGAGGTTTCTACCGTGAATAGCTGCACATGTATTGACAACTGTCTGACCATTGTTTGCAACCTTAAATTTCCTGTTCATCTTATGTTAACAAACAAATGTGCATCTGCTGATGTTTGACTAAGGAGGGCTCACTACTTCTCTGCAAACTTCCTAGAAGGAAGCATCTTCCTTTTCGGTTCTTGTCTGGGTGGTTTAATGGCATTTCCAAATAGCACATGCTTTTCTGGTGAATATAGTCGTCTCCATGGTTAAGGAGGAAACCTTTGAAATTGATCAAGCTCCAATTCCCAAGGGCCTTGTCTGACATTTGTCTGGTGCTTGCCCTTTCATCCAACCTCTCTGAACCCAGAAGCCAGGAGATTTTTTTTTTTTTTTAACAACCATTCCTTAGGGATAGACAGAAGGAAGGGAACACCATTTCCTGACAATTCTTTAATTCCAAAATTAGTCTTACAAACAAAGGAGGGAGGGGACCTTGACATTGAATTTCCACAGCTGGTGTAGCTAGCAAATATTGGACCCCAACCAAAAATTTCAGAATGAATCTTCTTACCCTTTGTTAATTATAAACAAATAGATTTCCAGACCTTTTGCAAAGGAAGGGCCTCAGTATGCAGTTTGAAAATGATAAGGAGAGAAAGGAGAGAAATTATGTAGTTTCCTGATAAGATAAAACTGATATTCAGCTCATGGCTGTCTTCTCTAAGTTTCTAAGGTTTAACTAAAATAGATTAAAGGGGACATTGAGAGATATGTTCTTGTCTTCTGTCCAGAAAGTTTTGCCATCTTCTTTTTATCTGATAACTTGTCCTAGTCGTTGACCTCTGGCACACGACTCAGGTGTAGGCCATAATAACATCCCCTTTGTTGCCGTGGCCACAGTGATTGATTAGGGCCAAATTCCTTCCCTGAGATTTCTGTATAGGTTCTCTGAGAAAGAAGTCTTATTCTCTGGAGCTGGGTACAAATTAAATTTCTTTGGTTGCATGAAATATAAGCCAATGCTGACTACTTTAAGAAAAAAAAAAAGTTTATTGGAAGGATATAAGATAATAGTAGTACTCAGTATTGAAGAAAAGCTTAAGAGCCAGGCTTTGTGAAGGTAACCTTTGGGATATAGATATAAAATGCTATAATAATAGACACTTTCACCAGGGACCAGGGCTCAAACTCTAGGATGAATCAGCTGTAGTATTTTTCTGCTCTCCTTCACTCAACTCGGCTCAAGATTCCAGTTCCTGAAAAACAACTGTGATTAGCTCTGTCAGTCACACGCCTTTCTCTGGGTTAACGGAGAAAGGGACACTATGATTGACAGTCCCATAGGACTAAGGAAAATGGGAGAGGAGCATTTCCCCCAAAGGAAATTCATGCTTCTGTTACCAAAAGAAGGAGGACATGGTTGTGAGCAGGCAGAAACAGATGATCACTCTAGACCAGGTACGTCCAACCTGCGGCCCAGGACGGCTTTGAATGCAGCCCAACACAAATTCTCAAAACATGATGAGATTTTTTTGTGACCTTTTTTTTTTTTAAGCTCATCAGCTGTCATTTTATGTGTGGTCCATGACAATTCTTGCAATGTGGCCCAGGGAAACCAAAAGGTTAGACACCTCTGCTCTGGACTGTTAAACCAAGGGCAGGCCGGGGATCTTTCCTGATCTGTGCCTGCTGTAGCTCAGATGGGGCCAGTAGGGAAAGAAGAGCCAAGTGAGGAGTCCAGAAACTCTGTGCTCAGCTTTCTTGCCAGCCAAGAGCTAGTCAATTTCTTTTCTGCTTGAACTAGCTTTATTTTGGTTTCTGTCACTTGTAACTAACAAAGTCCTGAGCAACGCCTAGGTTTTATGTGAGTGATTTTTAGACCTAGAGGTCTCTAGAAATTTTTTTTTTTTTTAAATTAGAACCCCCTCCCTAAATTTGTACCTATTGAATAAGTTACATTTCTTGGGATCTTCATGTGATAAATCCCTAAATTTTTCAGGGACTCGTGAAGCAGTTGCTTATTCTTGAGGGAACTTCTGAAGTCCCTGAGCAGACTGGCCTAGGGGTTCTGTTTCAGAAAGCAGCTGTATTTCAGGAAGACTTCAGTGGACAAAGAAAAACAAAATCTGATAGGCATTATCTGAATGAGTCTTAGATTTATTAAGATAAGTATATGCTATTTCTATGAGGTAAATATTAAAATTCCTTAGGGACTTGTGATTCTTAGAAAGCACACCTTAAAGTTATCACTATCTTCTCTCATTTTCCCTATTGTTCATTGCTAGTGTTTATTGGTTTAAATGTAAAATATCTTACCTTGGAATAGTTTCTGTTTCTAAGGATTCAGTGAATGCTTAAAAGAAAACCCTTTCCTGCAAATGTTGGTACAATAATGTGTGGAGGGGAGTGGGGGGAGTGTTCACCTTTTGTTTCCCTAAGTTCTTGTCCCTTTCTGTCAAGGCAAGAACACTCTTGGCAGTAGCAAGTACAAAGGCTTGTGCTTTGACTAAATATCAGACTGAGCCTCATGCAGTCTGATGACATGAGTGGTGAGCAGTACTTTTGACAAAGTCTCAGCAGTTGAAACAATGAGATCCCTGGGCCTTCCCTGTTACTTCCTTAGGAAACTCTAGGTAGACTGGTGAGATAATTATCAGTGTTTAGTGACGAAGGATGGTTGTGTGAAGAACTATTGCTCAAATAGTTGGTTCCTAGTATGGAGAATAGCAGCCTTTCAAAGAGCTGGGCTAAGAGAAAGTAGAAAAGGAAGGGATGCCATTGTTCAAAAAAGCGAGACACAAATGCACAACTATTTAAGACTGGCCTTACTCCAAAAAATATTAATATGACCTTTCTCTAAATGCTTGGAATTTTCCCAAGTCAAGATTTTATTTAGGCCCAAAGCACTCTCATTAAAATGCACTTACACTTGACAGGTTGTTAGTTATTACATCTTAGTGAGTATTGTTTTAATAACATTTTTCCTAATTCAGATAAAATTCAAAAAATATTTTAACCATGTTAACCATTTTAAAGTGTTCAGGTCAGTAGTTTTGCAATGTTATGCAACCAGTGTCACTATCTTCAGAACATTTTCATCATTTTCAACTCCCCGTTTTCTTAACACCTGGTTGCAATGAGGGCATTAATCTTAAGGAAGTTTGCAGGAGGAGAGATAGAAAGAGGGATAGAAAGTTGGGGCTGAGTCCCTGAGGGTGGACATCTTAACAAAAGATACTCTTTACCTTATTTATATTTTTTTTTCAAAATCTATTAAGTTTGGTGGGACATTATAGCTAAAAAAAATGATAAATCACAGGATAAGATAATACAGGACTGAGAAAAAAAAGAGAATGTTAAAATCTTCATAGCAATATATCTACTTCCAAAAGACCTCAAGAAAGAATCTAACAAGACCCAACATGCAATTAAATATTATGTAGTTGAAACATTTATATTTTAGATGAATAATTAAAATAATAAATCCATCCATGTTGCAGATGGCAAGATTTCATTCTTTTTTATGGCTAAGTGAAGTAAGTCAGACGGAGAAAGACAAATACCATATGATTTCACTTATATGTGGAATCTAAAAAACAAAATAAATGAACAAACAAAACAGAAACAAAGTCACAGATAAAGAGAACAAATTGATGGTTACTAGCTGGGTGGGAGTTGGGGATGAGTGAAAAAGGTGAAAAGATTAAGATGAACTAAGTTGCTGTTATAAAAATAGTCATGGGATATAAAGTACAGCATACGGGTTATAGTCAATAATATTGTACTAACTATGTATGGTGTCAGATGAGTACTATACTCATTGGGGTGATCATAAGGTATATAAATATCTAATCACAATGTACATCTGAAACTAGTACTATATGTCAACTCTAATTGAAAAATAAAAAGATTATAAAAATAAAATGAAATAAAAGTTTGCAAGACTGAAAAAATAATAGAAAAATATTCATGATATGTTCTTAAGTGAAAAAGACAGGTTATAAAAATGCTGGAATACAGTTTGTAAATATTGCCATTTGATCCATCTGGTCACATAGTACATTGCACATTCTGGCCCTCCTTAAGGTTGGTTGGAGTTGTGTGGTTAGTAAAGAACAAAACAATGTTGGGCAGCATTTAAGAGGCAATTGGCAACAGAATCTTAAGAAGTCATTTTGATCTTTCCACTAAGTTCTTCTGAGTAAGCAGTAGTTCAAATTAGAATGTCAACTTCAATATAAAATAGAATGGCTTCCACTGGATTTGTAATGTTACTTTTTACAGTAAAATAGCAATATCTATACTTAATTGATGTTAAATAGATAAGACTATTTCTAGTACATCAAATTTCTGTGATAAATAGTTTAGAAAACTTTGGCATTGCCCTGTGTTCAACAAATTGTCTAGATATATTTTCAAGTTAGTACTTTTATGATGGGACAATAACATAGATTGTTTTATTATTGCTAGTGTTATTGGTTGTTACCTAGATAAAATGATTTTGATATGTTGTCACCTATACCTTATCTTATTTCTAATTTTCCTCTTCTCATCATAGTAACAATAAAATCCTTGTAAAGGTATTATATTCGTAGAGTAGCCTGCTTACTTACACCAGATATGTTGGGCAGTTATTTCTGTTAATCATTAGCTAAACAGTCAATATCTACACAGAAGATTATTTTCCTTCATTATATGTTACCTAGACATCTGATGTGTTGCTATTGTTTAATGTCTTTTAAAGAAAGGATAATATGCTTTCCATAAAATAGTAAAATTCTATGGATAACACAGAACTCTAGAAATATTTGTATATTCTAAAATGAATATGATTTGTGCCTTATAGATAGTAAAGTTTGTGAGCCAAGCCCTCATAGCTGGCTCCAAGCAATCTCATGCAAATATTTATTAAATTTTCCTATGTGCCCCCTCTCTTCCTTCTTATTTCACATTATAGCCCACCTATGCTTAGCCTGTGACCATTTCATAGAACCATAACATGAGATAAAACAGGAAAGATGCTAGTCTACAAATCTTGGTTTACAAAGAAAAATAAATTAAATTTGCAGAAATATCCAGTGACAAAAATCATATCGCAGGCTCTTAAGGCACTCTCAAAGAACACACCACAAAAATAGTGCTTATTTTACAATATTAAAGTAACAGCCAAAGGTAGTTATTAAAATAAGTATAGATATATTGGAAGCCTCAAAATACTGCCAACAAAAGAAAGCAGGAATAATATATAACTCAATATTAACATTGTATAATATATACATATTTACAAAGATAAGGAGAAGGGAAGAGGAGAGATGATTGCAAAAGAAAGAGAATAATAAAGTTTTAGAAAATGACATGCAGGCAGAGGAGTGATAACCAACCTAAGAGATCATAAATTCTAAAATCAAAGTGATTCCATAGATATCAAAAAAAAAAAAAAAGCAAGATACTGTGTGTGTAATGCCCAGGAAAGGTGTGCTAGGTTCCTCAGGAGAGGGAAGGCAAGACAGAAGGCAGTAGGTCACAGAAGAGTAGCTAGGAAAAAAACTAACTAAATAACAACAATAACAACAACAAATAGAATTATACTTTATATCCTTAAAGAAGTAAGAGGACTTACTGGCTCCATCAAAGCAGGATGGGACCCTGTTATTCGCTAAAGAGAAAAGAAATTACAGAGAAAACAAATAGTTAAGGTTGAATTCTCAGAAGGTAGAGTGAAAGAACAAAGAAATGGAAAATTGGACAAGGCAGGAAAAAAGAAAAGATACTCTTTAAAATGTTGATTAGAATTGGTTCTGCCAAAGAGATATCTCTCCTGACTTTCTTAAGAATATAGGACAGCAATATGGGTGTGATTCTTAAAATTAATGGGACAATGTTTTAAAAAAATCGTGTGTCACTGAAAATCCCTGATGCCAATCCTATGATATAAGCCTCTCCTCAATAATTCTAATTAGACTTACCTCCTCCCCTGGGTAGCCTGCCCCAGGCCGTACCTGTACTACTTGGGAGTGTCTTCTCAATGGGAGTAAAACAGAGAGAAATGACTTAAAGGTTGGTATGGCTTTCACTGGAACAATGGGAGCATGCATGTGGGGGATAGATGCCTTATTCGATGTACTAGCTGTGCATATTAAGAGAAATGAATTATAAGAAAAAAATTCCTGACGTGTGCATTCCCTTTACGTGCTAGCTGGAAATCTGTCAGCCTGGTTCCTGATGGTTCTGGTCAAACACAGGAGCTTTTATCATAGGAAATGACTTAATGCTCATGCGCCAACAAAAGAACTTGGTTAATAAAGTCTTCTGCAAAGTAACTTTGTCCTCCTAAGCCAAAGGAAGCAAAGATTGTTTTGAAATTTAACCTTCAGTTCCTGCGTACGAAGGTTTACCAAAAGGTGGACTCGAGCTTTGAAGAGGTACAATAGGCATTTCACTGACTTCTGCTAGTAAATAAAGCTGTAAGCCTTCAGGTGCAGGCTGTGGAAATGACGGAAGGAATCTGCCCTGGGCTGTGATTATTTGCACAAAGTAAAAATCAACAAACAACACTCAGGCTGTAAGTAAGTTTCCTGCTGTGCCAGTTTTATAATAAAGAAGTTTTTCTTTTCAGTTGAACTTTCCATTGACTTAAATCATTTATTTCCGTAGAGGTAATTTAAGTACATAGCCAATGAAATAGTTTATTATGCTCACGTAAAACAAAAACAGTTCCATAGCTCACTGTTTCATCAATTTGAATATGCTTAAAAGTATTCCTAATATCCTGAAACAGCTCTCTGATCAGAAGGCTGAATAGTCTTACTAAGAAAAGGAATGAAACAAGGAAAAAAATTGCACATTTGGGTAAAAAGAAAATTTAATTTATTTGGAAATATCTCAAGTATCTTAATCTGCTTGTTAGAACTGTAGGCTTGTAACTACAACAGAGAAGTAGCTTTATGTTAATCCAGTTAACTTGTCATTTAGAATCAATACTTCTCCCTCTCCTTGCAATTTCAGTTGTTACAATAGGGCAGGCCATCAGAGTAGGTGGCTCTGGTGTCACTTGGTGAAGGCTGAAAGGGGAATCCTTTCCCAAAGTGGTTCACTCTCTATATATTATGGCATCTGAAATTATACGATTGGACATTTATTTCTTGTATTATGAAGAAATAATTCAAGAAGAATCTTCTTAAAAAGTACAAATACTCATGGATGGGTGACTCATTAACCATTACATTGTATTTTAACTTGACCACTAACTGCGAGTGTGTTGGACATGTTGGTTTTGTCCTTTGCTCTTTCTGTTCAGTAATGGGCTGTACCTACCTTTAAGGAATTGCTTTTCTCCCAATCCAGCCTTATGCTTCTGGTGGGCACTATTGGTCAGAACATTCCTTTTCTCCACTCTCACTTCCCTTTACCCGATGGTACCCAGGCCAGGACAGAGTTCTTTCTTGTTCTTTTTCTAACCAGCCAACTGGAGAAATGCTTCCTTTCCTCTCTGGAAGACAGATAAGCAGGGCAGCCCATTGCTGCTTTTGGCCATGTTTCCAGTCTCTTCTGACATTCTCCTTGAGAGAATGAAGTCTCCATGCAGAGAGAAGCAGAGATGAGGGACACAGAGTGATATCTGAGGCCCTGAATCCATTGGACTCCAGGACTAATGGCATGCCCTTTCTTAGTTTGTTTATACTTGTGCCAAGAAATCACCCTTTCTCCTTAAGCTATTATGACTGGGGCATCTGTCATTTGCAAACAAATGTCTGAGAACTGAAAACAAACATTTTATAAAAAGACACAAGATAAGTAAGGGAGGAGGGTGGGTGATTTGGTGGAGGAATGTGTGTGGGAGGTGGGTCAACCCTAATTGTTCTGTGGTTAAATGGGGGTCATTGTGTGTTAAAGTTGCCAACATCTTTTCAGACATTACTTTGAAGTGAATTGAGAGGTAGGGCAAGGTAACCAAAGTCTCTGAGAATGGGAGCTAATATTACTCTGGGGCCACAATGGCCTTGACAATCTCCTGGGCTATTAAATTCAGGGTGAGGCTGCATGACACCCATGGGAGAGTGAGAAGGTGCAATATCTGACTGAAGACCTCTGTTCTATATGTCAGTCCACTGACTCAGTTTCCCCACTAAATAAGAGAAGCAACATGTAGGTCCAAAAGGGAGTCACTGAAAACATTAGGGCTTTTTCTTTCTTTCTTTCTTTCTTTCTTTTTTTTTTTTTTTTTTTTTTTTTTTTTTTTTTTTTTTTTTTTTTTTTTTTTTTTTTTTTTTTTTTTTTTTTTTTTTTTTTTTTTTTTTTTTTTTTTTTGGTCTGTATTGATAGTTTTTTAAACAGAAATATAGAAAAATAAATGGGCAAAGAAGGAAAGCTGGGATTTAATGTTTTCTATTCTCTCCCAAACCATTAGAGCCCTGATACCTCAGTAATATTTTAATTTTCATCTATCAAAATACCAAAGGAAAAAAGTTATCATTAGATAGCAAATGATATTATTATTTTTTTAAAATGAGAGTCATGAGAATTACATAGCTTGCAAAATATCATTTCCCACGCTTAAAAACATGGTGGAGAAGTGAAAAGTTTTCTCTCAAATGAGCTAGAGAACTTCTTCTTTTCTTTTCTTTTTTTAAGAGAACTTTTTCCAACGTGCTGTACAGCCACTATCAGCTTCTTCTTATGCAACCAATTTGAAGCCTGGCTGTGATGCTTTACAATAAAGACCTTTACACCTCTAATATTCTTGAATAGAGTTTATTCGGTGAGGTTTCATGGTGGTAAAAGCAAATTCATAAACTACCTTTATTTTGTGATGTGGAAAGAGAAAAACAAATTGACCTTCAGTATAAGTTTCAAGGTGATGGTGTGAACATGCCATTTCAACCCCGGGAAAGTGCTATTCAAAATTGAAAATGAAAACCAAGTTTTACCGAGTGGTCAGGATGGGAGTGTCTCCCTTTCTGAAGCCACCACATGGCTGACTTCCTCCTCCTCCATTTATTTCCACAGTCCCCCTCTTTTTCCAGAATACTTATGAGTAATAAAGGAAGCCAGAGCAACAACAATGGCATGTTCCTGGCTTTACGAGAGGGCCACACATCCAAGGAAGACATGTATCCCGGGGAACCACAGTTTTGCAAGAGATCCATCAGGCGAACGTGGGTGGTTGGATATCCTTGCTGCAGAGACGAAATGGGCTGGCTGTGACAGAGGGAGCTGCAGGGACCTCTCTGTCTGGAAGCTGACTGCCCAGGTGCTCCTCACAGGCACCTCTGGGACAAAGTCATCAGCATGTCTAAGCCTCTGCTTATGCTTGTAGAATCTACTAATGCACTTACTTCTGAGAATTCAATGCACACGAAGTGCTTAGCAGCGTGCCTAGCACATAGTATCAAATGTTAGCCTGTGTTATTGCCAATGATGAAAGCCTGAGGTGTTTTATTATTTTTCTCCCTAATATGTGTTTACAGCCTCTTACTGAAGATTCAAAAAGCCCAAACCAAAGTGGCTATTAAAATTTTCTGAACCAGCCATATTTTATCCCCAACCGGCCTTCCCTGCTTGTTTCTGGCTCATTTGTCTATTGTTAAAATACTATTTTCTTCCTTCCCTGTGCCTTAGTTGATAAACCTGCCCGTAGTTTTAGACAAGCTCCTCTCCTTGCCCTACTCCAGAGCTCCATCCCTGGGGGCCCTGGGTCTTCCTTCTTAGGCCCTGCCTTTCCCTCACTGCCACCCAGCTTGTGCAAGGACACTTATCAGCTCTATTTCAGTCCAGCTCTTCAGCTTCAGAGACTTTAAAGAACTGCCTATTCATTCATTCTCTGCCTCTTCTTCCAGTTAGTAGTTCGTGTGCTGTTTCCATTCATGCAGAAGGGAGGTCAGACCGGGTCAGAGGCTGCTGGACCAGTACGCTGCCTGGCACTGTGGCCTCGCTGTTTGCTTTGTTGCCAATAAAACTATATACATCCCCCAGGGCCATAGGCCAGCACCACTGTCACGTGGTAATACTGACCTCTAGGGGCTGGCTTTCCGTCACGTAGTCTTTATATTCTCACTCAGTTCCAGGATTATGGCAGCCTCTTGCTCAGCTGTTGCCAAATCTGTGTGTAGCCTTTTTAGCACCGCTTTGAGCTTTAGTTCCTTAAAAAAAAAAAAGTTTCTGTTAGTAGAGATGTGTGCATCAAAGGAATAGAAAGAACTAATGATGCCTGAACAAACATGGCCTTTGAAGCCCGGCTTAGATGAAATGCTTCCTGTTTCCCTAGATTGAGTCCTATCTGAGGTCTGTGAAACTAAGTGTGTGCATTTGAATCCCCAACCATCAGAGCCTACTCTCTGTATCATAGTATCTTTTACCCTCTTGAAGGGTTTTTATCTGGATCTGAACCTTGTATTTTGGTTGCTTATCATAGAGGCAATTAGAGAAAAACTCTAGTTGGCAGTTGGCATTTTACCACTGAGGTGCCAATGCTTGAAAGCATCCAATTTATTTTGTTTTCCCACTCTGTAGATAGACTCACAAAATAGTCAGAGCCTTGATTCTGTGTCATTTCTCACCCTAAACCCATAATGCCTTGCATTCAAATAAATTCTAAAGGGTGTAATACTACCATAAAGTGCTATTGTTTACCGATATTTACTATGGTATTTATATGTAGGGAAAGTGGTCAGGGGTAGGAATTGTTTTCAAGCAATAGAGGACAGGAATTCTTTGCAATCAAATAATCTGACATATAATATCTGAACCTTTGAAAGAACTATGTTAGGACGTTGTCACATAAAATAATTCACCTTGAGACTTTATGGCTAGAAGCCTCCTTTATGGATTTCAAAATGAATTTGATTTGTGAAAATTGGGTTTATCTATAACTAAGTTGTCTGTTGTGAAAAGTGTGGCATTTGCATTGCGTGTTGCTGCCTTTCCACTGAAGAGCTCACCTGGCTAAGTCTTTGTGGGCTCGTAAATAAGAAGCCCAGAAATTAAATTACGAACTTTCTTATTAAACATAAATCTCAAGATAGGGAAAGGAATGGTTTTCACTTGTCAGGGAAGATGTTGTATGCTTATCTTTGAAAGGAGTACACCTGGGCAGTAAGGAGTCATTCCCTTTTGATGAGAGTAAAGCCTGTAAAATCAGTTAATCAAAGATGGGATTAGATAGACACAGTCTTTCCATTTCACCGACAGATTGTCTACCAGACCCAAGCAGGAAGATTAGGACTTCATGAAAACATGGTTAATGACATACATACAGCTAAAAGGGAATGCATTATTCAAAGGAGAATGGTAGTCATGGAACTTCTTTAAGTGGAGTTAGAAGGGTGGAATTGGGGATGAGAGGTGCCCTGAGCCATAACATGAGTGCCTAGTCTGTGTGGCGGTTCCACTACAGTGGTAGTTAGTATTCACATGCTCACTTAATCATTGTACTAATTATGAAGCACCTCTTTGATGTCAGGCATTGCACTGGACAGCTGTTGGACCACCATTGCTGATAAGGTCTCTGCCTCATGCCACTAAGACCTTCTTACTACTTCCCTCCTCTGAGTAGTTATTCACCAAAATCCTTCACAATTTGGCCTTGTCATGTAACTTAGGTCAAGGAGAGACTGACATGTCCTGAGTATAGCTGTGCTTCTCATGGTAAGTTACAGTAGGCTCTCAGTTAACCGGTACTCATGGAGATTGGTAGATGCTGGATAAATGTAAGCAGACTCTCCATTAACTGACACCCATGCCAGATGAATGTAGTATTATTTCTTCAATTTTTTTGCCAGTTGCTTGAGAGTGCCGGTTGCTTGAGTTCCATTTAATGAAGAGTCTACTGTATTAAGTTGGCATGCTAATCTCTTTTTCCCTTTCTTGTGAATTAGTTTGTATCAGCTCGTTCATGAGGACCTCATCCATCACACAGCTATGCAGCCTGTGTGGGCATCAGTGACCTTTCCTGATACTGCTTCAAGACTACATCATGCTCAGATGTTTCATATTTTTCTTTTACCACTTAGAAGTTTGGGGATATAAAGTGGATGGAAGGGTACAGAAATAAAACTTAAGAAAGTGGAGGGAATGAGGAAAAGAATAGCTAGATGGATTCAGAAGAGAGTGCTAATTAAAAGTATAAAAAAAAAATCCCTGATGTTATACATGCTGAAGTGTTAGGACTTAGGTATAACTGATGAATGCAACTTACACTGATACGTGTAAAAGGGTAAGACTGGTTGCCGGATAGATAGAGAAACTGATAGATACCTGATCAATTGAAGATAACAGAATATTAATTATAGTGTCCAGTTATTAAGTATAGGGGTGTTTACTATAAAATAACTTCAACTTTTCTGTATGTTTGGAACTTTTCATAATAAAATATTGGGAAGAAAAAGGACTAAAGATTTCATTTTCTTACATTGCCTCTCCTTTAATTCTTTTGTTTATTTGGCTTTTTTTTTGCGGGGGGGAGGATCAAAATATGAAATTTATCTCTGACAAGATAGAAATAGAAAGTGCTATTTGGATCCAAGGTCAACATAGGCATCATGTTTCCTCCCATCATGAGAGAAACTTGCCCATTATCCAGGTAGGGATGGGGCTGCTGGGTGTTGGCAGGCCCACGACCCTGCGCCTAGTGTGAGGCAGAGTCTGGCCAGTGCTTGTTGCCTGGAGGAGGGAAGAACTGATGTGTCTTGCACTGCCTGGTATAAATGCTCTGAGTGGTTGCCTGTATTCTTTGGCCTGTGGCTTCTCCTCCTCCTTCCAAGTACATCACTCCAGTCTCTGCTTGGGTCATCTCATTGTCTTCTCTTCTGTCCCCACTTCTTTAATTCTTAATAGGTGATATTGAGATTTTGTAATCATGTCACAACTATTCATAGGCAGATAAGTATTTTTCTAGAACTTTTCTCCAAGTAGGCATTGATAGTAAATAAACAAAAGCAAACAAATAAATGCAACCTGGTGAGAATTGGTGGCATTGTGTCACTACGAAAAAGTCTTAGCAAGTCACATTTCCATTTTGACAGGATGACTTGATGGATTGTGTGCAGGAACTCAGTGGAAAGAGGGTGCTTCTCATTATCAGTTAAATATTTCATCTTTTAAATAAAAAAAATAACTCATTTAAAAAGTATTCTAATTTCCAAACCACCTTTTTGTCTTTCTCTTATGGTAATTATATATTCTGTCTCTTATTATTTTATAATAGTTGTATTAATATTTGCCTTATTATTTGAGAAAGATACTGAGGATATTTAGTTTGGAGAAGACAGTATCAGGGGAGTCATGACACTTTTGGGCACCAGAGACCAATTCTATGAAAGAATCTTTCCACAGACCAGGGTGGGAGTGGGTGTGGGTGTGTGGTTTCAGGATGATTCAAGAACATGACATTTATTGTGTACTTTATTTCTATTATTATTATTTTTACATTGTAATATATAATGAAATAATCGTACAACTCCCTTGCCACTATAAAGCCTGCCAGCAATGCAGCTTAATTGTCACTTCCCACTCACTCATAAGGTTTCGATAGGAATCTGCAAGCAATTGATTTGTTATGGTTTCTGTGCAGTCAAACCTCTCTGCTAATGTTAATCTGTATTTGCAGCCACTCCCCAGCACTAGCATCACCACCTCAGCTCCACCTCAGATCATCAGGCATTAGATTCTCACAGGGAGTGCAAAGCCTAGATCCCTCTCATTCCTGCTTCCATGAGAATCTAGTGCCACTGCTGACCTGACAGGAGGCAGAGCTCAGGTGGGAATGTGAGTGATGGGAGAGCAGCTGTAAATACAAATAAATCTTCGCTCCCTTGCTGCTCACCTCCTGCTGTGCAGCCCCATTCCTAACAGGCCATGACCAGTGCCCGGGGGTTGGAAACCCTGATCTATTCCAGAAGAGAGAAAGTTAAGTGGAACAGCATTGTTCTAGAAATACCATGAGGAGTAATGGGTAGGAAATATAAGGAGGCAGATTCTGACACAGCACAAGAAAGCCACTTCCAACAATCAGAGCTGCATCCATGCACAGCAAGATAGGATGGGTGCTGGCAAAGGCCTCCTGCTCTGGGAGTGATTCAGCAGAGGCTGGATGAACGTCTTCAGGCAGGCCCATCGTAACCTCTGGGACCGGGTCAAGAGATAATTACAGGTCTGACTCACCCCCAAGTCCTTCTACCTTTGGCTTCCTCCAGCTCCTAAGAGGCACAATACATGCATGAATGGACACCTTGGCCCTCATTACATCTAAGGTGGGCGCAGTTTGTCTGGGATTCTTTGAGGATAATTCTGGTACTTGTGAGATGTTAGATAAGAAGGCGAAGAGGCCTGTAGTTCCCTTGGAATTCAAGGATAATGTGACTGAAAATGTATAAACTTTATTATTTAGCTCTAAGGGGAAGGGGAGGGGAAATTTAAATTTTAAAAATTGAATAAGGACCTAGATTGGTTGCTTAAGGTTTCTGTTGGACACTTTTGGTGGTTCAGATAAATTTTAAAATTGTTTAACATTTGTCCTTTCCTTTCTTTTCTCCAGACAAAACCATTGTGTGCTATTATATTAATTCATAGCTCTTACCAAGCCCTTTGGGCATTTCTAAAAATTCAGTTTGCCAACATGTTTTTTATTAGTCATAGACATCAAATGGTTTCAGCAATGATAATATTTTCCTTTGCTCTTTTGGCGTTGCTAGCCCAGCAACCAAAGTGTTGTACTTAAATCTAATGGAGTCTGTTATGGTCTCCTTAGTAACTAGGAGTTTCCCTTGGTGATTACTGAAGGATAGGAAGGCTTTATAGCTTAGAGGTAAATTCCTATTATCCTTGCTCTTTTCCTACTTCTCCTTCATGGTGGACAGAGGGAGGAAATTAATGTATTTTTGCAATATTTTGAAAAGGAAATATCTATCTGTATCACATTGCTGAAGAGCTTGCATTTATACCAAGTCAATGGGAATTAGGAATCATCAAGGAACTATTTATAGAAGAGTTTCAACACAGTTGCCAGCACTCTTTAAAATCTCTTGGTCTTTCCACATACTTTGAATCATAGCTTCAGATTCTAAGGCTGGGCTTTGTCAGTTATTGGCCATGAGAAATTGGGCCACACACATGCCATCTCCAGGTCCTAGGTCCCATTTTATAGAGTTTGTGGGGATTAAATAGCACAACACATAAGTGACAGTACCCAGTAGTATGTTTGCAATGTATAATAATAGGTATGTGTTTCTGTTTTTGTCAGAGTTTCTCTGATGGGTTATTCTTTGAAACACATCAGAGAAACTCTCAGCCCTCCACCAAAACACTATAGTATTTTTTTCTAAAGATGTCTTTGTCACACTTCACAGAAAATAAAAATTATACTTCATTGAAAGCAAGTAATTTGTCTTCTTTTTTATCCCCCTCATCTTTTTCCTCTTCCTCCTCCTCTTTCTCCTAAATTAAGGTCTCTGCATTGATTGCATTGATCTCCTCTTTATTTTGTATAGGTAGACAAAACTTAATGTCCTGAAAACAGACATGCAAATAGTCTTAATCCAATTTCCTGCCAGAGCTGGCCCAATGCCTAGGCAAAGTAGGTGGCTGCCTATGTGAAATGATGTGAGAAGTACTCCACGGCCTTACCTCTTGCTTCCTGTGGCATTTCTGTCTTGGGCCTGCCAGTGCATGGCTTCTTCCCACTTTGTCTAAAATATATCCCAGTCAGCCCACCTTCATTCACTCGGCATGTAGAACAAAAACAGGTTTTATCTCTCGAGGACCTTGGATAATGCTACCAATAACATGCAGAAGAATTTGGTGTGAATACAGAAGGTATAGGCAAATTTCTCCTTTCATGTCTCTTCTACACTTGATCTTAGCCAAAAGGCTGAGAAACAATCATGTCTCTTCTAAGAACTCATCAGTAATAATGAAACTGATAAAACTGATAGTAGCATTTGAAAACAACTTGGCTTACAAACTCAATTTCATATCTCTTGTTTTATATTTATAGTATCCTCAGGTACTACAAATAAAAGTCCAGAAATGGCTAATATGTGCCATGTGTGTTCCTTCCTTCTCCATAGCAGACCTTTGATTTGGGGACTCTCTCACCCTGGGTTGAACACTTGGCTTCACAATTCTTAACCTATGTTGATGATTTGCCCAAAGTCACAGCTAATAAAACCTCAAGAAGCAGGACTTCATGCCAGATTTTCTAACTGCCCATCTCGATGATCTTTTTCCACTGCATCATGTTCTTTGGCCATCAGGGGACAGTTAAATGAACACATGATTGCAACCTGGAGCAGTCGCTAAGATCCCCGGGGTCTAAGGTCCCAATGTCAAAAACAGCAGTAATTTAGGCAGGCAGCCTTTCCTTAAAACCCCAAGAAGGACTGGCCTTGGGTCATTCTGTATCGTACATATTGGGGTTCCATTTGAAAGAATGAAGACTCTTTAGGTGACTGAGACCCTGCTAAGTTCAAAGAAATAAGCTAGGCCAATGTCTACTGGACAACTTGCCTTCGTATAGCATCGGAATATCCATATTCAGTCAAACAAGCCCATTTCTGAGACTAAGGGAAATTGCTTGTACAAGTATGCTTTGTGTGTGTGTGTGTGTGTGTGTGTGTGTGTGTGTGTGTGTGTGCGTGTGCGTGTGCCTGTAACTCTGCATCATCATTTGTATCCAGTAAACATTCATCAGGCTGACAACTGAGATTTTCGAGACAGGACCTACAGAGCAATCAATAATTTTCCTGTTACTGGCTGAGCATAGCATAGAACAAAACCAAGTGTTCACTAGGTCTTCTGAAGAGAAAATGAAGTCAGGGCCTGCTAGAACCTTTTTGGTCTTACATTCTCCAATCACACCCTGAGAACAGGGAGGGAAGTGCGTTGTCACACCTAACAGCCTGGTAAGAAGCTGTTTTGCAGCTCAGTTCTCCCTGGGGGATAGAGAGAGCCCAAAGGGCCCAATCTGTAAATGAAGCAATTTCAGTTTCTCAGCCCCACCTCACAAGTGTTGGTATCATTGGCAAACAGCCACAAGAAATGACGTGGGCAAAAGAAAACAGAAACCAGGGAGGACAGAATATACAGGTGCTGAGAAAAAAATTCTCATTATCTGCCTTGTAAAAGTTCTGCTAAGCTCCTCTAACGTGATTATAAAAAAATAGAGCTTTTTCTCCATAAGAACTTCGTAACTGGCAGATGTGTGTGGTGTGTTTTCCTACTGCGCCCATCACTCCTTTTGAACTTGACTGAGGCTGCCTTCTGGGAGAAAATTGGCAGCTATTGGCAATCTGTGACTTATCTTGAATCAAAAAGCAAAGGCATGTGTTTGAGAACATTCTCTGAAGCACCAAGGTGCTTACATCACCTGGAACAGTTTTCTAGTGGTAAAGAAAACCTAATTAAGTTAACTTTCCCAGTAAATGTCACCCTACTTCAGAAGCTCTACACTACCCTGAAAACAGAGAAATTAAAGGGGATGTAGGCTGAGTGAGTAGAAGAGCTGTCCTTAAAACAACTTAACAAGTGACAAGGAAATGTAAGTAGAGAAAAGGAAATTTATCATAAGAAGAGAATTTAGCCTGAAGTAGCTTTGGGCACTCACTGTACAAGAGAAATTAGAGAAAGCGGAGACATGTAGAAAATTTTCAGTGATATATATTATTTTCCCATGAAATACAATATTTAAAGTAACTGCTGCTTTCTGAGTGCAGAGTTGAAACAACTTTACAACAGAAATTTCTAAGTTTAAAGTGAAATGGACCTGATCTCATATAAAAAAGTATTTATGGTGTTAAAAGCAAGAAGTTAATGTATGAGAATGTTTTGTAAATTGCTGAGTCGTCACATGATATTAGTTAATAATTGTTACTGCTCTTATTATTTTAGAATCTTTATTCTTTATCAGAACTTCTGACACAGTCATTCTTGGCAATGAATTATCAAGCAGAGGGTTTTACAGTACTATCTGTCAGCTGAATATTATAAGCTACAGTTAAATCAGTAATTTGTTAATTCTTTAATTTTAATTTGCTTTAATCTGGTATATGCCTAGAAACAAAAGTAGTTTCATAAGAGGCAAGAATCTCAAGTCAAATTTCTCCTGGAGAATTTTAAAATTTCTAGTCAGTTTCATTGCAAGCAAAGTTTGACAGTTGATTTGATGAAGGGTGGTGAAATGCATCAGGAGAAACCATCAGAAATGAAAGCATCAAACTTGACTTCTAGCCCAAGATGTGGTTTGCCTTTTTGACTCTTGATTCACTTGGATGTTAAACTAACTGGACGATACAAATTCAAGTGGATAGAATAAGTTAATGAAGTAGATTGTGGGAAGTCACAACCATCGAGTGCTATTGAGCCACAGAACAAGTGATATATGAGTATAGTCTCCATATGCTGAGACCGACCGGTTTTATGAGAACCTTAGATGGTATTTAACACTTCAGTTACTGCTGTCACACTCATTCTCTTTTCTTAATTTTCCTCTTCTCAGTTCCTTCACAGCTATCCACTGTGCTAAACAGGAAGTCATATTATAAAAACAAAACAAAACAAAACTAAGAGACCACAAGTGCCACTAAAACTTTGGCCTTGGCCTGCAGTTGGAGAAACCAAGATTCTCAAGATGCTATAGGGACAAAGCAAACAGTTGATATTCAAATAAATTGCAAACATAAAGTCTTCACTACTGTAGGTATAACCCAACGGTCAAAACCGAACTACCTTAAAATTCATTTGCTCAAGAGCTGTGAGGCAAGATCACTTCGGGGTCTAAGTACAAAGACATTTTGTAACCCCTCCCTAATTTTGTTGACATTCTTGCTTCCTTATGAATGGGTATTGATAATGCATGTGTGAAAGATGACATTTTACCTAGGATTGGTGACATTGTAGTCTGTGTCCATTTGATGACAAGATAATCATGTTTTTTAATAATGCAACAATAATCACTTCTTTTTTTTTAGCTAAAATCTTACAACCTGACAATCATTAGTTTAGAATTTCCCTCAGGACTTTCCTGTAGTTCCATCCTTGACCACCGAGGCAACCTATACCATAACCTTCCTTTTTTTTTTTTTTATTTAAAAAATTGTGTTCAATTGCAGTTGACATTCAGTATTATATTAGTTTCAGGTGTGCAGCATAGTAGGGAGACATTTATATAACTTCTGAAGTGATTTCCCCCTGATAAGTCTAGTACCAACCTATCTGACAATATACATAGTTATCACAATATTATTGATGTATTCCCCAGGTTGTACTTTACATTCCTATGACTGTTTTGTAATGGGAATGTAAAATACATCATAAATCTTTAAAGATGATGGTAGAAACAGCAGTGGTTTACCATACCTGAAAACTTTCACACTTAATAAAAGGTATAAGTTCTGCTTTGGAAGTAGCTTAGCACTTGGGAAAAGGTCTGAACATTAAACAATACTTGCAACCCAAATTTAGTTCCATTCCTCATACTAAACATTCCAGCTATAGCTTTAGTTCAATGTTTTGTCTTATCCTTCTCCACTATTTAGAGAAGCTGTCTTATTCTTGCCATAAAGCCACGTTTCATAGCTGCTAAGACAAAGATATTTGGATTTATTTTCAATAGTCCTTAAAACAAAAGTTTAATTTCAGAATCTGATATTGCATGTGAATTGGGTTATATGTATGCATGACGTGCGGCTGCAAAGGGATAATCCAATAAAAGAAGCATTTGTCATTTGTAAATAGCATGCCAAGAGTCAGAGAGGGAGGAAAAGGTGTGGTGATGACATGAACTTTTGCTATGTAAATATTAGCAAGTTTCAGATTGCATATTTTAACAAGTCTAGACAAATGTACTTGCTACAAAACAAGTTATCAAATACAAATTGTTACTGGTTTTGTTGGACTCAAGACTCCCTTTTATTTCACTATCTAGCAAGTTGCTTTCTCTAATTCCTTTAAGACAGCTAGCAGTGGAAAGAGAACACTTAAACCTGAACTCAATCTCAGTGTCCTATCTGTAGACCTTTAAGGCCATTCTCATCAACACGCCCTGGTCTCCAAGATGTGCAAGGATAACGGAGAGGGTGGGGAACCTGTGCCCTGGGGTTAAAGCTCTTGCCTCATCGCTTGCTAGTGACTTGTGGTTTCACAACTTCGCAGAGTCTGAGATTGTAAGATTTAGGGATAATCAGATGAGTTATTCATCAGCAGTAGGTTGAAGATATCCTAAGTCTGACAAATGATGAGTTGGTTATTCTGGTCCTGACCCAGAAAACCCATAGGAGCCATATTTGATCAGTTCTGCTTTAGACTCAAACTTTTAGGGCATCCTTGATAATAGTGGGAATTATTGCCCCGATGAGAGACCACCCAGATCTGGAAATGTCAGGTTCCCAGAAATACATTTTTAGGACACTCTGGACCGAATCTGATCCTCACTATATAAGGATAAAGCTGACCTCGAGCCATTCAAACTTCGATGAAACTAAAGCTCAGGAGATATATGACAAATAAATATGTTTTGACAATCTAAAAGAATGAATAGATGAGGAATAAGCTCCCTAATTTTGCTCAACTGTCATGTGTCAAAGTGAAAACTGATTTGTATTTGCTCTAATTTCAATTCTATAGTGAACTATCTAAACTAACAATGGGCTGCACTGGGCTTTTCAACTGGAAGATGCTGCTTTTTAATTTTTTTTCCATTTTAATTGTGGTAAAAAAAAAAACACCCATATGTCATGAAATTTACCAAGATTACTATTTCTAAGTATACAATTCAGTAGTGTTGAATGTATGTACATGGTTGTGCAATCACTCTAGAACTTTTTTATCTTGGAAAACTGACACTCTATACCCATTAGACAACACCTCACCACTTCCCCTTCTTATAGCCTTTGGCAAACACAATTCTACCTTCTGTTCCTATAAATCTGACTACTCTAGTACCTCACATAAGTGGAATTATGTGGTATTTGTCTTTTTTAAATTGGCTTTCCACTTAGTATACAAGGGCTGTCTGGGAAGTATCCAGCCACATAATATGAAAAATAGAGGCATTTATGGCTGGATTTGTTCCAGACAGCCCTGGTAATGTCCTCAAGGTTCAACCAATGGTTAGCAAGTGTCAGAATTTTCATCCTTTTTAAGGCTGAATAATATTCAATTGTATGTATAATCACATTTTATTTATCTATTCATCCATTCATGGATACGTGTGCTGCTTCTACCTCTTGGCGATTGTGCAGAAGACATTTTTTGAAATAGTAATCCTAGTAGTACAGCAATTACAATAGTTGCCTTTCCTAGATGAACTGAAACTTTTTATCTTATAAATAGCATTTTTGCATTTCCTAAAAGTTTACTTTTTGTTTTTGTTGTCAACCAAGTACATTGGTTTCAAAGTAGGAAGACATTTAAAAGGTATCTCAGATCTTCCTAAAATAAATTTGATAAGGCAGTTCCTATCACAGATTTCTAAATTAGGCATTTCCTTTGTGTCTGACATAGGGTCTTGTTCTCCTTCTCCTCCTACTCCTTATCCTTCTTTTTTTAGATAAAGAAAAGGTTTACACGAGGACTACTGTCAAAACCATGCTGGCAGACAAACAGGCCTGAGGTCATCAAGCAGACATAACTCAAGAATGTAATAACCTCAGAAATAGGTAAATATTATTAGCTATCCAGTGGTTGTTAGAAAAGAAACACAAAGGAGATTATTATCAGACAAGTTAATTCAGGGATGATCCTCTCTCTCTTTTATCTACCATTTTAAAATGGGGTTGTTAAGGCTTCCCTCCGTGTTCTATAGTTTGATGTCTGCACATCAGATCCATCTGAGGAGCTTTTAAAAAACACATCAGCTCAAGCTTTTCTCCAGTCCTGCTTAATCAGAATTTGGGAGCATTTGGGCATGGGGCTGCTAATCTGTTTCTTAAACTCTCTGGTTGGTACTGATATGCACATGTGTAAAGGTCAGCTTGAGGACTATCTATAGACAGGAGCTACATGCTGGCCACAAATGCACCTGTGTATGTTTGTACACCTGAGGGCACTTAGGTAGGCCTGAGTGTGAGTTGGGAAGTGCAGACAGCAGCAACTCCAGAAAGTTGCAGATGGCAGAGGTTTCCATGGTTGTTAGTCCAGGATACATGTCTGTACATATATATATTGTAAGTAGATGGCCAATTTCAACTGTAGTTGGAGCAAAGGAATCGCAGGTTTTGGAAATCATATTATGGTGTGGCAGTACAGTTAAGGAATTTGTGGAGTACATCAGCTTTCTTTCTTAAGGTAAATATGAAGAGATAGTAATCAAAGTACCAAACTGCACCAAGCCATTCAAAGCTCCAGCGTTCCCACCACTTCCTACGTGGAGAAAAACATCTCAGTCCTTCTGATTTTTATTTCCTACCCACAACACTCTTGGAACTCTTTGCAGGTCACAACAGCTAAGAAAAATTTCCATACCTGTTTTTATATTCATTGCATTGTTCAAAATTATTTCAATGACTTCCATAAACTTAAAAGAATCTAGCAGGAAAATTCTAAGTCCTATTCCCACCTCTATCAGCAACACTGTAATCTGAGGTAACTGACTTGATTTTCACTTTCTCTAATGACAAATGGAATTTTTGAAACCTCAGGGTTTACGTATGGATGAATTAACTTACCTGAATTAAATGCTTTGAGGCTCAAATGTTCAAAGTAAGAGGAGAAGCAGAGACAATGAAAAGAATACTTTAAGGAAAATATTTTTAGCTTTAAAATTATGTGTGTGTGTGTGTGTGTGTGTGTGTGTGTGTGTATGTATAATTATACACACACATTGTTTAAAAGTAACAAGATGTTTTTTAAAAGTAAATCATACTTTTAAAATGTTTTAAATCCCTTGTTAATTACCGTGTGTACTTACACACACAAACACACACATCAGAAGATAAAAAGAAACATAATTTTTTGTGGCACAAAATATTTCAAAAGTCTGCTGGCTAGCCTAATTTTTGTCCATTATAGAGATAAAAAAATCAATGGAACCTCAAAGTACTCCAAGGTATTCTAATATATGAAAAGGAAGACTCTTAAATCATCTGAAAGGTTTTAACGTGGAGTGTAGTTACTAGCCAGTTTTTGATCATTTGTATTGTTTCTGTTTTTTTTTTTTTCTATGTAAAACTGGAGTCACACTGAGTATTTTCAACAAGAAAAAATATCATGTCTAAATTGCTTCTCTATTACTTTTGTCAGTGTCTTTATTTTTCAATGGGATTGTTTTTAGCATCTTCTATGATAGAGTAAATGGAAGGAAATCTGTGAATGAGTTAAGGAACTCTGCTAGAAGTGGTATTTTTATCAACCTGGGAGAGCCAAGTGAGCATATCAGCAAGGGTTGAACATTTCTACTGGACTGAACCCAATTTTCCAAGCACATAATCTGCTGAAAAACTTCTAGGCTGAGACTTTTCAGGCCATGTTTTTCTGACCAGGTTAAACATTCCAAAGCAGATAAAACTTTAAGAGAGAATCCAGCTCATTAGAGAGAGCTGGTTTTCTGAGATTCTCAATAATTTAGTTCAGTTCAAGCAAATGTGTGCCAGCCTTTGAGCCAGATGCTAGGAATACAAAAATAAAGCATAATCCCTTCCATCCAAAGCTCTTGTCTTATGAGAGAGACAGATATAAATGTTCAATATAATGTTTCATGGCCCAGTATGCATAGGATCCTCTGGAAGCCCAGAGAAGAAGTCCTTAGCACCACCTGGAAGGTCAGAGAAGGTTTCCTGGAGGAGATATAACCTGAGCTGAATCTTGAAACCTGAATAGCAGTTACATAGTTTAGAAAGAAAAGGGTACAGAGATAAGGTCATTTCAGTATCATAGGAGTGATGTTCATAAACATCATCTATGCAGGAAACCTTATAGGGTCAAGTTCAAGATGTTGAGATAAATAGCAGGAAGGATAAAGGCTGGATCATGGATGATCTTTTACATAGTTCTAGGAAGTTTGGGCTTTATCTTGTAGGGAATGAAAGAATTTTCAGCTTGAATAGATGTATGCTACAGTGATAGTATGAAGTGGGTGGAGTTTTAAAGAAGAAAGTTTAGATGAAAGGATTGCAGTGCTATAAGTTTATTGGGTGGCAGGGGGAAGATAAGAATATTTAGGAAGTAAAATTGAATTTGAGCAATTGGCTGTGTGTTTATGGGGTGGTGAGTGGTGGGAGGTAGTGGTGAAAAAAATCAAATTTCTAAATATAGTGATTTTTAAACTCTTATGTATGATTTCCCAATTTTAGTGTCTATAAGACTGTCAATCCAGACTGTTGATCAAAATGACAAATTGGATTGATTTGGGGAGACACCATATGATATCATACAAAAATATACTCCAGATCTAAAGATATACATTAAAAGCTCCAAAGCAAGAAAGTAAAATATTTGGATAGTAAAAGTACAATGAGAACTCAAAGCAAGCATGTACTCTTGAACAGGAGTGGAAATGAAGCAGCCTGCAGGGGTATTGTGAGCAGACATAAACTTTAGAGTAGGAGTTGTAATGGTCAGTTAGGAATGGGAGTCAAAGACCTTGTAGGCCTTATACACAGTAAGGGGCTTGAATGGGGCTGTACTTCCCCTGCATATAACCTTGAGCTAGGAAGAGGATTTTCAGGTGGGAAAAATGGCTAAAGAATGCAGGAAATGGGTGGCAAGAAAGACATCCTGAAGAAATTGGAATCCCAAATCCATGTCATGTATAGTTTGTAGTTCTGGTTCATGTTTGTTTTGTCATACAGAAACCATGAGCCAAAAACTATAAAAAATGGTTCTTAAGTAATGAAACATGAAGGGTTCTAGGAGAGGTAAACTTGAAACTATTAGAAGCTCACATGGAAGTAATTCCCAGTGAAGATAAGCTCATAGACAAAAGTTACAAAAGCACAAAAGCTGACAATGCATTGAGAGAAGAGGTATCAGCATATGTAACAAATAGAAGAACTCATACTCAGGAACTACTAAGAGGAATCTGAAAGGGTTTTGTGGTGGTGTTGGTTTTGTTTTTTTGCTTTACATCAGTTTTAATGGGAATAAAAGGAGTAAAAACAGTGTATTTATAAGTGGTTTACAAACCTGCCAGAATGACAATAGTAACTATAAGTTCCATCAATAATACACTCAAGAACATTGCGCATTTCCTCTTGGTGGAGCAATGTATTTTATAAAACAAAGTGACTATTCTCATTAAAGTAGACATCAAAAATTAGTTTTAAGAAAGAAGATGAAAGGAGTATTCTCTACCTCCTGGATACCAGGAAGCAGAGATTTTTAGAATCAAAAATGAAAAAAGCCCAAATTAAAAGCAAGGCCCACCCCTCAAGGGTCACATAGTTGGTTCTGTTTTTAATTAATTCATCGTTTTAACACATCAAACAATTCAGCCTTTTCTTTACCCCAAATTACAACTAAAGAGACATCATAACACTCTTCAGAAATGGAAACACCCTGATGTAGATCATTATCAGAATCTACGCAAGAATTTGCTTTTTAGGTACAGTGAGTACAATTCATATGTTAAGTCATTTTGTAAAAATAACTGTCCCAAATCATCCAAGTTCCATTTCATCCTATGATGATCACTTAAGTGATCTCTATGATTTAGATTCTTCTTCATTGTTTGAATGTAGAGGGTGCTTAGTAAGATTCTCCAGCTCATTTTTAAGTTGAACAACTTTATTTCTTAAAAGCTTTGAATTTTTTTGTATTTCCTCCAGTTGCTCTATCTCTTTGGAAAATCTAGCAATTTCTTCTTCCAGATGTCTTTGTGTAACATCGGCTTGTTGGCGCAGGTGAGCAAAGGTGGTTGCTGCTTCCTGCTGTACTTGATAGCTGCAGTTTGTACTCGTGACGCTAATAATCTGCACTTTTTCAGTTGCATAGTCCACAAACTGCTGTTTAAAGGCTCTCTCCTTGGCACCGGTGGTCCAGATCAGCCTTTCATAAAGACACAAAGCTTCTTACATACTTAATGAAACAGATAGGCATTTCCAGCCTACAGTTTTCCAAATAACTCCTCTGACGACAATGATGTCATAGCTGTTCTAGACTTAGATGTAAGAGAAGCTAATCCTGTTATTACGGGAGCCATGAGTTCTTCCTGTGATGTATTATCTGGCATTGCTGGATTGGTAGAAGCAGTGGGACTAGAAGCTAAATATCTAGGAAGCTGAATGATAGGCTCTGATAATCCTAGAAGCACCCTCTGAGCGTTCGTTGGACCCAAGAAACAATGGACAAGGAAATACCAGCCCAGGAAAAAACAAAATACAATGTGCTCTTGAACATCTGAACATAACTTGTGGCAATTTAAGTCATACCTGAGATAAAATTTCTAGCAAGGAATTAGTACGCAGTTTATTCTGTATACCAGCTCGAAGTAATGACTTCAAATTTTCTATAATTTCTTGTTGGGATTAAAGCATTGAAGTGTTGACTTCATTGATAGCCAAATTTCTTCCCTATCTCCTATGAGCTTATTGAACTCATTTTTATATACTTGCAATACACTCAGAGTAGAATGAAATTCATCAACCAAAACAGAAAGTTGACACATTTCATCTGTCATTGCACATGAAACCATTTTGCCACCTCTTCTGGAACCTCCTTGATTTTTTTCTTAAGATCCAGTGTTAAATGGCTTATTTGGTTTTGGGTCAAGTCTACTCTGTCAATCTGGTCTTCTCTCTCTTTCACTGAATAAACCCCTTTCCCTGCTGATGCCACATTTATTGAAGCCATTATGTTTTTCACAGTATCTAGTATTAGCTCTGATCATGTGCTGTGCTGTTCGAACTTTGTTTTCACTGCTGACTGTGAGATACATTTCTCAAAGATTTGTTCAAAATTCTGAAACTCCTGTAATCTTGTATGAAATCCTTCCACAAGTGCCCTACCACCTTCTGGCACTCCTTGTGCTTTGGGCATTCAAGCATTAAGGTCTTCCTTTGCAGAAATAAGTTATGATTCTGTGCTTCTAATCGATCCACAACTTTGAGCTCCTCTACCAAGAAATGCAAGCATCTCTCCATAGGCTGTCTATGTACATCTCCCATATATTCTGGCTCTGATGCATAGGCATCCCAACAATTACTCAGAATGAAAATATTAGGCTTGTAAACTTGCTCATTTACCTTGTGGAAAAAATTGTTTTTCCATGTTCATTAGTGTTGATTCAAAGTTTGCAACCAGAGCAAGGACATCAGCATCTAAGCAAGACATATCAATCCATCTATCCAGCTCTGTAGTGACATCTCTGTACCTGGACTGTCCACTAAAACCAGGTCATCTCTCAACAGGGCACATTTTGCCTTTGGCCAAAACACAAGCATGAGAGAACCAGCTTTTAAATCTTTGTCCATCTGGAGGGCATGGGCTAGCTGATTTACTGCTTTCACATTCTTTTTTTCATCTGATCCTTCTGTCATAACAGGCTTTATCTTCCTCAATTCCTTCAACACTCAGTACGCAATTGACTGTATGACCAATCCCACTAGGGAGGATTTATCTCGCAACATGGCACTGATAACAGAGTTCTTTCCACTGCTTGTCCAGTCAATAAAGGCCACTTTCATGTGTCTCTGAGACAGCACCTCACCAATGATGGAAAGCTTGTTTTTATACCCCTGTATTTCTACCAGATTATCATTAGTAGCTATGAAATGAAGTTCTGGGTTTGTATGTTTACATGTTGCTTCAACCAAATGCAATCCTTCAGTAATAGACTCCAGTAACTGGTCAAAGGTTGCAGTAATCGCCTCTTAGCCAGCACAAAGGGTTTCAGTGGAGAAGCAGCTTCTACCATTATTCTAACTGTCCTGGCTTTGACTTTTCACTTGGCAACCGCAGTTCAGCCTCAGCCCTCAGGTCCACTCATCCACTTACGGGCAGCTGAGAGGCTAGGAAGAGGTGGGATGGCCTGAAAGGGTTTTTAATGTTCAAAAATAATTTTGAATACCATATAACAACAATAGGCATTATGGAGAAAAAAGCAAGTATGAAAAAGAAGTAAATATGTGAAAATAAAAGCTATAATCATTGAAAAGTATATGTGCTAACTGTAGAATAGAAGTCTCAGAGGGCATTGATAGACGATCTGGGGGACATCATGTGAACCTATAAAAATGAAGAGATGGAAAATATCGATAAATATTTAAGAGACATAGGGTAGGAAAGAGAATCTCTGGGGTGTCTATCATCTTTTCCAGAAAGAAAGAATGAGGGAGAGGCAATATTTAAGGTAAAAATGGTGAAGAACAATCTGACGATGCACTGTAGAATTGTACACCTGGAACCTATGTAATTCTTGCTAACCAATGTCACCCCAATAAGTCTAATAACAACAACAACAAAAAAACATGGTGAAGAAATTTCCAGAAATGAAGGAAAACGTAATTCTTCAGACTTAAAAATTACATTGAATTCTAGCAAGAAAATTTTAAAATAGGCACCTTGATTCTTACTCCTAGAGATTCGAATTCACCAAATATTTATTACCATAGATATTTATAACCTTCAATATTTCATGACAAACCTTTTGCCCACTCTTGGAATATATAGTACTCTGACACTTTAGCTGGTCAGTTGTGAGATAGAGCAAGAGTTAGAGAAATATGTGGGCTCAAGGCAAGTCATTTTACTTAACTAGAAACTATATGGTGATGTTCAAGGATCTAGTTGGCGATGAGGGTGGGAGGATTTAAATATACAAGAAAGAAATGAGTAGTTGATGTTCTAAGATTCCTGAGATGATGGGAAAGAATTGGATCCAAAGCCAGGTAAGGATCAGCCCAAGAAGTAGTAGATACACCTGGATGTGTGGTGGTAGAAAGGTGAAGAGTCCTGTCTGATAATACATCTGGGATAAATTTTAGCTGTAAATGATATAGGTATCAGCATCAAAGCACTCCTTATCCTAATCTTTGCTCAGTGTGCCTATTTGTAAATGACTGAGATCAATTTAAACACAAAAAGAAATTACTGCTGAGAAACTTAAAGAATCAGACTGGGAAACAGGCTGGACACAAGGGCGTGTAATGCAATGCAGCAGCCAGGACAACAACCAAACCTCCCGACAGGACCAGTCTCAAGTCTCAAGTAGCCCAGCTTGCTACTGGGCTGTGGCACCGGGCGGTGGATGCTTCCTATGCCTCCTACTGCCCCTGCTTCTGCTGCTTTGTAAACTGGAATTCGTTGCTGCCCCAAGTGATTCTCCATGTCCTTTCTTGAGCATCTCCAATTCTCAATTCACAGTCCAGGGAAGTGCATTTGATTCACCCTTATCTTTCATCCTGGTTGCAAGGGAGACTGCAAAGTGATCTGGCCCCCTCCATGTATATGGTGGGCTTGCCTTCTCTTGAAGACCTATACAATGGAGAATTCCCCCTTCCTAGGTAAGAAGTTTGAAATTCTAGTCAGCTAAAATGGTCCACCAAGATTGTTGCTACAGCCAATGGAGCATTTTGGGGGGAATTAGTAAAAAGATGCCCCATGGAGGGAGATGCATCTTTGTGCATTAACATTGGAGTACCTTTGAGATAAGTTGACCATATGTTTACAATGTCTTGTCAGCCTACTTTGAGAGATTTTTTTTAAGCACTCTTTCCTCTAGGGGGATACTTTCTGAGTCATGGTGTTCAGCAAGGCAAGCAGAGTATAGCTGGATATTAGTCCCCACTTGCTGCTCAGCTGGGTGTCCTTGTTCATGGTATAACATACCCAACTATATGTAGTGTTCCTTGGCAAAGATAAAGGGATTAAATATGATTGTGAAACCACAAGCAGAGAAGTGGTAGATTTGGGTGGTAGCACTGATCCCAAACTCTATAATCCATAATGCCTTTATTTTACAACCAGCCTTAAAGCCATAAATTATTGCTTCACAGTCAATAGCAGATGTTATCGGAAAAGGCAGATACGCTCCCTTTTTTTCTTTTGTTGTTGCTATTTTTCAGGTCCTGATCAGAGTCAGTGCAGAAATCTGGTCAAAAATGATAAATTCAGTGATCGTATTTTAACTCAGATTTGAAGAGTCTCAATTGAGATTTTCTGAGTTCTGTCTTGAGAGATTCTTCTTCACAAGGAATTTTTCTTAGCCTAGAAAATTCTGAGCCATTGGTCTTGATTCGGTCCAGGAAACAGGACTGGCTTCAGGAAAATGTGTTACTGAGAAGCTGAGGATTTGTTTCCTGTCCCTCCACTTTGTGTTTCTTCCTACCTCTCATGGATCTATGTGTCTCTGACCCAAGTCAGGTATAAATTAAGCATTTAGTGACATTTTGACTTTTACAAGCTGTAAAAGCCTAATGCCAAGAGGATGCATCTCTACTGACAGAATTTAGGTACCAATAGGAAGTAGAGAAAAATTTTCTTAAGGCCAGGGAAATCACCATGACATCCCAAGAAAGCCAGCTTTTTCTGTGTTCTGGGATTGCTGGCTATCTATCTTCTAGAAATTCTCTAGAACAGAGATGACTCTGGGCTAAATGGACCTCTTGTGACTGCCCTAGATCAGAGTGCATCCTTAACAGTGAGCCCGATACAGTCAGCAACGAGCCCTGTGGATTAAGTGCCATGGCTGGGCTGGTGTGCCTTGAAGGGGAAATTGTAGATGGAAATTATGTCTATAGTACCATGGTACAATAGAGCAATCTATACTTATCCTTAATAATTTTGACTATAGTCAAGATAAGTGCTTCTAAAGTTTATGTAGAAGCCATTATCATAGGTGGTAAATTGCTCCTATTGTATGTTCTTCCATGTGCAATTTACATAACTAGAGTTATTCTAATTTAAACAGTAGATACTGCCTTTTTCCCCAGAGTGAACTAGGTGTCTTGAAATAGTAATACGAATTGACACTTATTCAGTGTTTTCTCTGTTAGGCACTGTTCTAAGCACTTTACATTTATTAACTCATGAGAACTTCATAAAAATTCTATGTGGTAGAGACTCTTACTAGCATCCTTATGTTGCAGTTGAGGAAACTGAGGCACAGAAGATTGGTCAAGGTGAGTGACAGATTTTAAGTAAGAGGTCACACCTACTAAATAGCAGAGATGGGTTTTCAACCCCGAATGCCGGCTCCAGGTCAGGGCTTTTAATTGCTGTGCTCTACTGGCTCTAAGAAGGAAAGCAACCAAGGCTTCCTTGGAAGTAAGGATGGAGGCTAGAGGAAGCAAGGTCAGGTCCTGGGCAGCCAAATGATGTGAGGTAACCATGGGCCCAGAAAAGGAAAGCATGGAGGTGTTAACAGACTCAGAGAACTAGGAAATTCAGAGTTCACTCTCAAGTTGGACAATGGCTGAGCTCCTCTATAGTCCATCTGCTGTGAAATTGTCTTATGACCCTCAGAATAAAACAAGCTTGTCCAACATGAGGCCTCATTGGAATAAAAGGACTGAGAGTGTGTAACTATGTTGATGGTTTATTACAGGACAATTCTAGGAAGACACAGAAATGCTTCCTAAACTATAATCACAAGAACGAACCAGGTCCATGCTTAGAAGCAGCAAAAACAAGAAAACAGCAGTTACTCAACATTTTGATCATCAAAATTATAGAAAAAGAAAATTAACCTAATATAGAAAAGAACAAAAGAAGTTTGTTATTTTACAGTGGAGTTATTAGAGGAAGACCATTTACCATGGATATATATTTTGCTCCTAGATTAATAGTTCTGTGTTTTGTTTAAGTTAGGTTAAAAATAAAACACACACACACACAGACACACACACACACACAGACACACACACACACAAAGGTGAGACTTCCCTCAGTCACTTTTTGTTACTTCCTATGATTTGATCCTCCAGTGATGCTGTTAGAGATGTCAAACTCAGGTCTTAACGGGCCTCAGCAGTGGCTCCAGAATTTCTAGATGAGAGGCTTTGAGGCAAGTAACTCAGATGAAAGGGTATGGCCAGGGCACTAGTTTACATAGGCCTGTGTTTGCTTAGAAATCACCACTGTTTTAGGTTAGCTCATATTTATTTTATTTTTTTTTAATTCATTTTTATTGATAGACTTTTTGGGGTGACATCTGTTAGCAAGATTTACATAAGTTTCAGGCATACAATTCCACAGTGCATTGTCAGCTTGTTGTATAATAAGTTCACCACCCAGTGTGAGTTCTCTGTCCATCACCTTATATTTAGCTTCCCCTCCCTCCTCTCCCACCCCCTCCCCTTTCTCCCCTCCCTAACCCACTCGTCCCCAAATAACATTAAACTATTGATTGTGTCCATGGGTTATTTGTTCGTTCATTTCTTTTTTCTTTGTTGCTTACAATTTTATATTCTGCATATGAGTGAAGTCATACAGTTCCTTGTTTTTTCTGTCTGGCTTATTTCACTAAGCATGATGATCTCCAGGTCCATCCATTTTGTTGCAAATGGCAATATTTCATCTTTTCTTACAGCTGAGTAATATTCCATTGTGTATATGCACCACAGCTTCTTTATCCAGTCATCTGTCGCAGAGCACTTTGGTTGTTTCCATGTTTTGACCACTGTGAACTAGCTCTTATTTATATCATGGGTGTTTTGGGAGATGAGGGATCCTTACTCTCCAAGCTACCTTTTACTGCTACCACTGATAATGCATGCTGCAAAAGGAATGTCTTCAGTCTCCCAACCACTTCTTTCCAATCCTCTCAAATATGATCAGCATCCATGTATTAAGGCATGTTGCCTGAGGACATATCCTGTTTCACGGTTCCTGACCAGACATTCCAAATCTTCTGGCTGTAGATAGCTTGTTCACTTAAATCCTTCATGGTCCTTGTTTTGTTTGTTTGATTGATTGTTTTATTTTTCCATGTTGTTCAGAAAAAAAGAATTCCTGGCACATAACCAAAGTGAACAAGGTTTAGTTATTGAATCACCTACCCATTCCCATTAGGATTTCACTCCTGTCTGAATCTCCATTTCTAAGGAGTAAAAAGGGGTGGGGGAAGGTGGGGAACAGTAACTGGGGAGTTAGGAACAAACAGGCCCACAAAAGAAGCAATCTCTTATACACCAATCAGCACCTGAGTTCAAAAATTTGAAGAATGTTAAATTACCTTTCACAGAGGTTATATCAATATATAATCTCACAATGTATTTAAGAGTGCCTATCTCCTAGTTTATCCTGTTTTTAAATCCAACTTTTCTATTTTGCCAACCAGAAAGGTGTAAAATAACACCTTATTTATAGTTACTTTAATTTGTTTTAATCTAATTATAAGGAAAGTCAAATGTCTTATGTTTATATTTTATGTCCATTATTATAGTAGATTTAAATATTAGTTTAAAATTGCCATTTTTCTCTTAATTTTATGCCATTAAATTGCTCTATCTTTTAAAAATAGAGGGATTTGTGTGTGTGTGTGTGTGTGTGTGTGTGTGTGTGTGTAATACCATAAGTAGCAAAAATGTAACTGAGTTGTCACTAAATTTCGAGGGAAGCAGCTCATTGAAAGATGAGCTAATAATGGAAGAAAATGTGTAGAATAATTATGATTTTATCAGATGGACGAGGAGGCAAAAGTATCCTAAATAGAGGAAGCCAGCACGAGAACAAGCATAGAATTATGAAAATATGGATCAATATTGAATGGCAAAAGTACAAAGTAGAAAGAGACAGGACCCAAAGCGTAACAAGGGATTTGGTTATACAAATTCTCAAAGGTTACACTAAGTAAATTTATTCTGTAGAAAAATAATGGGTCATATTTTTATTTAGTGGATGAGCATTTGGAAATAACACTAGACCAATGGGGTAGGGCAAAAATTTGGGTCAGGGAACCTAAATATAGGACCAATGTAATAATCAAGTTAAGGAATGATGAAAGCCTGCATAGGGCAGGACTGTGGGTTTGCTCTGAGGTGAAAGTATTGATCATTAAACCTTTTCCAAGACAGAATTGACAGGGTATGGGAACCAACTAGTCCTAGAAATGAGGATGAAGGAGGAATCATTGATATTTCCGTGTCATTTTGTTTTGTTGACTAGGTGGATGAAAACACCTTTAAGTGGAGCAGGTAACACACACATACACACACACACACACACACACACACACACACACATACATACATACAATCAACCGATTCTTTTGTAGAGATAGGGGTGTGTAGGGTTGAGACTGGGTATAAAAGAAGCCCCCAGTTTTGACTTTAAGTTACCTATTGAAGGTCAAGAGAAAGAATCAGTATTATTTAATGTATTCATTCATTCAGCAAATACAGTAGGCTCTCTGTTAACCAGAACTCAAGCAACCAGCAAAATCTCAAGCAACTGGGAAAAAAAGTTTTTGCCCAGTTGCTTGAGTTTCAGTTAATGGAGCATCTACATAGATTTTTCTGGCATCTACCAATCCCCATGGATGCAGGTTAACTGAGAGTCTACTGTATTATTGAATTTCTACTCATTCAGGTCCTGTTTGAGATTCTGGGGATATAGTTGTAGGAAAGACAAAGCCTTGACCTTTATGAAGATTATATCCTAATGACAGTACCTAGAATATTAATTTTAGATATATAAGAAGTATACTTGCATTTTACTTCTTAGGTACAGTGAGGTCCATGGAAGTCTTTTGTACAGTTATGATAGATAACATATATATGTCTCTCCTGACTTGGTATAATTTTTGTATATTAAAAGGTTACAAAGATTTATAGTTTTTTTTTTCTTTTATTACGTACTATTGTTTCTGTTTATCCATTTAAAGCCGTGGTTTTGCTAGTAGTGACATCGTCATTTATTACCAATGAGTATAGGAAACTGCAAAATACATGATACTACTTTGATTACGTAGTCTTCAGATAACTCAGTGGTTAAAGAAACATCCATATGCCTCATTTTCCTCCTTGGGTAACTAAGGAGGCGGTGTAAATGATCTCAAATGCCACCTCCCTGAGCTAAGTGAAGCCTATCCAGTATGGTTTCCTTGTTCATTCACTTCAACTCTCTTCTCAATACCATCCTCAATGTTCCTCCTTCATCCCACTGTACCTCCCCCACCTCCTTGCTTCCTTTAAGCCCTGTCTCTCTGGGGCCAACACTGATGCAACGGAGTTCCCTGGGAGATCCTCATAATCTTGCATTTTAATGACACTGTGTAGTTTTGATTTCTAATCTTAACTGGGTTCTCAAAATGGCCCAGCAATTCTGAGCCTCTCTTGCAGCTTGTTTTCATTTTCAACAGTGGCCAGGTCAGGCCCTCATGACTATTCACAAATCTCCTAGACTAATTAATGTCCTCTCACTTGCCATGGATGACCTTGCTCACCTACTCCACAGGGGGTGAAAAAAGAAAAAGCAATTCAGGTAAAGAACTCAGCCAGGAGCTCCCTCAAATTCAGGCCCTGAAGTCCATAGAGTTCTTGCTTTGGCATCCACCCATCCCTCCTTACCTTGCAGTCACAGTGGGACAAGTACCCCGACTTATGCATGGGGCTCATTCCTCCCCATGGCCCTTATATGCTTTGTGTCCCATCGCCTCCCACCTTCATGGGGACTTTTCCCTTCTGATCATCCCTTCTCCCATATCTTCAAAGTGTCCTTCTCTAGGTTCCTTCTTAACAGCTATAAATATGCATAAGACTTGACTTTCTTAAAAACAAACAAACAGACGAACCACCATATTCATCTCTAGCTATGACCTTCTATTTTCTTTCAAACCAAACTTCTTAAAAGAGTTGCCCACTCTCACCATTTCCACTTGTCATTTTTCACTCCTTAGCCCTCTGCAGTCTTGATGACTGATCCAAAGGTGGTAAGTAAATGAAAATACGTTTAACCAATTTAATTAAACTAAATATCCTGGGTCACTTTCGGGTTTTAAATAATTTGTAAGATTCTAAGATAAGAAGGTATTTTCATATGAAGTATATAAGAATATCATTCTTCTTTGGAGACCATTTACATTAGGTAAGTCATCTCAAATACTCCAATACATTCTTTTGATCTAAAGCATTTCTTCTCTCAGAACTGAACATGAGTGGAGTTTAGAGGAAAAAATATATATACTATTTTTTGATAGACCACAATTGAACTGAAAAGTGACTCCATTCTGTACACCAAATATTTTGAAGTAAACATGGAGATGAGATTAAACTATGGATGGTTGAAATTCCTTTCACCCTCAAGCCATCACCTTCCCAGTAACTGTCTCTCTGTCTCGTATTTTGGACTACAGTATTTTTCACCAATAAAGCAAGGCTAAAATGTGTAGATAAGGAAAGAGTTTTCTGGTCACATACCCAGTGACATAGGTTTGCTTATCGTGGCCAGATTGCAGATTCTTTCTTGGGGTCTGCGTGTCAACAACCTATATCCCTGAGGAATAATATGCTGGGTACTCCAAGAACTCCTACATATGTCACATCGTGTCTTTGGATGGTAGCTATTTCTTAAAATGAAAACTCCATCTTTCCTGCTTTGCTTGGATGGTGGAATTCACTTGTTTTATTCCAAGTGTGGCCTTTTCAAGTCATTCCAGCTCCCTTTTATTATCTTGGGGTTATTTATCTTCCACACATGACTCTTCTTCAGAACGGAGAAAAGCCGTGGAATCTTGCTGTCTTCAAAGGACCACAAAGAGAAGGGTGGCACTCTTTGGCTTAAAATAATAAACAAATAACAAAAGCCAATGCCCTGTGAAATGGTGGCACAAAGCCCCAGGTGGCCACAAACATTATTTCCTCCTGTCTTCCCAGGGTTACTTGGTATTTTAGGGGCACCTGCTGCTGGTATCAGCTGCCAGAATATTGCTGGCACCACATGGTACAAAACAACAAAGGACCAAACACAGGGCACTGTTGGCCAAGCGTCCCGGCAGGCTGCCACCGTGAATGTACAAAGAGTGGCCACACCATCCACACCCTGCTGTGTCCCCAAAACATCTCACGTGTCTGCCACACAGCTTTTTCTCCCTAGCCTTAGTTTCTGTGAGAGGGAAATTCAGTCCAGCACTGGGTGTAAAAGACCCACTGGATCATGTGGAGTGACCTGGGGAGGCACAGATACCCTCACAGGGCACGGGGAGCATTCCAAGGAAAAACTGCTTAAATTAAATTACACCCTTAATCTGGCTGGGACTAGGGCTTCATTATATTCGAGGCACAGGTTGTTTGTTTTTGACATTTTACTTTGTAGCCTGTCAAATCTGTCCCTGAAAACTCCTGTCTGATCCATCACAATATCTTTTAATTAAGTTGTCTCTAAATCCTACTACTCTATTAAAAAGTTTAATCTACTTTGAAAATGAGACTTTGAGGCACACAGGGATAAAATGATTGTACTGGCAGCTTCAGGTATAAAATTTCACCACTAGAAATATAATCACTGCCCCCTCCAGGATCTGTCAAAGCACATATTCAATTACTAATAGCCCACCAGAGTTTTCTTAGGAATAGGATACCATAGAACAGGGCAGGGAGGAAGGCACACCAATAGGGACATAAAGGCAGAGAAGTATAAACTGGGGAACTCTTGAAAAGAGATTATGTAGTTTATTTCTTAAAAAATAGGGCTGGGTCCAACACAAAAGTAATTATAAAAATAGCCAGCCCCATATAATGTCTGTAACCCAGGAATGCATGCTTTTTTAAAATCAACTAATGATAAAGGAGGTTAAAAAAAGTCAGGTCAGAATGTGATTACAGATTTTCACATGCTATTTTGCACCCTTCTGACATCACATAGAGTGTTACCAAAGTCAGTGGCATAAAGAAAGAGGAAGGAAAGAAATTTCTCACATAAAGCCTGCAGGACTTGGGCAGGGTCTGATAGCATACTTCCCGTGGTAGACTGGGCCCTAGACATGTACAGACCACTGGCTAAGTCAAGAGATGCTACAGTAGATTCTCTGTTAACTGAAACTCAACCAACCAGCACTCTCAAGCAACTGGCAGACTTGTTCAGCCAGTTGCTTGAGAGTGCCCTTGCTTGACTTGTGGTTAGTAAAGTCTACTTACATTTATCCAGCATCTACCAATGGCACCCAGAGTCTACTGTATTCAAATAATTACTGTGTAAATCATAATAAAATCACTGGGAAAAAATATAAGTCACTGAAATGAAAGAATTTTTCTTGGCAGAACCATCATCCAAGAAATTAAAGTGATAAAGCAGAAAGAATGTACTGTCACAGGTGCCATAAAGCTCAGATTCTTTGTGTATGGGAAGCATGTCCAGGAAAAGCTTCTCCCAACAGGCCCAGCATGGCAGGTGTTACATGTGACAGCCTGCTTCTATTTTCAGCCCTTGTGACTATTCCCTCATCTGAAGGATAGGGAATTAGTCAGGTTGCACTGAAGATCTCATAGCTCCAAGATCCCAAATTCTAGGATAATTACTAAGATGATCTATAGGGTTAAAATCTGTTGTCCACTCCTAGACCAGTTAGCTCACAAATGTGTAGCATTCAATACATTTTAAAATTTGAATTAATTGCCAATATTTAAAAATTGGAATATATTGCAGAAAATTATGAATATTCAGCTTTTCTTGAAAACAGGACTGGGTATATCATTTTGGGAGTCCAGTGCAAAATGAAAATGCAGACACACTTGTTCAAAAATTATTAAGAATTTTATGACAGTGACAGCAGAGCACTGAAGCATGTGTGGACCACTCTTCGTGCAGGCCTGTTGTGACTGCACAGGTTGTGTGCCCATGAAGCCAGCCAGCTTTAGTCGAAAATTCAGAGGAGATGCCAACCAGGCCCATATTTTTCAGATAGCAATCAGTGGGAGCTGAGTGGCAGCTAACCCTTTAAAATTGAGCATGGTCACCACAGCCTCTGTCATTTCCTTAATTTTCCATGTTGAGGCCAAGTGTCAGTCAACATTTATCACTGCACTTGCTTACTTGGTGTCATTCACCTCAACTTCACTGAGCTTATTTATACAACCTGCTTGGGCCCTATAGAAATAATAATTTGTACCCTCTGGTCCAAAAGTTAGAACTGCCCATACAAAGATGTGTATCTGTCACCCATTGGAGGCAGTGACCTGCTACAAGGCTTTAATTGCTAATTGAAAGTGGGAGTCACCCACCCAAAAAGAGTTGGACAAGTAACTCTTTTTGTTCTAAGACAGTGCCATCAAAGGAGGAGGGCATGTATATGTTAAAGTAGCTCAGCATGAGCCACAAGGCCTCCCTCCTCCATGACCTTTCCTCCTCCAGGGAGATTGTGAGAATGACATGAGACCAGAAGATGGATGAAGTGCCTTTCACTGTAGGGTTCGAAAAAAGTCGATCATTTTATGAAATCTGAAAAAAAAATGTCCTAAAAACTATATCAAATCAAAACAAAAAATTGGCAAGTATAAATGCTAGTTTAAAAAAAATCAGTCATTTAAAATAAACACCCAGGCCATGTGGAACGTCAGTCATTCCCTCGGACTCCACCTGATGGCCACTGATGAAGCTTTCTCCTAAAAAGAAGGCATCTGGCTGTTTGGGAACTTGGAGGATAAATCTGAAGGGCCTGGCTCTTCCTGAGTGGTAATACACTCTGAAACCACATGCTTTGTTCTTTTGAGCCTCACAGTATACTATCAGCTTGAAGTTGATTACAGACCCTACTATCCCTGTTGTTCTCTGAGACGGATTTTCCTGCTCAGAGCACACAAAAACTGAAGGACTGTCTTCGTAGGCGGTTCCTTTTCCTTTTGTTTGACTTCGTTGTGATTCCTGGCATCACAGCGTATTTTGGTTTTCTGGGCCATTTCCAGGCTGAGTCTGGTTTCTATACAAGATTTGTTCTATATAAAACCCGAAAAGGTTCAATGGTCAGGATTCTGGCTGACTCATTGTGCCAGATTTCTCCCACTTGGTCAACATTTACCTCATTTCCTAGCTATAGCTTTTGCCAGCACTTTTGTGCTCATCTAACTTAAGCACTCACATGGTTAATATTTGGTACATGAGTAAATATTTGGTACATGAGTAAATATTTGGTACATGAGTAAATATTTGGTACATGAGTAAATATTTGGTACATGAGTAAATAAAAACAATAGATATATCCTTTAAGTGACCAATATGATGAAATATACTGTTTTTTAATGCTTTTAATAACTTTTTCTCTTTCATTATTATTGTTCTTAATCAAGGTGATTATGAACACTTTATGTGTGGTCACAACAGGTCCTTTATAAAAAGTGCTTGAAGAAAAGCATTAATTTTGTAGAGACTTGTTGCAGCTTAGGAAATGTGAAATAATTTAATAGAATAGCATGTCTTCAGGTTTTCATTTTTCTTTATTTGGTTCTATTGCTATTTATGCTCACTGATACAGGCATGTAAATTGTAATTATTCCTACATGTATGTCTTTATTTTATTCACTTGCTTGGAAACTTCTTAAGGAAAGACTGTAGAAAAAGAAAGAAAGAGAGAAAGAGAGAAAGGAGACTATAAGTGTGCTTTCTCCTTGTGATTTTATCTCCAGTACACCCATGTGACTATGGGGTACTCTGTGTTTTATGGTTACTCAATAGATACTGGGGATGAATGAGATCACTTAATCACTGCAATAATTAACCTCAAACCTCAAAGGTTCTTCCTCTTTTTCTCCAACCCTTAACATTTTTTCTTTTTTTTTGGGTAGTTCCCTGGATGGGAATTGAACCCAGGCCACAGCATTGACAGTGCCGAAGCCTGGTCACTACTCCACCAGCAAACCCCCTAACATTTAATTTCTTACCCAATTATTTGAGAATTTCAACTTGTAGGGCTCCCTGTAATACTGCTTTCTAGAACAACGGCTTTATTTTCTACTTGTGGTTGCCACATCTAGTCAAGCAAGGGTAGGGCACTCTGATTTCAGGTCTTCACGACTAGAGTCACTCTTCTGTAATGCTCAGCCACCTTCACCATTTTTACCTATCTACCTGTCATTCTCAGACCTCTCAAGCTCAAATGTCCACCTTTACCCTCAGAGTTTGTCTTAGCCATCTTGGATGAGTCTACCATAGTGGCTCACGGTTTGTAAGCATTGATTAGGTGTCATAGATTTTCCCAAGAACTTTATGTATATTATTTTATTCAATCCTCAAAAAACTTATGAAGCAGGTACAAATATTATCCTATTTAATTGATTCTCACACTTTTATTTCACATTTCTGAAATGAGAATGTGGCTTAAAATGGAGTATGGACTGCATTTAACAAAAAGTTACTATGATATAAAATGATGGTATATGCATCTTACAATCCATGGAATCCCAGATTTGGTGAAATATAATGTTCTCATTCAATTGACAGAGAATCACAAGCTAGGAGAAGTTATTCTAAGGCCATGAGACCATGCATTCTTATTCCAGAGCCCATTCTCTTGACCACTGAACTTGGAGCAGTGATCTTTGTTACTTTTCTTCTCTCCGTAATTTCCTTTCATAATCATATTTAGTATCATTTTAAAGGCCAATGGTTTTTTTCATTTTGAGATTTAAAAGTGAACACATATTTATTGTAAAAATTTTTAAAGCAGGAAATTTAAGGAAGAAATGTAGATCAGTTTGAGTCCTACTAAGATAATACTGTAGCCAAGATTATGGTTTATTTCTTCTTGGCACTTTCCCCCCTTATGCACATTCATAACATGGTAATGATGCAGGTTTTCATCCCTCTCTTTTCATTTACCATTATAAGGTAGGCATTTTTTTCCATGTTATTACATGTTCTATGAGTGTAAGACTTTGAATGGCCATCTAACTTACCATTAGAGAGTAGTACTATAATCAGACACTTAAGATTATTGCCAAGTTTTCACTCTAAGGACGTGCAGTGGACTGCCTTATTATCACCGTAGGGTTCCAAGAACTATTTATACTTCTTTTTGAGTTATGTTCTCCTTAGCTGATCAGTAGATTGAAAACAGTATGTGACTCCCATATATTATAGAAGAAGAGCTGTAAGTGGAAAGTGTCAGAAAAAATCCAGAGCTCAGGTAGAAAACATTTCCCCAAAGAGAACACCAGCAGCTTCCTGTGGAGCTGCTACGTGGTATTACTTAGTCTCCATGGGAGGGGATGCTATGCTCACTAGAGAAGTCCCAGGCAGTCAATGTGTTTGGGGTTGAGTTACCATAGCAATAGGGCTTTTGCTCCATGCAAGTCTGGACGCATAATTGAAGTGGAGACGAGAAACTGGACACTACTTTCCAATGGTGGGTTATAGAGTGGAGAGCACATAGTACGCATGGACGTTGTACACTAGAAATCTGATCTTAGCATCTTTAGTGCTTTTCATTTTCTTAGTCTGAATTTCTTTTTACCTCTTCTCAGTACTGATAAGAGAGGAAAAGTCAGGAAGTAATCATCATAGCAGAGCTTAGCCTTAAAAATAGGAACTGAAAGAAAGAGAGATTTAAGCGAGTCTGTGGAATGATAGCACATTCCTGACAGCCCATTCACTAATCCCCAGAAAGACATTTTGTACATATTCCCACCTTCAAAAAATAACCACTGTCAATTGTGGCTTTTATTTCCTGGGGTACATTCATATTTACTATTGTGATTAAAATGTGTCTTGAAAATTAATTTCTCATGAAGACTAAGGACTATTTTCTCCATGTTTCCAATTAAAAGTCTTCAGTAAGATCTTTTTATTTTAAATTGAACAATGTAGAACTCCCTAAGTAACCACAACTTTATCTATGTGACGCTAAAGCACCCCATTATCTTTGCTTTGTCCTCATCAGTACTTGATACATGTCAACAATATTTGTGATACTGTGCTATGTGCTCTAGGGACCACCAAATGCAAATATTGCTTTCCCAGAGGTTATCAACTGAGGCTAAGTGTAAAAGTAGATCAGGGATAAGGGAGAGGGAACAAAAATGTGAATAGGGTTGCTTACATATGTGGGAGTGAGAGTCAGATAGATAATATATATACGAGTTCTGACATTAAGTTTGCAAACTCATCCTAGAAAAAGTGCTACATACCTTATTGTTGAATATTACTATGGTCACCTTTGAAATACTTCCCTTGGGAAGCTATGTACCAAAGCCAGCACTTAGTAGACCCTACAAAGCAATTTTGGAACTGTTTTTTGGAATGGCCATCGATACCCTCGATACCCTGAATGTCATGAGAATGTCTTCCTTTCAATATTTCCTTTATCTTTGGGTAAAGAAAAAAGTTATTAGGGGCCAGATCAGTTGAGTAGGGAGGGTGTTCCAATACAGTTATTTGTATACTGTCTAAAAACTCCCTCACAGACAGTGCCCTGTGAGCTGGTGCATTGTCATGATGCAAGAGCCATGAATGTCAGCAAAAAGTTCAGGTCATCTGTGTCTAACTTTTTCACAAAGCCTTTTCAGTACTTACAAATAGTAAACTTGGCGACTGTCCAGTGGGCACAAATTTATGATCAACAATTCATCTGATAATCAATAAAGGTTAGCATCATTGTTTGGACTCTTGATTTGGACTGACAAACGTTGGTCGTGGAGAATTGGCTGACTTCCATTGTACACTTTGACGCTTTGTTTCAGGGTCATCTTGGTTCGCTCGTGTTTCATCACCAGTGATAACATGGTCCAAAACATCATCTTGTCTCTCTAAAAGGTCTTGGCAAACTTGCTTTTGTTCATCGGTGAGCTCCGTGGAACCATTTGTGCACACACCTTTCTCATGCCAAGATTTTCAGTTAAGATTTTCCTAACTGTTTCTCTATCAATGTTTACCTGGTCTGCTATGCTTCCCATAGTTATCTGACAATTCAGCAAATTTTTGCAATGTTTTTATCAGTTCTGCTCATTACTGGCAGCCCTGACCTCTCTTCATCAGTGTAATTTTCTTCATGGCATTATCCCTATAAACTTGGACTAACATGTCTATGATTTCACTGCCACTTTTGCCAAGTTTAACAAGAAATGTTATGTTTGTTCATTGCTCTAATTCAAGCTCTGACATTCTTGCGATAGCACACAAAAACATACAACATAAATGAATGCCACTTAGCAAGTCATTGCCACACATCAATATGAATACAGCTGTGAGACACAGATATAAGAGGTCTGATAATTAAGTTCTCTAACTTGCCACCTTGCACTTACATGGGCAGCACTGTACAAACAACTTGGTAAGGTTTCATAACCTTGGCATATCTGTGTCTCACAGCTGTGTTCGAGTCACATTAATTATTGCTGTGGCATGTTTTTGTAGGCCATCTTGAGAATGCTGCAGCTTGAATTAGAGCAATGAACAAAGTTTAAATTTCTTGTTAAACTTGGCAAGAGTGGGAGTAAAATGTTAGTCCAAGTTTATGAGGATAATGCTGTGAAAAAAAGGCAGGGTACAAATGAATTAAATGTTTTTCTGAGGGGAGAGAAAGTGTCACTGATGAAGAGAGATCAGGATGGCCAGTAATGAGCAGAACTGATGAAAACATTGAAAAACTTTGTTGAATTGTACATCAAAATTGTTAGCTGACCGAGAAGCATAGCAGATCAAGTAAACATCAATAGAGAAATAGTTAGGAAAAGCTTAACTGAAAATCGTGGCATGAGAAAGATGTGTGCAACAATGCTCTTAGAAGAGCTCACCAATAAACAAAATCAAAACAGAGTTGAAGTTTGCCAAGACCTTTTGGAGAGACAAGACGGTATTTTAGGCCAGTTATCACTGGTGAAGAAACATAGGTGTATACCAAGGTGACCCCAAAACAAAGTGTCGAAGTACACAGTGGAAGTCAGCCAATTCTCCAAGACCAAAAACATTCCATCAGTCCAAATCAAGAGTCTAAACCATGTTGCTAACCCTTTTTTTTATATCAAAGGGATTGTTTATTATGAATTTGTACTAACCTGACAAACAGTCAACCAAGTTTACTATTTGAAAGTGCTGAAAATGCTGTGTGAAAAAGACAAAAACAAGCTGAACTTTTTGCCAACTCATGACTCTTGCATCATGACAATGCACCAGATCACACAGCACTGTTTGTGAAGGAGTTTTTAGTAAACAAATAACTGTATTGTAACACCCTCTCTGCTCACCTGATCTGGCCCCCAATGACTCTTTCTTTACCCAAAAATAAAGGAAATATTGAAAGGAAGCCATTTTGATGACATTCAATATATTAAGGGTCATATGAAGACAGCTCAAAGTTCAAATTATTACATATTTATTGAGCACCTAATATGCCCAATATTATATAATAGGACAGTGAATTAGAAAAATAATCTTGAAGGTGATGACCACTTAAAATAATTCTAACAAAATTTTAATAAAATAATTCAAATATTTCATTCCTCCTATTTATTTGAATTTGCTGTTTTATTCTTTAGCATTTTAAAATCATTGGTTAAATGAATTTATCATTTAAGCATTGTTGCTCCTTATTCTTGCCAACACTTAATAGTATTAATCTCTCTCATTTTAGCTATCCTGGTGGGGAGGTGTATAGTGGGGTGCTACCATGCTTTTAATGCTGTCTAAATTAATCTACTTAAAAACATTTTTGAACAGTCAATACTAAATTGGATTTGTCAAAATCTGTTACCCATTTTTTTGTTCACTGTTTAGCATCTAGCTAGTGCTTTCTTGGTTCAATTTCCTTCTTAATGAAAAATATTGAAAGTTCTTTCAGTGGGAAAGTATTTAGTATAATCTTTCTCTTTTTATCTAATTATTTACTTTCACTTGAGTACTAATTTAGTTGTATATGGCATTTAGGGATGATAGTTATTTTCTCTCAGCCCTACAAAGATTTTATCCTGTTGTTTTCTGCTAATACTGTTGATAAAAAGTCTGCTATCGGTTTGTTTCTTTGCAGGCAATATATCTTTTCTCTCTGGTGACTTAAGGTTTTCTCTTTTTTTACATTGATTTGTCAAAAATTCCCATTATTACCTTTTGACATTACTATGAGGTATTTACATGTAAACTTACTTTCATTGTTTTTGGCTGAAAACCTGATGAAATTCTTCAACTTGGAGATGTATATAACTTAACATGCTAGAATATTTATGCTCATTATTTTGACTATTCCATTCTCTCCAAAATCTCTTGGCCCCTTTTATTGTTTTCTGCATATGTTTTAAATTCTCTTTCATATTTATTTATTTATCCTTTTGTGCAGGATTCTGCATGGTTCTCTTAGATTTCTCTTCTAATTCACTTGTTCTAACTACTGTTAAATTTGCCCTTTTCAGCTTTTAAAAATTGTAATTACTATCTATTTTATTTCTAGATTTTCTATTGTGTAATTGTTCAAATATTCCTGTTCCTTTTCATACTACCCTGCTTTTGTCTTGTGGTTTTCTTTCTTTTCTTTTTGAACATTGTAAAGAATTAAAAGTCTCTTTAAAATGGTTCCATTATCTCCATTCCCAGTGTGCTATACAAATCCACTGTTCGTTTGCCAACTCACCCTTATGGTGGTTACTTTATTCAGAGAAGTTGTCATTTTTTTATTTTTATAAACTTTTCTTTCATGGGTTCATCCCTGTGACAGTGCTATTTCCATGGTCTTTGGTAAATTTTATGTTAACTTCTCACCTTGTGAATCATATGATTTCAGACATCTATTCTTGAGCAGAATAGGCTTAGGTTTTCAATTTCTTGTGGTTGATTTTATTCAACACACAGCTGTGGGTAGGTAACAAACTTCCTTCTAGTTCTTCCAAAACTTTCTTGTTTTCATTTCATTTATGGAACAGCTTTTCCTGATTCCTACCTTTATGCATGAAGCTCAGTTCTAGCTTTCTGCTCTTAGAATCTTGTGGTCTAGCTCCCTTCTCCAAGTAATCCAAGTCCCTATCCATTAATTGATAATTCGTTCCTGATTTCTGTTGATCCTCTTGGCATCAACCCCAACTTAACAGTCTCACTACTTGTTACTGTGCATATCTAGCATCTGAGCATTTTCATTTTTGGTTTCAATCTTGAATATGTATTTAAGGGATTTTTGTTGTTGTTTGTTTGGTTTTTGGTTTTATGGGTTAGGGAGATTGTTATATATTAACCAACATTTTAACATCTACACAGCAGCTTGAGAGATTTTCTGCATCGAATGTGTCTTCTATAAAGGCTGAAAGTCCTGGATTGTTGTTGGCAGGTTACTTCTTTGCCTTGGAGTCTACTAAGGGAGTTACTTCCAAGACAGTTGGAATAAGTTTCTACATATTAGATAATGCCTATTTTACTAATTCAATATTCTTTTGAATTAGAGAACATTTGAATTAGTAATGAATATGAATCTTCAGTAACAAAGGAAATTGTAATTTAGAAAGTGTCCCTGATAGAGGAAGGATATCAAAGATATAGTTTCTATCAGCATGCAATAATATTTTAAGTTCAACCATTAGAAATGGCTATTTTGTAGTTGTTTTTTCATTTCTAAGACTCTTTAAAATTAATATATCATAATGAGTGATGAATACCTCAATACATTTTTTCCTGATTGGCATTATCTGATTGTTTTCTAATAACATCTGGAAAAAACATACACAATACAGGAGTGTTGATTTTGATGGCAAGAAAGTTATATGAGAAAGACTAGACTATAAAAATGCCTCATATGCAACATGGTTTGATAATTCTGTGATTGGAATATTACATACATACATATTTCCATATATACATACATATGTGTATGTATGTATATATACACAATATTGTAAATATTTTAAAGCATAATTTATTCTTAGGTAATTACAGATTTGCTTTTAAATTTATTTCATTTTTTTTACTATAATTAGTGCTAAATTCTTATGAACTCTGAAAAATTGTAGCCTTTATTAATTTTTGACAGCATAAGAAATACAAAAACTTTGGGACAGAAGAAATAACTAAAGTTTTAGGGGGAAAACATTAAGTTTGCTGTTGGGATTTATTTTCTGTCAGTTGGATTTAGAAAGCTTCAGTACGTTTACTTAAAAAAAAAAAAAAGAAGAACTACAGCTTGTACAAATTTAGAAGCAGCATCCCTCAGAATTAACAGTAAACAATAAACCAGCTCTGAAAGTTTTGCCTCTTTGCCAAGCTTACTCAATGGGTTTACTGAAAACAATGCATTGACCGATAGTCAGTTACGATGTCCATGGGTTGCCCAATTATGTCCTTAAGCTGTCATTTAACTTTCTATATTTAGGTCAATTTAAATTTTTACTTTTCCCTAAAGAAGAATTTTTTAAACGTCATTGGAGTAGGAGGTCACAGGGACCATCTCCTTTGCCTGTAAAACCTTCAGAGTTGTTCTTAACTCTTCTGTCTATGAATTTGAGGCCAATAAGGTGTTAGAGGCTGAATTGTGACCTGCCCCCCAAAATTCTCAAGTTGAAGTCCTAACCCTCAGCATCTCAGAATGTGACCTTATCACATTTGGAAATAAGGTCTTTAAAGAGCTAAGTAAGCTACAATGATATCTTTAAGGTAGACCCTAATCTAGTCTGACTGGTGTCCTTATGAGAAGAACATGCACTCGAGAAAGGGAAAGACCTTGGGAGCACACAGCAACGTGTCCTCTGTGAGCCAAGGAGAGAAAACTCAGGAAAAACCAACCCTGCCAACACCGTCATCTGGGACTTTTAGTCTCCAGAACTATAAGAAAATAAGTTTCTGTTGTCTAAGCCACCGACTATTGTGTTATGGAGGCTCTAGCAAAGTAATACACAGAGCAATTCCCTTTCTTCAGTCTCCACAGTAATCAATGGAAACCCCTTTCTCTACTGGCCTTAGAGGCCCAGTCCATCCACCGAACTCTCAACAAAAAATCACCAAGACAAAACGCAAGAGTGCACTAAAGGAATCTTTTAGTTTCTTGAAAATGATAAAGGCATCCGTGTATCTTTTGCCTGTGAGCATGTTGGCTGTGTTTCGTTTCTTTACTATGTAGAATTATTATGATCTGATAACATAGACCACTTTAAAAACTATTTGAGTTTAGAAATAAATTTGGAATGAATAAAAGTTAGGCAAGAAATATGAATGCCCATTATTTTTTATTCTACTTTGCAATGCAAATTTTTGATTTTTTGGAAAAATGGATAATTTACTGGGAAAAAAGCATATTTTTTTCATTATGACTCTAGTGAAACGACCAGTATGTCATTCTTACTTGTCAAAGGTCCTTGTCTGTGTCCATTTTGCCATTAGTAAATGGTTGTGGGGGCTACAGTTGGGGAAAGGATACTGCACCTGTATTTAAGTGTATTTAATTGCCTCCATAAAATTAACAAATACACAATTATTAATCTGAGAAGTAAAGTAACCTTAAAAAAAAACAACTAAAAAACAAAAACTCAGTAAAATATTGTACTTCATGCATCTAATATTTATTGCAAATGTTTCATGAAATTGGAACTTCTATTTTTTGTATTTAAAAAATGTGTTTTATAGTGTAACTAACTGTTCTTTAGCTAACTTCTCCTATACAAATTTCTTTTATTCTTTGCTCTATTTTCTCTTTGGTTACCAGCAATGATGTTTAAATAAGCAAATAAACTCATTAGATATTTGAAGGACAAAGGTGGGAGATTGTGTTTTCTTCCTTGCAGATTCCAGAGGTTTATGAAGTCAACTATCCCAAAATAATTCTGAAAAATAATATATAAAAGAGGATCTAAATTTCCTATTTTGTTTACTTGTTTTATGTTTAAAACAGTTTCCAACCCTGTTCTTACTTTTCACTTTAGATCTGCATTTTCTACTTACTCCCAACCACTTTTCACGTCTCCTGGCAACTCTAAGGCAGTGTGCTCAAGCTCCCATTCCTTACCTTGCCTCCCATTTGCTCCTTGTCAGCTGCCCTCAGTGAGTGGCACCAGCTTCCACTCCCTTGCTCCAGCTCTCACATCCCACCAGGTTTGCTCCTTGTCCCTCTGCACATCTCCAGTCTCTCACAGCCCCACCTATGCTGCCTCCTGTTTCCATCCCCATGCCCCAGGGAAGCCGTGACCTCCTGCCCAGGTCAGTAGGTATCCTTGGCTCATCTTTTCCAGGTCAATTCCCACAGCCTGATGTTTCTGAAATATCAATCTGGTTTTATCTAAAACCATTCAGTGGCTACCCCTGCAATGGCAATGCCACCTCTCTAGCCTTATTTCTGGATAGCTTATGTTCCAGAAAATGTCCATGCTCCTCTTTGAAGAGATGAACATTACACTCCACTCCTCTGCTTGACATTCTCCCACCTGTACTTCTACACATGCTTCATGTCTCAACTTATATGCCATTTTTTTTTCTTTTTGAGAAGACTCCCAACCTGCTCTCAGCCTCAATTAAGGGTATTGCCAGGTGTTGTTGCAAAAATGTGTATTTACCCTGTCTTAGCCCTTTTCATACTGCATTGCAAATGTCTTCTAACTTGATTGTGTCTTCTACGAGTCTGAAAATGTCAGAAGGCGGAGGCAATCTTTATGTTGTTCATTGTGGTATGTGCACAGAGCCTGGCACATGATAAATGATTAATAACTCTTTATTAAATGAATAGCTCAAAGTAATTAGGAAACAAAGATTATACTCTTTCTAGTAGACCCCTTATTTTGGTTTTTGTTAGAATGTGTTGGTAGTATAACAGATCACTCAAATGTTCTTGAAAAATCCAGAAGTTACCTTAAGTGAACCTTTATCTTATCACACATACAACTCTCATGGACTGTATGATGACAGGGAAAGAAAGTTAAATGGTACTGATTCCAAATGGACCAAAATGTTGAATCATTAGGCCATTCCTGTTACTTAAATAGGCATTTATTTGCTCTCTCAAGTACAAAGTAGTATTCTCATTGGTTTCTAATTACTCAAAAGAAGTCTAGCCATTTCTTCCAGAACACATGTATAGAAAGTGAAGCATACTTTAAATTTCTTTAAAAAATTTGATAGAGGTTTTACAATGCATTTGGTGAGTCAAGCCTGCAAATTCTTTGTAAATAAATGTATGGGAAATTTGGTCAAGGATTTTACACAGAGGGAGTCCAGGTATATCTTATACCTCTTGATTTCTGTCCAGGCCTGGTTGGAAATACTCCAAAGGAGTAGGAAGTTACTATCTGACAGAAAGATAAGTTGGAGGCAAGAGTTTCTTTATTGTTTTAACATTTATATGTTGGTCCAGTATTTCAGGACAGTCCTCGTACACTGCACAGCTGTGTCCAGTGCAGGGCCACTTGCCAGCATTGATGACAACAGCACAAGGAGTTCTCCTGCTGACCACACCTAATCCTTTTACACTGATTAAATATTTAAGAACAGAAAGGTTCTGTATTTAAAGAAAGACACAATAAACCATTCAGGTCTGAATGAAAAAGTTTTAAAATGTTAGACCTCTCCAAGACTTCAGGCTAATTGTTTACCATTATAATAATAAAAATAAACTAATTTTCTAGATTGAAACTGAGTTTTTAGATGCTGCCATCCAGAACATCTGAAATGGAAAGAACTCCAGGGCATCATTCTTTTTTAAGGCTTTATTTCCAAAGGACACAGTGGATGTTCTATGGGGCCCCAAAGAAGTAGAGGCTAGAAGAGAGCACTAGAAACTATCTTTTGAAGTTTACTACCAGGATTCAGTGTCTTGACTATCTAAATGGGTATTTGGTGCCTGCAAAGAAACCTGTACTCCTTTTCCTTTTCCTAGAAGAAATGAAAAAAACAAACAAACAAAAAAAAAAAACTGGACTTATCTGAAAAAGGCTCTGTAGTTTGGGAATTTTCATGGCTTACTTTGTGGAGCCTGCCCAGTCGTAAACATATCTTGCTTTTACTACTGCCAGTGTGTTAGAACACAGGCCTTGGAGAGCTAACATAGATGACTTAATTTATCCACTTCACAAATAATGATTTATTCTGCATTTCCATTTTATCTTGAGTTATCATATTTTTAAAGTGAGTATAAATGTTTTAATATGTGATTTCAAATTATCTGTAGAGAAGTATACTAATCAAAACATGGTTCCTTTAAAAAATTACTGTTTTAAAGTTGTCACCATAATGTCATCAAGACATTGCCAGTAAAACAACTTGAGAACCCATCTTTATTCTTGTTCTGACAAAAGGGACTTTTTTCTAAGATCATTATAGAATTCAATTCAAGATCACTATGGGCCAAAGCTCAGCAACGAGAAGAGTGACCATGTTTAAATCTCAGGAGAACCAAAGAGAATTGTCTCTAGAAGACATAACTTTGAGATTTAATTGAAGCCAAATCCTTACTAATGTCTTGAAATTCTCTTAAAAGATAAATGGACAGCCCATTTTATATGTGGTTCAGAAAACATGCAAGTTGAGACTAGAATAGCCAAAAGAAGATACAAATTTTGTCACTCATTTAGTTTCCCCTATGCTAAAATAGTTTCTTTGGCAATCTGAGTACCTCCCCAGTTTTATAAAAAAGGCTCATGTTCACACTATCTGACTTTAATGCATTACAGAGTATATTGTGGTTTAAAGCAGTGGTTCTTCTTAAGAAAAAAAAAAATCTTGACCCACTTTCCTCTATCACCCATCACTGAAGTTCATTTTGTTTCAAATACAGCATTCTATGTTTTAGAGACAGAAGGACTGCTAATATGATTTGCTGACTTCTGGGCTGTGTCTCTGGACTGTTACTCTTATGTCACTGTGCATAAGTTGTTTTTATATTCATTGTGTATTGAGAATGAGTTTTAATAGATGAAACAAAAATAAGTGCTCTTAGCAATCGCTTTCCAAATAATGATCCATTCTTAGTCAACCCTCCACAGGCTCTTCAAGCAAACACTTAATGAGGATACCTTCATTTTTAGTTTTATAAGAGTGTCAAAATCTGTGAAAGAGCTGGACAGCTCTGATGTGGTATTCCTGTCAAGATATACAAATTATCTTAAAAATCAGCTCATGTGCTTCAACAACTATTAGCAAATAATACAGAACTTGTCTGCTCCCATATTAAAACCTTTTAATAAAACTTCCATTGTTTCTCTTGAAGCAAGTATGTTTGAGTTCAAAGATTTGGAATGAAAATACCCTTGTTTATCTTAATATAGGTGGTGAAAAAAAAAGGCTACTTCGTAAAAAGTTCTGAGACTTCTTGAACATTCTCTTTTCCAAGAGGGAGTGACCCTGATTGGAGGGCAGCCTATCCCTTGGCCAGGAGGAGAGAAGGTAAGTCAGTTATGTGGCGACCCCATTCTACATAACACACTGGCTCTGTCTTCATGAATCACAACTGATTTTATTAAAGCACAACTGATTTTTCTAAACATAGATTTTTCTAAACATAAAACATAGATTCTGGTTTCATCCTCATCTAAGACAATGTGGAAACTAAATGCTATCCAGAATGTAGGCAACTGTACCTTTGTCCTTGGATCTGTGAAATTCCATTTAAAAAGTGCTCAGAAAGAGCTTTATTAAGTGAAAGATTTGGGGAGTTTTAGAAACAAACAAAACCTATTTAGTTTATATGAACCCTCAATGAGGAAAGCATTAAGAACAGGAGTTTTGAAATAAAAGTTTTCCACGTTATTTCACAGGTTCTGCTTCCTTACTGAATGTTGCTTGTTTGCTTTTATAAATAGTATTTCATCCAGCTGGCACATTTAAACAGGATCCATTCAAATGAATTTCATGGGACACTGAGTGATTCTGGTACCTTTCTCAAACAAAACTAAAGGTTATATTATTCTCTGTGTCCTTCCTTTTCAAGGGCTAAAAAAGAAGTTTTTGATATTATTGTTAATATTTCAAAGAAAACTATAGCTGTTAACTTTTATCTTAAGTGAAGTACAGAAATCAGCCTTGGTCTGTCCTTGAACGTAGGCTCTTCTTGGTGTTGCTATTTCTCAAAGGGTGAGGGATGATATTAGAAGTTGTCTTCCATTAGTTTGCTCTGACATCTTTTCTGAGTATGTTCAGTAGGTTAGGAATTGTTGATGTGACGACCTGGTTGGCCTGGTGAGCTAGAAGGCATGAGGACTGAGCATTTGGGAATGCCCATGATTTCCATCAGCGAAGAAAAAATTACCCAGTTGGCAACAAAGGTCAAATCAATAATGATCCTTTTGTGTAGGCACAGTTGGAACGGAAAGCCTTTCAGCAATTTTAATCAAACCTCTAGTCTAAACCATGATTGTAAGGAGGTACTGGGGAAAATCCTATGACTTATTTGGAACTTATAAGAACAACTCTGAAGGTGACCCTAGAGGTCAGAGAGGGAATGGAGCTTTGGGGATGGCTTTTTCCAGTGAGAGCAGCCCTACAGTTTTACAAGTAATGTGAAGACCTCAACGAGGCATGGGAATAGACTATTTTGGCTAGCATGGGGGAAAGTTGGCCCAGTATAGTTTCACAGCTTTTAACCCATATGGTAGAGAGAAGCCACCATATGTTCACTAGTAAGATAATAGTCAATGTAGAAAATTGAATTAGAAATCAGTGGAGAGAGAAGAATAATATGTTAAGAACATATTAAAATGTAACTTCCAATAGTATGGCATAATGGAGATGTTTGGACTATCCCAAGGGCATGTATGAGGGCTCTCTGAAAAGTATCCAGCCATGTGACCATTCTCATTATATTGGATGTGGCTGGATTTTTTCCAGACAGCCCTCATGGATCAACCTGGCAAATGGTAGGGGAAAGAGGTGTGGTTGCAAATAGCCCCAGGCTTTGTCAACATTCACTGTAACCACAGACTTGAAAAGATGGACTTTACCCATACAAAGTGTGGGAGTGACACCGGTATGATCAGATTACCCTCTGCACAATTGCTGTTAATAACTGCTCAGAGGACAAGCACAAATCAACCAAATACCACAATACACACCTGTAGGAGAAGGACAGGTTTGCCTGAATTTCTCTCTTGCAATGCAGAGCTGATAGGCAAGGCATTTGCTGGATTTGGGGCACTTTTTGAATTGTGTCAAGGAACACTGATTCTTTCTCTTCTTGGAAATTTTGCCTTCAGGCCTGACACCAAGGAACTATCCAGATTGCAACACAGACGTAGTCTAACCCTGAATCTAAATGTCATTCATTGGGCCTCAGGGGCTTGAGGCCCAGCGTGAGATCCTGTAGCAGCAGGACTTCACTCTTGAGGGCCGTTTTATCTGTCATGTTTCCGGAGCTCTTCATTTGCAGAGATCTGTGTTCTGAAACAAAGCATCTGAACTTTGGCCTTGCTGGAGGCTGGAGGGCTTGTGGAATGTCCTTCCGGAGACATTCCCAGAGCTCACACCCTCCCTCCCTGCCATCTCTGCTCTGATATCATCTTATCAGTGAGATCTTTCCTTGTCACTCTATATCAAATAGCCCTCTTTTTGTAAGGTCCCTATCCTATTTCCATATTCTATTTTTCTCTTGAGCCTTTTTCACCATCTGATACTTTATACCAGCGGTTCTCAACCTGTGGGTCGTGACCCCTTTGGGGGTTGAACGACCCTGTCACAGGGGTCGCCTAAGACCATCAGAAAACACATCGGATATTTACATTATGATTCATAACAGTAGCAAAATGACAGTTATGAAGTAGCAACGAAAATAATTCTATGGGGGTCACCACAACAGGAGGAAATGTATTAAAGGGTCACGGCACTAGGAAGGTTGAGAACCACTGCTTTATATACTTACTAGTTTAGTTGCTTACTGTCTTTTTTGCCCCATTCAAATGTAAGTTCCATAAGAGCAAGGATTTTGTCTGCTTCATTTATTGCCATGTCTCACCATAGGCATCCTATACATATTTTGGAAATGAATAAATGAAGCCTTAAGCAAAGCTTTTAACTCTTTCTGATCTCTCTCAATTTTGTCAGACCCATGAGCAGTTTGGGCCCCAAGGCAAATGACAGGTGGAAAAGGCTTTTTTGTCAATGATGTAACCTGAATGGGGTAGGGTCCCAGGGCTAATCAATATACCCAAGGGGCAAAGTGAAAACCTCTTTACTTCCTGCTTAGGTATCTAAGGCATGCCACCCAGCCCAGACTGTCATCCTTGGAGTGGCAATGGCAAGTCTCTGCTCTTTAGGGAAAAAGAATCAATCAGGACAATGGATTCAAATATAGCCCTAGAAAATGCCAGAATCCAATTGTTATTGACTCTTCTCTATTTTTTAATTTCATTAAATCTTCCTATTACTTATCGTCCCCTGATATAAGTTTTTGAAACCAAGGTAGCCTATAGAACTTGGGAAATATGTATAGTTATTTTAAAATTAAGTTTTATAGAAAGATTTGTTATTCACTGGCTTTTATGTCAACCTTTCTGTTCCATGGTTTCTGAGTACCATCTTAAATCTGAAGATCTTCATGGTAGTCACAGTAATGTTACCATGGAGGGCATCGTTGCCCATTCGGAAAACTTCTTCGAACATCGTTGGGCTTAAGGACCACCTGAGGAGGTTCATGATCTCTCAAGTCCCCCTCTTTTCTGTATCTCTGAATTCCAGATGCCAGGGACAAGAGGTTCTGAGCTGGGCTTTATGACTTTTGCAGGATGCCTGAATAAACTCTTAGCTTCAACATGGGTAAAATGGGGACAAACCTAAAAGTTCATAAAACCCTGGTTGCCCAACTCTTCTAAGAACCAGCCAGCTTCTTCTTTAAGTTATCCAAAAAGTCATCTCACCTCCTTTTCTTGATCCAAAGTTGATGTGAGACTGGAAAACTGATCTTTCTAAGGATTCCATGAGACTCTCCAAGAAGCAGCTGGTTCTTAGAAGGGTCTCACCACCAGCCCCAGGACACCTGAGACAAGTCACTGTGCTTTCTGCTGCTGGCACCACAGCCTCAGGGACGCTCTGGAACCAGCTCATACAGGTTTAGGAGAGCAAGTTGTTAAAATTTCAGGAAAACTGGGGACTGATTAATCTAAGTTTAGTGGTTTAAAAAGGAACATGGTGGGAGGGAGTATTTGAACCACTAAAATAGCAAGCTTTGTAGAACAGGGCTCCTCCCCCATCCCCAAGAACTGATTGTTAAACAGTCATTAACATACCACTAACCCTCAGTTATTTCTCAACATTACTGTGTGTGCTTTGCCTGCCTGGACTGTGTGTGTGTGTATGTGTGTGTGTACACATGTAGTATGTGTATATTATGGGGATGGGAGGAAAAAAGAATGTTTGCAGAAGTGTTTGTTGTCCAGGTGGTGAACAGAGGGTGTGGAAAAGTGTGGTCTAAAAGGTTATGAGAAATGTTTATATTAACAATATATTTAGATTAAAATAATCCTTATAACTCTCACTAGTTTAAGAGTATACCATTAAAAATAATGTTATAAAGATGTCTATAACTTACTGATAAGGAGAAAAGGTAATACATGTAGTTGGAAGTTGATTCATATAGATCATATTTTTATAAAAAAATCATTACAACTTAAATATGTGTGTGTTGCTGTGTTTCAGAGTATAAAAATGGCATGTTATTGACATAAGGGGTGAGAAGGAAAATTTCAAATTCATAAGTCTTTATATTATTTACCTTTTGTCCAAATATTCATTGGTTACATTTTGAAGTTGTAGAGCGAAACCTGAGCAAAATGACTCTTCAGAGAATGATATTAAGAAATGTAATATGTATGAAATGGTTTTAGATGTATATGAGAAGTTTTGAAAGAAATCATCCTCATTCAGTTTCACATACAAAATTCACAACACTAGCTGCTCCAAACACAAGAATTGTAAAACAACACAAATAGATAAGAATATGCAGATGATTGTACATGAAATGCTAAGGTTACGTTTAAAATGTTAGAGGGGTGTGTGCACGTGTGCATGCTTTAAAATATTTTGTAAAAATAAGAAAGGATAGAGGTATTTCAGAAAACAGAGACTCAGCCTGCCTGACCAAGTACAAGCACATGACAGACAATGGACTATTCATTTGCCCTGAGGAGCTGGAAGCTAATCGTCCTTCTGCCTGTTGCAAGTATGACACCAATGACTCTTCAACCTTGGATCAGTTGTTGAATCTCCTATAAATTGGGAGGATCCAAGAAGAGAGAGAACTTCTTTGAGAAAGGAGTCAGAAGCCATGATACCATGTATATAATATCTATATTTTATGAAGATATATTAAAAGAAACAACCATCAAAAGACCTGGCTCCTCTACTAACTTTCACTGTGCCGTTAAAGGTTTGCCAAGATGTAAGCTTCTTTTATTTTAGAGCTTTACAGCCACATTATAGAAATGACCACCCAGATTCAATAAAAGAAAACATATATTATATCACAGACTCCACCACATGAGGTAAAGGCAGTCTCCCTCCAACCTCAAATTTTCCTCTGAAAATAACACACAGATTGTTTACCCTTCCTGAGAACCAGCTGTATTTGTATGGAAATCAGACTTGAAATGTAGTAAGAATACAGTAGGAGGCACCTAAAGAAAGGTTTGTTGACATAATTAGGTGGCGACTGTCCAACACCTCAAGTTCTTTTAGGAATAAGAAACAGGCACCTCTTCTTTGTTTCCTGGTGGTTTCTCAGTTTGTACCCTCCCTTCTGTTCAATGGTTATTTAATTTAGGAACAATAGAGCATCTTTGCCTGGGGCCACCAGTTCAAGCACTTGTGGCAAAGGGACTGTGCAATTGATATGAGTAGACATGTCTGAAATATTTTACAAAACAAGTAACTCCAGGGTTCACTTCAACTCAGCTCATAACTTCACTGACAAAGCACTGCTAGATTTTCTTCTTCCACTGTGGATCCATAATACAGAATACCAGGAGGTTGCTGCCTTTTCTCAAATGCAACAAAGTCAGAAGATGCTATGACCTGTAAGTCCCAGTGTTGCCAAATCTAGTTGCTTTCTGAAGGAACTTGCCGTGGCTGCGGCAAGCTACAAAATACATGACACGCGTATGGGGCTTCTACTTAGTCTTTTCCTCAAGATAACATTCTGGTCCTTTTACCTCTCCTTGCCTTTAACAAGCTGCTTGCTCTGCCTAGATCTCTCTCATGCTCACTCCCATCTTCACTTGGCCAATTCCTCTATGTAATTCAATACTCAGCTTAGGTATCACCCCACACCCAAAGGCTTCCCTGAGCAATCTTCATCTTCATTCAGCCTGGGTTAGGGATGGTTCTTTGCAGTTCTGATAATGATTTTTTATTACTGCCATCATACCCACTTAGTATATGTGAAATAACCTATGTGTAGTCATCTCTTTATAACAGTGGCTCTAAATTTTGGTTACTCATTTGGAGTGATCTAAGGATATTTTTTAAGTCCTGATGTCTATTTGCACTCCAGACTGATAAAATTAGGGCCTGGAGGGGGCAGGATTTAGTGTTTTTTTAAAGCTCCGCTATTGATTTCAATTTGCCCTACCTAAAGGTAATTTTTGAATATAATTGTTTATCCTCTACAATGTTTAAGACACTGTAGACACATAAGACATAAATCAGAGAACTGCGGCAGCCGAGTAGCATACAGTCTCATTGTCATGAATTTCCAAAGGGCTTAGGCTTGAAACTGACCAGCAGAAGATTGATTTGCTACTAGGAAGTCATCCCAAAGTCTAAGTTCTTATCCTAAGATTTGTTGCCAAAAGGCAAAGTAAACACACCAGGCAACACACTTTTGGAGAAGTCATGGCCCTATGCACAATGTATTACTGGGTCTCTCTCCAACTATACTTTGAATTATTCTAGTAGACTAAAAACTACTCGTTTATGAGCTTTAAACATGTTAGTTAGTTTTTCAGGCTGAAATCCACTGCAATCCTAGGTTTCCATCTAGTGTAACTTCTGACTATGACTCACTGAACACTGTAGCCTTTTAAGGGTTACTCTGATAAAGCTCTTCCATTACTTTCCTTACCTCATGAGCTCTATTTCTGGGGGTGGGTGTGTGTCAGTAATGGAAGAGTGTTGAAGGTGAAAGATTTTCATGAGCTCAAACTGGACAAGACTTGTTTTCATGCCGAATGTAAACATCTGGCTGGATCCTCATTAGCCATTCCACCAGCAGAATAATGCCTGCTATTCTCGTTTCCGCCTGTTCCCTCCTTTGGACTTGCAGCCTGACTGTCTGCATTGTTCAGGCTCCCACTCGGGTGCGCTTCGCATTCCCCCCGACGCTGGCAGCAGCCTCCCCGTGTGATCGCCAAGCCTCCCCTCCCCCTCCTCCTGAGTCCTTCCTCTTCGCCGGTTCGGTTCTTCCATGAGGACAGACAATAGCAACTCACAGTCAAAGCTCCCTGCACTCATTACGCCTGAAGGATGAGAGACTGGCTCGTGAGGATCAGCAAAAATAGGTGAAGAGAGAACAATTAGTAACGCTTTCTTTTGGTTTTGTATTCCTTAGGCTCTCCCTGGAATCTTTGGACTTACTTGCCTCCTTTCTATGGGAAACACAAGTCCTCCTGAGTTCCTGTAATACAGTATTGCCACAAATGTTTAATAAAAAAGGTTTTAAAGGTGTGGAGTTAGTATTTTAGGGGTTCTTTGTTTTTAAATGACTCACACCTAAATCATTTGTTGCCACTTTGACCTAGTTATTCCCTGAGAAATCACGCCTGTTTAAACACGTCTGTCTAAATCACTTATTTGTATGGTTGCTGATGATTGTTACAGGTTATGACACTATGACAAGCCCTTCTCATTTATAAAGGCATAAGAGAACTCCTCGGGACCCCTTCTCTCTCTCTGCCCTCTCCCTGTGGGGTTTATTGAGATAAATGGCACTTAAAGAGAAGAGATTGGGCAAAAGATAGAATTATTTATATTTGAAACACTATTAAGTGATAAACATCTGCACATAGCAGTTACCTCAATTACCATTTAAAATTAGAAACAACTTCTCATTTTTAATTTTTCAAAACAAGAGAGTGACATCTTCAATGATTTCTAGAAAGCTGTATTCATATTTATTTCCTTGATAAAAAGTAAATTCTTGAGAATTCTGAGGTTCCTCATTCAATTCCATTGAGTGTGCTTCTACTTTCTAAAGGAATTCCTAACGGAGTGTTTGAGAATGGAAGGCCAGCACGGAAAAAGAACAGAAGAATAAAATAAGGGAAATTTAAGTCCTATCTTGGGCACTGAAATCAGGAAATTGAAGAATCACATCAAAAAGAACTCACAGAAAGGGAGTTCACTGCCTTGGTCCTCCACTGGCTCCCCCCACTAAAGACACCCTAATGTTTCCAGAAGTGTTCACTCAAAACTGAATGTCAAAGACACTTTGGCTAAGTCAGCTGCGTTTTATTTCCTATGAGGGAATATCCATCACCAGAACTCACGGTCGCGATGTTTGTTTATGGGGTCAGGCAAGCATCGGAGAGAATCAGGCGTTGCCCAGGGAGCTGAGCAAGTAAAAGGACGGCAAAGGCCTCAGAGAGACAGGAGTGTGGTTGGATGGCCATGAAGCATCAACTGTCATCTTTCCCAGGCAGAAAACTCCTCAGCAGTGGTTTCCCATTCCCTGTGGCATTGACAGCAGCCACATGCAATCACTGTGTTCTTACACCACGTGAAGTTAAAGCCAACACCCCCGTATTAATTCCTCGGGGCCTCCTTGGGCAGGTGCAGACAGTCTCCTCCATGCTTTTCTCATGCGCAGAAAGAATAAGTATTATAAGGCTTAGTACTCCTGTAGGTTCAACAGGGACATGTATTTATTGTGAATACAGTGAAGTACTTAAGAGTTCAGCTCAATAAAATGGAATCTGGTACTGAAAAACATATGCTTTTAAGCAGCAACAGCAGCAGCAATTAATGCCGACGTAAATCATGGTTGTGTCCTAGGTACTAGGTGAAGTCCTTTACCTGTATCGTCTCATTTATGCCTTACAATAACCCTAATTGAGGCAGGTTCTATGATTATTGCATTTTACAGACATGCATGCTGTTAAATTTTTAGGACATTCGCTCACCAAGAAGGCTGTTAAAGCTTGTCACTGAACAAGCAATAGAAATATTTGCTGGGTGTTCTTTGTTGTTGTTTCATTTTGTTTTATTAGTTAGCAAGAATTTATATTAATATAAGTTTTACTTGTGGCAAATACTGATCTAAGAATTTCATAAGTATTCATTCATTTAATCCTCATGACAACCCTATGAGCTGCATTTATTATTATCATTTTGAAGCTGTGGAAGTTAAGCCTCAAGGAGATCAAACAACTTACTACCCAAGGTCACACAAGTAGTAAGAATTAATACAGAGGGGCTCTAACCCCAAGCAATCTCTCTTGGGTGTTCAGAGGAAAAAATGTCTTATACTAGCAGTTAATACTCAAGCATTCCTTAAATTTAATCAACATGCCCAGTTTACTAGGGTGAGGAGCGTTGTGTGTATGTGCAGAATATGTGGGTATTGTGGAGAAGTGAAGGAGGAAGAGGACTGGCACTTACCTTGTTTCTCTTTTCTTTTTCTCAGAACTTACTAATTATTATACCTCATGATTATTGGTGTAAGAGCTCACAGTTCCTGGTAAACCTGATGACAGACAGATTGATTATTGGGAATTAAAAGCTATTTAAATGTGAATAAACAATCAAAATAAAACCTGATACTAATAGCTAATGTTAACAGCTCAGATTTTATTTTACCTAATAATTTTAGTAGTTCACATTTATCAACAAAATAAAATACAAAATATACTATATGAAGGCTGTCCCAAAAGTATCCAGTCATGTAACGTGAAAAACAGAGGCATTTATATCTGAATATTTTTCTGGACAGCCCTTGTATGTCTATTCAACTATTCAAGCATGCTTTTCTATACAACTTGACAGTCCTTTAAGTTTCAAATAACTCTAACCTGGAAACTTCAACTTTATGAAGGGAAATTGTCCTTCCTCCAACACTGGTATCTCTACCCCACACACAAGGAGAGGAAATTAATGTTCTTTGATGGACTCTGGACACCTGGAAAGCCTTTTGAGCACCTGGAAAGCCTTTGATTGAGAAGTCTTGTCTCATTTAATAAAACAACCTAAAAATACCTTAAGTAGGGAGGAAATAGAGTCTGGTGCTTTGAGAAGGAAAAGGAAGTAAACAAACCAAAGGGGAGGAAGTTGGCTCATGCAAAACAAAGAAAATGAAGTATTGGGCATTCTTCAAATGGCAGGGACCATACTCTACTTCTACATATGTCCTCTGGATAATAAGACCTCAAATAGGAAGGTGTGTAGAGGTAGGCTGGACCCTGAGTGCTGTATATAAACTGAGAGCTTGCACAAGTTTGTTAAGGCTTAGTACCCAACAGTAAGAGCCACAGGTCTTTGAATGGGCCCATAGACACAGGCATGGAGCAGAGGCAAAGGCAGCCACAACTGACTAGAAAATAATGCCCCCAACTTTTGGATGGATAGGAGAGTGGACCATTCTTTCTACCAAATGGCTGGGACCCAATTTCCTGCTAACAATAACAAAAGGAGCCTGAGTCAGATTTGATATTTTTTTTAAAGAAGGAAGGTGGTATTTTTGCCTATTGAATATCATAGAGTGAGGCATGAAGGGATATTGTACATTCTCTCTCATACCATTTGATTGATACTGCATAAATTTTAATCTCAAGTTTCACTTGGTGTCATAATAATAATAATCCAATTCCTAATGCCCTTCATTCAGGGGATAAATGATCAATACTTACAGATCAAAGGTAGGATGAATGACAAATCAAAATCCATGCTCCTCTTTTTTGCCTGGGCAGACATTGCCTTTTCTGGTATTTCTTGCAATTTATGTGGCCTCATGATTGAGTTCTAGCCAATGGAAAGTAAGCAGAAGTGAGGTACACTACTTCTTCTAGATATAACCCATTATAAACCTCCTGAGCATATACCTCCATGATCTCTTTCCCTCTGGCCAACCGGAATAGAGATGATCCCCAAGTAATCTGGAAATCTACATGTCCAAGAGAGCAGAGCCTCCTTCAGTTGTTAACACTGAATGACACTGAAAGCAGTGAATGAGAGGAGCATTCCCGCTAATACGAACACTCACAGTAGACCATTAAGTTGAGTGAACAAGAAACAAAGTTCTATTGTTTTAAGCCACTGAAATTCTGGGGTCTATTTGTTACAACAGCTAACATTATTCTAAATAGTACAATTAAAGTGGCTGAAACAACCACCACAAAAACAAACTAACCCTCCTCAACTACAATCACCACACACTCATGTCCTTTATAAAGAACATCTTTCAAATTGTAAAATGATGTAAGAAAATAGCATTCTAAACTTAAATTCCAGTGTAAAGTTTATATTTAGATTTTTTTTTTGCCACAGAGAACATTCTATTTTACTTGAATTAGTTGCCAACATTTATAAATGAGTGAATGTCATGCAAAATTTGGATTTTCATCTTTTGAAATATAGAATAATCTGACCAACTTGGGCTTTATTCTCTGTTTTATGAAGTCACGCACTCTCCAGACTCAGAAGACTAGTCCTGGCCATCTTCCCTCTTCTGCATTGCTTACTTGACCTTTGAAGGCTATTGAATTTGCCTGCTAGATTATCATAAATAGCTGGGATTAGAAAAAAAAAAGTTCAGTACCAACTAGACTATAATTACAATAAAGATTAACTGTCTACATGTTAGGCCCTTAGCCTTTCTTCTTTTTTTTTTGGAAATTACTGAAACAGCATATATAACTCATTACTCCATTTGCTGATCTCATCATTTTGATGGGTTTTTCTCCCAACTATGTCTCATAATATTTCCTATATGAAATACAACATAAATCTCATTTTAGAATTAACTCATTAGAAAATAATTGGTAACATCCCCTCTCCCTAATATGATAACAACTATTTATCTGATCATTTTTCATGTTTTGCCTTTGGCTCTAAGGAAGATCCAAGCTGTATTCATTTCAACTATACTGTATGGGAAGTTACAACTTAAAATGTGCATATTCTTTTTTTTCTCTTTTTATTGCTCTTTTATTTCAATATATATGTGCTCAATTATTATTATTTATGTACTTTAAAAATTCTACTATTTCATACTTGCATTTTTTATAGGCTACCTCAAATTATTTGTGAAATTAGAGTATAAATAAGTATGTTTAAATTAAATATTATAGTTAATGTTTAATAGTATAAAATTATAGCAAGAAAACAGATAATGTTTAATATTCATAAAACACCAGGCTATATCCATTTAAGATACAAATGTTTATTTGATTTTGTTTCTTCCTTCTTGAAAGTAGGATAAAAATGATAAATAAATGATTTCTTGGTATCATTTCTAGATGATTGATTATAAACTGGAGGGACATGCTTTCCTCGTTTTATATTTAGAAATGAACATTAGATTCCAAATAGGTGTTCTCATTTATTTGTTCATTCATTCAACAGGGCATCTATTGAACACCTAGTTTGCATCAAGAACTATGTGTAAATAAAGCCAAAACCCAGGACTTGGGGACTCAGTGAATAGAATAGAATAAAGGCGTAAAAAGAGATCCATAAAATGTGCTCTAGAGAGAAGGATAGTTTCTCCTGAGGAGTCAGGAGAGGCTTGTCACCTGGGTGACATATGCACCGGGTTTGAAAGGCAAGTAGGGGCAGAAGCAGGGCTAAGGGCCCAGTTTACTAAGAGATGGAGGCTCAGACCTGGAGGAATCCTTAGTGAATCTCAAATCCTCAAATCAGCACCATTGTTGGGTGTCAACGGGAAGTGAGGGATGGGGGAGAATGTCAGGAGCTGAAGCTGTCAAAGGAAAAGTAGGTCCTTACTTGCCATGATAGTTCTTTTACTCTCTTGTAGCCGATGAGCAGGAGCCCCTCAGAGACTTCAGTAAGACACCTACATAGCTGAATCTATGGTCCATGAAACCGACTCCGAAAGCACTGCTCATGGCCTTTATGGAATCAGTCTGAGTACTTCCCTTATGATTTGTAGATTTAATTTGGTACTGACAATTTCAAAAAGAATTTAAGGTAGCTTGAAAAGGCAAATATATTGAGTTAGCAGCCACTAAAATAAAAACTGCAGAGATATGGTAAAGGCAAGTTAAGGGAAGCAAGTGGGAAGGTCATTTCACACAATTCATACCCTGACACTCTACGAAATCACTTTTTAGAGGTGAGGCCCAGAGAACTTGGCTCTAGCCTTCCTGGTAATCAAAATAACCATTTACAGAAACAAAGAATTCATGGAGTAAAAGCCCAGCGCTCAGTGGAAGAGCCAATATTTCTGGTGCAATATAGTAACTGTCTCTAATATAGTAACTGTCCTCGGTAGTAATCTGATGGCAAATACAGTAAAGATCTTCATGGGACAGTTTCTTATAAAATCTTCCCAAACTAAGTCACTAACATTATGCCAAACCACCTTCCCCCATTCAGAAAAACAATTCTAGGATTACTTGATGTAGTCTAGAAATGTGGCTTTCTGCTGACCTCACTTAATTCAGGAGGGATATTGGGTATCTACCTGAAAGAAGAGAATATGGACTGTATTTCAGGCTCTCCTCTGTGACATGCTTCTTTTCATCCAAGCTTTTGAAAGGTTAAGTATTAAGCCCGAGAGGACACTCCTGGTTAGCTCCTGGAGTGCAGGTAAGCACAGAGCAGTCCGATAGAAATGGTTAGCTGGGTGGCTGCCAGAAGCGACATTCTGTTTTAGAAACTTTGGGGCCTGAAATGTTACTTCTTGATTTAAAACGGTGCTCACGTTCTTTCACCCACTCACTCAATGATTGGCTGATTGATTCTCTCACTGACTAAAACTGGGAACTAACTATGTGGCAGACACCATGAATTAGACCCAGGCTGTACTATCAAGATGCTTATAATCTCATGGGGGATAAAGACAAATCAACAAATTATAAATGAATAGTTCCACCAAAGGCCTGAAAAGACATTCTTCAGGAGAAGAAATGAGCTAAGGAAGTACTGATGGGACACCACAAGACTCTACTCAGCAAGTAATTTTGAGTTTCTGATTAATTAACTTCCTAGTGCCCCCTGTAAAACAAACTGGCAGCTGAAATGAGGTACTTTATTCTAGCAGATTATTAACCACAAGCCCATAAAAATTATGGAACAGTTACTGAAACCATTCATTTTGGAATAGTTGTTAATAGATGTTTTAACCTTAGGATGTGTCAGGCACTTTGCTAACTACTTTATCTACTTCACAAGTGAAGTACCCTCCAAAACACCTTATGGGACTAAGTAATGTTATTAGCTTCTTTCCACAGACAAGAGGAAACAGATCTTTAGTAAGCATCATAAGGTCATGGGGTTAAGCCCAGTGCCTAGCTCTCCATTATGATCCTTCTCCCTGATAGGACTTAGGTAGCAGGACCAGCAGCCTTTTAAAACCCTCTCATGATTCATGCCAATAATTTCTCTTTCTAGTCTCCATCGTAGAAGAGTATGAGTCTTACTCATCTTAAAGTGATTTGATTTATTAATAAAATAATATTAGTAACTGTGATTTCTGATAGATTTTTATAGTCATAGTAAAGGGTGAGCTCTGTGTGAGAATTATGGCTGAGTTTATATAGATTAATGCACCTCAAGATAACACGGAAAATTGTGAATAATTTTACATTATTTTCAACTGTTTTTTTTTTTTTTTTTTTTTTTTGAGAAGTAAATAGAGATTATACCAAAAATCTCTTGCAATGTTTGGGCCTCTAAACTCTGTATAATCCTTTGATAAAATGTTGGTGTTAGAAGTCTAAGCTTAATAAATAAGAAACTATAATATATGTTTGAAGAAATGCATAGTTAGCTAACAGGTATTTACAGAAAAGTGAAATGATTTCACTATGTGTACAAATAGGCAATTAAACAAATTTCAGGCACGTACAATGGTTCTAAAGTAGCTGGGATAGCAGGAGTTGTCCCTGGGTGCTTGCTTAGCTTAAACTTATTTATCATTTATAGATAGGCTGACCATACATTCCATTTTAAATGGGACAGACAACAATGGTACTGTCCCGATTTCAAACAGTACATCTGGTCAGCCTACTTTCACTGGGTTAACTTCAAGGTGTCAATAGGCTGACCAAATATGCTGTCTGAAATGGGACAGTACCGTTGTTGTCTATCACATTTAAAACAGAATGTCTGGTTAGCCTATCTATAAAAAAGGAAGAAATAGGACTTAAATCTGGTCAGAGAAGGGAAACTGAGCCTCCTGAGTATGAGCCAGAATCCAGCCTTAGGTGACATGCTGGTCGAAACCATGCCTTGCGTCCCTGCCCCTCAATCTGCCTTCATTAGATGATCCTACGGCTAAGATTAGTGGTTCCCAGAGCAAATTATTGTGCCTTGGCTTTTTGAGGTAAAATAATAATAATAAGAAGAAGAAGAAGATCCTGGTGGAACTCCAAAGTTTTATTCTGCATATTGCCTCATCAATGTGCTAGAGATCAGCTATATAACCACACCTTACTCAGCAGGATCTGTTTAATGGCTCACTGACTCTGGGTTATGAGCAGCCTGGTGGTGAGGAGTGAGAGCTCAGACTGCCTTCCTTTCTAAGCTCACAGAGAAGTTTGGTAGCAATACTCATCAATGAGAATTGAAAGCCCCTATTGTTCTTATATAATGTTTAGCCTCTCCAGATCAAGCATGTGGGAGATGAGCTATGGAATAATCACCTAAAGGGTTAAAATAAAGGGTCAAATAATCATCTAGTCTAGATAATCCAACCAAAGAGGGTGGGATGCAGTGAGGGGTTAGTATAATCCACTAATGCAATAAAATATTTCTGAGATTTATCCCATAGGCTGCTATTCAGTACCAAGAGGTTCTGTTCATAAATAATCATTGAGAAATTTTCCATTTAGATTAACATACCTAGCTCTAAAAGAATGGCTCACAAGGAATTTCCCCATTCCTCATTGGCTCCAGGTAGTGCTTTATTAGATTCTGCTACCAAAGTCTCTCAGGCTGATTAACTCTGCCATGAGGTCTGTAGATTACAATAAAGTTAAAAGATCATAAAAATAATGGATACAACCAGCATTTGTGTTGGCATGTATCTATACATATTTTTTTCCAGTAAAATATCTGAATTAAGAGTGAACTTAAGTTAATGAAACAAGGGCCCTAGAGTCAGAATATCTACATTCCAGTCTTTTCTTTGCTGCCTGCTAGCTGTTTGCAGTGAGCAGGTTTCTTGCTGTCTCTCTTGACTCTCACTTTATCTGACAGAGGAGAAGTAATACCTGCTTCATAAGATAGTTGTGAAAAATAAATGATGTAATAAGGGTGGGAGCACTTAGGAAACTCTGTAAGTTATTGTATGACTCTAAGGTGTTATTAATTACTGTCACTTTACCTTAGAATCAGCCATGACAAGCTTTGGGAATGAAGTGATACTTCTAAAGCACATAAAAGTATGTGATTTAGAGAGGAAGGAGCAGGAAGATCATTCCTGTTGGGCTCATTAGTTGAACAAACATGTCCCATGTGTCATGACCCCAGCTTGCTGTGCTAAGAATCAGCCTGGAGATGTTTCCCAGAGGCAGGAGCCTCAGGACAGAGAGGCCAGCCCCCAACAGAAAGGTGCTGGTCAGGGACAATAATTCTAATTCTGGTGAGGACAAAGGGTCTACACTGAAAATGGTGGGGATTTTGTTGGACAGGGCAGTGATCTCAGACCTTGGGCACCATCAGAATAACCTGGAGGACTTTAAAAACACACATCACTGGAACCCACTCCAGTAGTTTCTGATTCAAGAGATATGAGCTAGGGTCTCAAAATTGCATTTCAAACAAGTCCAGGGACCACACTTTGAGAACTAGTTAAATAGTATAAGAATTACAGCTCTCACCTGTAAACAGCCAAATCTGGTTCTGGCTAGCTTAAAGACAAAGGGAATTTTCTTCACACTAATTAGGGTTATTGGATGGTTCCTAAAATGGGCAGGGATCAGATTCAGAAATAGACAGGAACTGGAGCAGTTCTGGTCCTTGTAGTATAAACTCCTTTGCCATGATGCCTGTTTTTCTGCTCTTCACTTGAAATAGTGTTCAGAATCCAATTGGCTTAGGGCACATGCCAACTTCCCAGCTGGTAGTTGATGGGGTACATTATATTATAGGCTCTTAGGACTGTACACAACTAAGAGATGTAATTGAAAAGGATAGAAGGGTACTATTGCTGGAGATGTATTTATGAGTGCTTAGGCAGCCCCCAAACAGCAACAACAGCAAAAACAACCCCTGTCCTTTATCACAGTAAGAAAAGTCCAATTAGTAGTGGGCCTGGAATTCTAGGGGAGATCTAAATTGGGTGTTGGTTCTTATAGGTTCTTATTTTAGAAAGCAAAATGGCAGTTGATAGCTTCTTTAGAAAAGGGAAGGAATAAATTAAACCATCTTTTGGGGAAAACTCTGCCATGGGTACCCATGGTGGTTCCTTCATGCCCTCAGCTTTAAGACCATTGCTTCCAAGTCAGGGACTGTGGTCAGGAGTTTCTGATTTCAAAGACACACTCACTTATCCTACAGCTTGAAGCATGCTGTGTAATTCATTGAAAGGGTTCCTTCTTCTAGATACTTTTAATGTTTTAGTTTATTATAAACTACTTCAAGCATACACAATGGTATAGAACAGTTATGTCCAAGCTGCAGACTAGGGCTGCATTGGATGCTGCCCAACACAAATTCTTAATGCATTATGAGATTTTTTTTGGCTACCCGTTTTTATTTAGCTCATCAGCTATAGTTTGTGTTAGTGTGTTTTATGTGCGGGCCAAGCCAACTATTCCAATGTGGCCCAGGGAAGCCAAAAAATTGGACACCGCTGATATAGAGAATAACATAACACTTGAGTGTCTATCACCCCATTACCCACATTTCTCTTTTTGGAATAATCCTATTGAATATTGTAGAACTTTTGTTGCTGGTCAGGTCCTGGGGGTAGGTAGATGAAGAGATGGGCTAGCCATTGGGATGGAGGTGGGGATCAAACTCTTAGACTACTGAAGATAATCAGATTGTCAGTGATGGAATGGATGGACAGGGCAGAGTACTTATACACCCAAAATACTAAAAATAGACAAGCAGTAGATTTAACAATTTGGAAGGCATTAATTTTAAGTGATTTTTTCTTCTTGAGATTCCCAGTCCTGACTCAAATTTCCCTAACATGAATAATTATCTTTAAGTGATGATAAACATTCACTTCAAATATTGTTTAATCTCAGGTAGGTTTCTAAGGAAATAAGTAATCAAGTGGAAGGGAGTGATAAAAACACCAGAGAAGGTTAGCCCTGTGGGTGGCTCTGAGTGAGTAACCATATACACGTTGGGGGAGACAACCCTTTGCAATTTTTTGGAAGTATAAGCTGTGATGAGGCAAAATAAAATTAATGGAATGAAATTGTAATCATCCCAATATTAGCACTGACAACCCCACTGAAATGTTTAGTCTTGTATCTTTCTATTTCATAGCTATTAATTTAATTATATAATAATGTAATTCAACTATCAGGTTCTAGATGAGTGAACTTTGAATAAAAGGAAGTCAAGACTCTAGGTCACCAGTTCCCAAGTGGTGGTACGCATATCCCTGGGAGTATGTGCTAAGTAATTAAGAGGTACACATAAAATAATCAGTAATGGTGAGAAAAGTAAAGTAAAAAATGCAAAACATTCATTATGGAACAATAAATGTTAAGTTGAATCACTGTTAATAGAAACACTTCAAAATTAGATCACATTAGCAAATGATGATTGCTGAGGGTGTGGCTATGAACCCTTCCTCCAAACTGCTCTTCTACCAATCATTATGCACAGTTTCAGAACAATCCATTTGTGATGTTTCTAGAACTTCCCCAAACATGTAAATACATCCGTAACCAAACTGTTTAACCAGTTAAACAGTTAGTTCAGTTATTGACTGAGTAAAAGTGCATGTCTTTGATCATGATTCTTTTCAAGTAGTTTTTAAAAATTTAACATAGTTTCAGTTATTATTGTCAGTGATTTTTAAGTGTATCAGTTATGATCAGTGGTTAAATATAAGGTGATGGAAAGAGAAGTCACATTAGGTGGTGAACTTATTATACAACAAGTAGACAATGCACTGTAGAATTGTATGCCTGAAACCTATGTAATCCTTGCTAACAGATGTCACCCCAATAAGTTCAATAAGTCTAACAATAAAAATGAATTTAAACAAACAAACAAACAAAAACTTGACATAGATTATAACCCATAACCAAGTACTTCTCAACAACTGTCTGCAGCTATGCGTATGCCCACACTGGGAGACAGTAAAAAGGAGCATGCCTCAGATACTACACAGAAGAAAAAAAAATACTCTGAGAGTGTATTATTAATAAATATGGGTTTTCATTTGTAGGGGATAATGACTATCCTATGCTTTTGTGTGTTGTGTGTGGGAAGATATTATCCATTGGTTGCATGAAACCCTCTCTACTCACGTGACATTTAGAAACTAAACATCCTATGTATAAAAACAAAGAAACACATTATTTTCGGTGCTTAGAAAAGTGTCCAACTGTTACTTCATACACAATATCAGGAAAGCAAGACAATGAGAATGCAGTTGAGGCTTCATACTGTATTGTTTATTACATAGCTAAATGTGGTAAAAACCTCACCATAACTGACGATTTAATTTCTCCTTGTATTAAGGATGTGGTTTTGTGTATGTTTGGGGAAGAACATGTCTGCAAAATCAATACTACCTCTTTTTCAAACAATACAGTGCCTCAACAAATTCAGGAAATGTCTGATGATGTTGAAGCTGTAGTAGTAGATAGAATTAGAAAAAGTAAATTCTTTTTCATCCAGGTCAATGAAAATTTAAATGTTGCTGATTTATCTAGTTTGCCCGTCATTGTGAGGTACTTAGTAGGAAATGAAATTGAGGAAAACCTGTTGCTTTGTTACCCATTGACAGAGCGTACCACAGGCGAAGATATTTTAAATGCAATCAGTGGTTATTTCATTGAAAAGGACATTAGTTGGTCAAATTGTTGTGGTGTGTGCACTAATGGAGGCCAGCCTATCTCAGATTGCTTTATAGGCCTACATGCCGGATTCCAGAAGTAGCTCCCCATGTTGTGGAGTCACTGCTGCATTCATAGACAAAGTCTTGCACCAAGCCTCTTTGTAGTGAACTGAAATATGTTCTTGATGAGTCTGTAAGAGTTGTAAATTTTATTAAGTCACGAGCATGGAACCTCAGATTGTTTAAAGCTCTGTGTAAGGAAATGAGCAGCATTCACAGCACATTCCTTTTACATGCAGATGGAGGTAAGGTGGCTATCTATGGCAAAGTACTTACGTGGATGTTTGAACTTAGACACAAAGTCCAGGTGTTTTTTGAAGACCATCATTTTCTTTTGTTCCAAAGTTTCAGGACAGTGATTGGCTTCAAAGTCTTGCATATTTACCAGAAATTTTTAAAGAAATAAACAAACTCAACTTGAGACTTCAAAACAGCTCAATTACTCTATTCAAAGTAACCAACAAAATTGAGTCAATGATTAAAAAACTGGACTTCTGAAAAGCATGTATTGAAAGAGGTCAGCCTAAAGGTTTTTTTTTTTTTTTTCATTTTTATACAAAAGGATTTATTAAAAAAAACAGTAAGACACTATTACATCATGACAATGTCACACTGGGCTTTCCAGCCTAAAGTCTTTGAACCTCTGCACAACTTCTTATGTAAGAATGACTTGCACCTATCCCAAAACGTGAAAGGGAATATTGTAAGTCATTTGGAAGGTCTTTAAGTTTCCTTTTATAAGTACTTGCCTCAATGTGGAAAAGAAAAGAACTGGATTACAGATCCCTTCAATAAAGAATTCTTCAAGGAAGCTAAGCTATCAACCAATAAAAAAGAGCAGTTAATCAAACTTTTAACCACTTCTTTAAATTCCAATTTTAAAAGAAAGCATCTTATTACCTTCTGGGTAGATGTCAGTGAGGAATATGAACAGCTCAGTGAGAAGGCACTCACATACCCCTTGCCATGTACTAATAATGAACTAGTGGAGAGAGCTTTTCCTTCTTACACTTTCATAAAAAATAAGTACCACAACAAGCTTAGTGCAAGTCTGGACTGTATCTTGCATCTTTTGAGTCTAATTACAAGAAACTAAGTGAATCAAAGCAAACTCAATGATCTCACTAATTGTTTCAATCAACTAGTGATCTGCATAACAATTATAGACTTTTCAGATAACACAAGTAAATATTATTAATAATAAATTGAAAGTTTGTTAAATATTTGATTATCATTATTAGTATTTAACTGTTATGAATATTATAAAATTAAATCTGGGGTTTGTGCATTTAGTGTAGTAATTTTTCTTTCCTAACTTATTACCTCATTTCCACTATTTTATATTAATATAGGTACTGAACCACAGGTTCAATATTTAAAACAAGGGGTACACTTTTTACAAATGAGTTTAAAAGGGATACACAAGTGGAAAAGGTTGAGAACTATTGCTTTAGGTTGTTAATATTCATGGTAACACCATAGTTTCCTTTAGGTGTTCTTACTTCTTCTGAAATAGGGGTTCCCCACAACTATATTTTCTCCCTGTGCTATCATTCCTTTTATTTTCATTCTATAAGATCATTACCTTTTGTTTCTTCCATATTATACCTTCAAAGTATCAATTTCAGATTAAGTAATGCTTTATGTAACTGGCATTTTTAGGGAATAAAATATTGTAAAGTAAATGTTCCCAGAGATTCAAAAGTGGGTTCTTATAAATATCAAAATAACTTTATTTTTAATTGGCCATTTTAACAATTCATTTCAATGAAATCTGTACAAGGCTTTGAGCAAGACATTGTGAGAGGCATAAAGCTAGACAGACTTGCTCCTTATCTCCAGGAACTCACAGTTCTGGGGAAGAGCTAAGCCACATCAAATCATTCTATTATGGGTCAAAGTGTGACAAGTGACAGGAGAGCGGGGCAGAAAGGAGCTATGAAAATACCTAGGAAGAAGAGATTACATCTGGTTTGATGGTCAGGGAGAACTTCCTGGAACAGTCTTGATGAAGAATACGGCAAACACAACGTAGGGGACAGATATTCCCAGTGGAAAGAAACCAGAAGCAAAGTCCCTAGGGCAGGACTGCATGGGTGTACTCGGGGGTCACAGATGCGTGATGCAGAGAAGCAAGATAACGAATGGGTCAGGCCCTCATTTTCAGTGTGATAAATACTCTGGTCAGGAGGTTGGACTTTATGGTGGGATAATAGGCAATCATTGACTTGGATGCAGGGAAAATGATATGATCAGAGTAAAACTCAATTCAGTTCAGCAAAATGCGTTGAGTGGTTGCAATGTACCCAGTCCTGTGCTTGGTGTAGTGGATACAGAGAAACATTCTTGGTGCTACCCTCAATGACCTTCAAGTCTAGTGAAGACAGATATACAAGTATAAACAGATAACATCAATAAAATGTAGTATTTTGAGCTAAAATAGATTATATTCAGGAGGCTAGGGCAGCCTAGAGAAGGTCCTGTGGGGGTGAAGGGAGAAGTTCATGCCTGATATGAATGAGAATTATGTGGATAAAGAGGAGAGGAAAGGACAATCTAGACCAAGAAAACAGAGAGCAAAGTCACAGAGCACCAGCTGACACTGGATGTGTAAAGAAAGACAGCTGTTCTTTTTGTTTTCCAGTCTGCTCAGTGTGAGGCCGACAGAAGGCAGTGAGTGAGAAGAGGGCGATGAGGGGTAGGGATGGTTCTTTTAGAAACTTCACTCAGGGTGGAGGTGGGGAAACCAGGGGACTGTTACAGTGGTCAAATCCGTGGGTCATGTTCCATTTAGGAGGAGGCACAGCCCATAGCAGAATTCCAAACTTCACGTCAGACTCTCCAACACTTAAGGGGGTTCAAATACATACCGCCTGACAACTCTTATGAATTCTGTTATTTCCTGATCTTAAGAACTCCCGGGAGAACTTTCAATCTCCCAAAAGACCTCTCATCCCATCTACCAGGTTCCATGCCCCTCACCTTGGTTCCTTGATCTTTCTCTTCCCTGCCACGACGATAGAACACTCCTTCTCCCTGTGAGTGTTCATCCTGGGCTGTGTTTCATTTGCTCCACCCACCCCAAATCTTGACACATGTATTTTATCCTTTCTTTTCTCTGCAACCAGAGCTTCATGATATGAACACAACTGGGCTACACTGTGATTGGGGTGGGAGGTGGGTGTACAGTGGGAGGCTCTGAACTCAAATATGTTTATATTTTGGGGCCAGTAGCAATAATTAACATATAAAATGAACAACGGGGAGCTAAGGGAGCTAGCAATGTGGCAGTATAATGGAATAAAAGACACAGGAGTGAGATCACTTGTAGAAACATACTCAGACCCTGACAACTAACTAATGTGTGATCGAAGCAGAAGAGCAGAAGAGTACGATTCCAATACTACTTTTGTAGTTTGAATCTTGAATAGATAAAAGAAGCATGCTGTTATTCACCATGGCCAAGGAATACAAATTGAGGCATATATTTAAGAGATGGGAATAGAAGATGATAAATCTGATTTTGTATATGCTGAGCCTGGGCTGTCCACAAGATACTCAGGTCATATTTAACAACCATAGTGCTTTAATTCAATGTAATATGCCAGTTGTCACCAGGCCTGTGCACTTACAATGCCATTCATGGTCAAACACCATTGAAAAATGACACCCTATGGCCCTTTCTTGGACATTGATTATACACTGATACGTCTTGCTAGAAAACATCCATTTAACTAAATTTCCAATGCCCTTCCCATAATCTCCATGTCCCATCCCCCCCAGAATACCTATTAACATAATTTGGAATGTTTTTTCCGGGAACAGTGTTTTGGGAAATGCTCGCTACAGCACTAAGGAGCTTCAATCAGGAGATGATGAAGATAGGAAAAACTTAATGGGCGTGGAGGGGGTTGTTTATTTGCATGGAAGTCCAAGTTGAAGCATTATGAACTGATGAATCACACAGAGTGAATAGAAAGTAGAAGGAGATTGAGAGAAACTTTTACAAACACTGTTTGTTACCTGAAATGGCATGTGCAGATTATAATTTGGAAAGACAGCAGTTTGTAATAGCAAAAGCAGGAGTTTC